>OU015493.1:128461058-128516058 GCA_907164885.2 Dolomedes plantarius | reverse complement strand
AACAAAAGTCTGGTAATTACAAAAAGCCATTTGGGAGATTTGATGATAAAACTAGTGATAAAAAAGGCAATTTCTTTCATGGAAACACTCCTATGGTTACATGCTATTCTTGCAACATGAAAGGACACAAAAGTTCTGAATGTCACAATCGAGACCGCGGAAAAAGGTGTTATGGCTGTCGAAACTTTTGGACACATCCATTCAGAATGTCCAAAAAATGCAAATTCAAAAGCTGGTAATGATAAAATTAAAACTAAAAATAAAGGATATGATAAACACGTCAATTCAGTATTACTAAATCCTATGCATATTGATATAACTGTTGAAAATGTTTCTGTAGTTGTTCGTTTTGATACTGGTGCATCTGCTACTCTCATTCGCGAAAAAATTTATCAACAAATTGGTAAACCACCTCTTAAACCATCTTGCATTACATTTTCTGGACTTGGTTGCAACAAAATCCATTCACTTGGGTTTTTCAAAGGAACTATTGAAATCCAAAGTAAGGTGATACAAACAAATATCCATGTTGTTCCTGACAAAGACCTCCCTTTTGATGGTATTGTGGGTATGGACTGTATTAGTCAAACTCAATTTACTTTTGTAAATAATGGTATACAAATAATTAATGATAATGATGATTCTAATGTTTTGGTGAATGTTGCGAATGTTTTTGACGAAACTGATAATCTAGATTTAGCCCACATTCTGAACAAAGATATTAAAGAACAAGTAACTGATTTCATTCAAAATTATAAGCCTCTAAAAACCAAGACAACTGATCTTACGATGAAAATTGTCCTTACTAATGACAAACCCATCGCTCAAAGTCCCCGTCGACTTGCATTTTCTGAGAAGCAAGAAGTTGAGCGACAATTAACCAACTGGCTAGATGAAGGAATAGTATCGCCTAGTTCTTCTGACTCTGCTGCTCCAATCGTTTTGAGCAAAAAACCTGACAATTCGATTCGAATTTGTGTTGATTATCGACGCCTAAATGCAAAAACAGTTAAGGATAGATTCCCACTTCCTCTTATTGATGATGTACTTGATACTTTGCAAAATGCTAAACTTTTCACTAATCTCGATCTCAAAAATGCATTCTTCCACATTGATGTACACCCCGATAGTCGAAAATTTACTAGTTTTGTTACGCCTTCCGGTCAATATGAGTTTAATAAGGTTCCTTTTGGGTTATGTAACTCCCCAAGTACCTTTCAACGATATATTCAACTTGTCTTTCGAGATCTTATCAAGCAAGGTATTCTAATTGCCTATTTGGATGACCTCATTATACCTTCTCTGAGCGAGGAAGATGCTCTTCAAAAATTAAAACAAGTTTTTCAAACTGCTTCCGATTACGGTTTGGAGTTCAACTTTAAAAAATGTAACTTTCTTCGACGACAAATCCAATTTTTAGGCCATAGAATTGAAAACGGACAAATCCGACCCTCTGAGCATAAAACACGAGCTGTCCTAAGTTTCCCTACACCTAAGACACACAAGCAAATTCAAAGCTTCTTTGGACTAACAGGCTATTTTCGTAAATTTATTAAGAACTATTCATTAATTGCAAGACCACTAAGTGACCTACTTCGAAATGATACGCCTTTTCACTTTGGACCTGAACAAGAAAAAGCGTTCCGTACTCTTAAAGAATGCCTTTCAAACGAACCACTCCTTCACATTTTTACTCCAGGTTCACCTCTTGAATTGCACACTGATGCAAGTTCTCTTGGCTTTGGTGCCGTCTTACTACAAAAATCTGCTGATGATGATAAATGGCACCCTATACATTATATGAGTAAAAAAACTTCCCCCCAACAATCTAAATACTCCAGTTATGAGCTTGAGGTTCTCGCAATAAGTGAAGCTGTCAAGAAATTGCGAATCTATCTTTTAGGAACTCACTTCAAAATTATAACCGATTGTGCCGCGTTTCAAAAAACATTAAGCAAAAAAGATTTGACTCCAAAGATTGCTCGATGGGCCACGCTTCTTGAGGAATTTGATTTTGAGATTCTACACCGAAAGTGTAAGCAATTACCACATGTTGATGCTTTGAGTCGTTGCATTGCTTATCATGTAGCTCACCATGACCCTATCACACTCAAAATTGCCAATGCTCAGGCTGATGATGAACATATCACAGCATTAAAAACTCTGTGTTCTACCAACAACACCAATGAATACACCCTAAAAAATGATGTTTTGTACAAGATTGACAACGGTGATGAACTCTTGGTTGTTCCACAATCTCTCGAGACAGGCATAATTCGTGAAATGCATGAAAAAGGACATTTTGCAGTTTCAAAGACCGAAACAATGATTAAACGTGACTTCTACATTCCAAAATTACACCAAAAAATTGAACGTGTGATCGGAAACTGTGTTCATTGTATTCTGTACAATCGTAAAAAGGGTAAACTCGAAGGCTTTCTTCATCCCATTCCAAAGGGTCAAGTGCCTTTAGACACATACCACTGTGACTTTCTTGGACCACTTCCTTCCACCAATAAGAACTATCAATACATATTTTCGGTTGTTGATGCGTTTACAAAGTACCTTTGGATATACCCAGTAAAATCAACTTCGACAAAAAACGCCATTGATAAGCTTAATCTACAACAGCCCAATTTCGGTAATCCTAAGAGAATAATCACTGATAAAGGTAGTGCTTTCACCTCTAAAGATTTTGAGCAATATTGTAAAGATGAAGACATTGAACTTGTCCAAATTGCTACTGGTGTGCCTCGCGGCAACGGACAAATTGAACGATTACATCAAACCCTTATTCCTGTCCTGTCTAAACTTTCCATCGATGACCCTGCAAAATGGTACAAGTACACATCCTCTGTCCAAAGAATCATTAACAGTACACCTTCTGATGCTACCAAATATACTCCCTTCGAACTTTTAATTGGCATAAAAATGAAAAACAAAGAAGACCTTAAAATTAAACAAATATTAAATGAAGAATATCTTGATTCACTGATTAATGACAGAAACGACCTACGTATTGTCGCTAAGAAAAACATTGACAAATTACAAGCGAGTAACAAGAAAAACTTTGATAAACATCGCAAATCGCCATCGATTTATAACACTGGTGATCTTGTAGCCATTCAACGGACACAATTTGGCACTGGACAAAAACTGCGACCCAGATTTTTTGGTCCCTATATAATTCACAAAGTGCTTCCGAATGACAGATACCAAGTTGGAAAAGTCGGGTCACATGATGGACCAAACCTAACGTCTACGGCCAGTGATTATATGAAAAAATGGTCGTATTAGTACCTTCATTATACTATTTGAACATTACTTTTTGTGTTTGTGATGTACTTTTTATATTTACTCCATATATTATTCAAGAACAATCTTCATTCCTTTCAAATTTCATTTCTGAACTGAATCTCTAAGACACTCTGAACTGTTCGATTGGACGACATCTTGTTTTTTCAATCGTAATGTTAGAAAATGTTTCTTAATTGTGATGTTAACAAATGATGATGAACTTGTGATGTTTGATGAAAACGTGACGTCGACACGCTGCTAAAATGATGTTACCTGCACGTGACTTGGATGTCGGCTTTGATGTGGTGCCAACTCCATCTCGTCGTTACACCTGTGATGAAAAATTTCTTTCGATGTCAACTGATGCAAATGAGACCGTCTAAACGACTTTGTCCGTGTGTTTGTGGAGAGGATTTTCGGAGAACATTTCTTCTGCTTTCGTTTCTCTCTCTTTCTTTTTATTTTGCAGTTACTGTCTGTTCTGTCGTCCCCAAACCTGCTGTCCCGGAGGTCCGGTCCCGCCAGGATGAGCCGAGTGCGAAGTGGAAATGCGAAGTGGAAATGTCCACGCTCCGACTTCAACCAACGATAGCGCCCTCTGTGACGAAACGAGGGGTGAGCCAGAAGACGCGATGATCGGAACGAGTAACGACTGGGCAAGAGACGCGACCGATATGACGAACTCTTCCCCTTTAAATTTCTAAATGTAAAAGCTGCTCCACTGTAAATAATGCCCCTAGAATAGATTTAGATATAATTAAATGGTTCATACCGAGCTTGTGTCCGTGTCTCTGTGTCCATATATATATGTATATATATACATATACATATATATATACATATATATATATACATACATACATATATATATATATACATATATATACATATATATATATATATATATATATATATATATATATATATATACATATATATACATATATATATATACACATATATACATATATATATATACTAGCTGCACCCGTCCCGGCGTTGCTCGGTTAATGTAATTACCAATTTTTTAGTAGCCTTAACCCTTTGTTAATGGGCGTCGCTGTCATCCTTTTCCTCACCACGATACATTATTTTATCCATATAAATTTAATCCTTTCTGGCACATTTTGGCAAAATTTTTGACATAGGATTACTTAAAACTTTCCACAATAGCGAGACGAAAAACGTTTTCCACAAACACACCACAAATTATATGATATTAACTAAGTGTTGGCCAAAAAAATTACGGCATTACTAAATGCGATTTTTTAATCGATTATCACTGCAATAGTAATCGATTTCCTTTAACTACTCAATCCCTCATAGAAAACAAACGCCCCAACACATCACGTGCTGCAAAACGACTGACGAAAACGGCTTGACGTCGAAAACCTGTTTTCCCCCGCTGTACCTTCGTCCGGAAATGAAGAACGAAATCTCCAAAATGAGATTTCTCGCAAAAGTTTCCGAATCATAAAATAAATTATTAAAAAATAACTACAATTTGTAAATGAATTTTGGTTCTGGATTTCGAAACTGTGATGTCTAGGGTCTCTGAGATAAAAATTTCGTAAAAATGTAACGACATTTACGTATAGATTCGACAATTTCGAAAAAAGGGTCGCGGCCAAAATCGCGTTTTTTTCCGAAAAACGGGTGCGTACAGGCGATCGAAAAAAAATCACAATTAATCGATAAATTAAGACAGACAATTTTAATTGTGATTTCCGTATAGTGTCATCTTTCCCGTATAGGCTCGTCCGAAAAAAAAAATTCTTGGACGGATACGTTAGGATTTACGGAGCTTTTACTCGTCCGGGAGCTCCAAATCGCGACTAAATATTTAATTACGGAAAATCTAATTAAAAAATCGAAAAAAGGGCTTCGAGGTGCATAATGAGACCTCGGGGGGCATCTTCGTGTCGAATCTCAAGACTGTCCGACCTGCCGTCTTTGCGCCGTGCCGCGAGCAGACAAAAACTCGGTCACACACACACAGACTTTGCCTTTTATATATAAAGACTAGCTGTACCCGTCCCGGCGTTGCTCGGGTAATGTAATTACCAATTTTTTAGTAGCCTTAACCCTTTGTTAATGGGCGTCGCTGTCATCCTTTTCCTCACCACGATACATTATTTTACCCATATAAATTTAATCCTTTCTGGCACATTTTGGCAAAATTTTTGACATAGGATTACTAATCGAATATCACTGCAATAGTAATCGATTTCCTTGAAAGCGAATATATCACATCCTCCACATGCTGAAATTCTTTGAAATCTTCATAGATTTTTTCCACAAATACACCACAAATTATATGATATTAACTAAGTGCTGGCCAAAAAAATTACGGCATTACTAAATGTGATTTTTTAATCGATTATCACTGCAATAGTAATCGATTTCCTTTAACCACTCAATCCCTCATAGAAAAGAAACGCCCCAACACATCACGTGCATTACGTCGAAAAACTGGTTATTCTCCTGTTTTCACCAGCTGTACCTTCGTCCGGAAATGAAGAACGAAATCTCCAAAATGAGATTTCTCGCAAGAGTTTCCGAATCATAAAATAAATTATTAAAAAATAACTACAATTTGTAAATTAATTTTGGTTCTGGCTTTCGAAACTGTGATGTCTAGGGTCTCTGAGATAAAAAATTCGTAAAAATGTAACGATATTTACGTATCGATTCGACAATTTGGAAAAAAGGGTCACGGACAAAATCGCGTTTTTTTCCGAAAAACGGGTGCGTACAGGTGATCGAAAAAAAATCACAATTAATCGATAAATTAAGACAGACAATTTTAATTGAGATTTCCGTATAGTGTCATCTTTCCCGTATAGGCTCGTCCGAAAAAAAAAATTCTCGGACGGATACGTTAGGATTTACGGAGCTTTTACTCGTCCGAGAGCTCCAAATCCGGACTAAATATTTAATTACGGAAAATCTAATTAAAAAATCGAAAAAAGGGCTTCGAGGTGCATAATGAGACCTCGGGAGGCATTTTCGTGTCGAATCTCAAGACTGTCCGACCTACCGTCTTTGCGCTGCGCCGCGAGCAGACAAAAACTCGGTCACACACACACAGACTTTGCCTTTTATATATAAAGATATATATACATACATATATATACATATATATATATATATATATACATATATATATATATATATATATATATATATATATATATATATATATATATATATATATATATATATATAAAATATTAAATATTAGGTCCTCCATTCTAGCATTTAAATTCCCTTTCTTAAATCCAATTCCCAGTAACATTAAATTATCGCTACAAAACCCTTAGCAACAGAACTTCCCATAAATCACATGCCTTTGCATTTCTACACGTGTACATGTTAGAATTCAAGCGTGGGTATGCATC
Source organism: Dolomedes plantarius (assembly GCA_907164885.2). Lineage (NCBI taxonomy): Eukaryota > Metazoa > Arthropoda > Arachnida > Araneae > Dolomedidae > Dolomedes > Dolomedes plantarius. The sequence continues at coordinate 128,509,360 of OU015493.1, read as the reverse complement.
GCGAGCCCCAATATCTGCTGTTCCTGCAAAATAATAGAGAACAAATTTAAAATTGCTAACCATAACTTGCTGATCTCGATATGATATTTGTTCCATAATCTCTCCTGCCACACCCTCACAGACATCATAGGATATCATCCATGAATCTTGTCTAAAAGCCATATTGATCTTAAAGGCTAAATCTCACACTTTAAAATTGGTGGTTCTCTGTCTTTGAAGATATAAAACTTCAGAAATACGCGTTAAATGTGATAACATTTTATTTTCTAAAGTTATGTTGTCTTTTCTTGAACTTATTACAATATCTTCAGAATTATACATTGCGAATTATTTAAAATTTATTTAAGTATAAGAGATTAGGAATATAAAAAATCGAGATCGATGAATGATAATTAATGTAAGTCATGAAGTTTTGAAATCATGTGAAATCATGTGAATAAAATGGAGACACTGAATATAAGCCACATACAGAAGGATTTATATGATAAACCATGTATAACGACTAGAATTAAAACTGAATTTAAGGACTCTACGAATTATATGTTATTTCAGTACTCATTATTGAATGAAGAACTTTGATTTGTTTAAAAAGCTATTTAGATTATATTAGCCAATAATATTTCAGTTATTTGAATTTCATTGCACATTGAATTAAAAATTATATATTTCATTGCATATTATATTAATTTCATGTATTTCAAGTGTTCATTATAAATTTCATTGTCTATTTCTTTAATTTCATATCTTTTGTGTGATGGTGCAACGAAGTCATAAGAGTGAGCATAGTTTTATGGAGATTCAAAAGATTTAACTTTGGCTTTGTTTCGGTGGAATTAATTTACAATGGGTTATGGACAAAGCTCTTGACTCAGTAACCCTGATGTGTTCAAATTCTCACCGCCTTGCTGTTTGTCGTGGCTTCTTTCCACCAATGTTGCATTCAGAGCAATGTAATTTTATGATGTAATTAAATTTTTATTATGTTGCATTGTCATTGTACTCATTTTTATTATATATTTTTTTTTGTATTATGTTTATGAAAATGTTTCCTTTCAACGTGACGATTTTCCCTTTTTTCGGGGGGGGGGATTTGTAATATATTAAATATTAGGCCCTCCATTCTAGCATTTAAATTCCCTTTCCTAAATCCAATCCCCAGTAACATTACTTTATAGCTATAAAACCCTTAGCAACAGAAGTTCCCATAAATCGCGTGCCTTTGCATTTCTACACGTGTATACGTCTGGAGAAAGTCGTGGGTCCACATCGCGAGCCCCAATAGCTGCTGACCCTGCAAAATAATAGCCACATGTTTTTTTCGCCCTCTCGCGCGTAAGGTTGAAAGTTTATATTAGCTTCCGAGCCGTCCTCTGAAATGGGCGGACGTACTTTTGTCGCTCTAATAAACGATTCGCTCAGACTGCATCAAAATTTTATTCCTTTCAGGCTGAGTCTAGCTCCAGCCATGCAAATATGAGCTAGTTTCTCTTTCAGAGTATAATTTAAGGATGTAATGGATATATATATATATATATATATATCATTTCTGGGTTTGCAAGGACATGAAAAGGATTGAATTTAGAGAAATGTTACTTCGCAGCGCGCGATACAAAATCTCTAACTGGGCGAGAAAATTCTGAGCGGCCCCTGGGTATCCAATAAAATTTCATCTGTAGTGAATCTGATGCATTACGTTTACGCCGAATTGTATAATTGGGAATATACCAAACGTTTGCACTTGATATAAGGCAACTTGGAAAGGAATACGATATTTAAATAAATAAGCTAGTTAGAATGAAAAAAATACGATTCACAAAAGATACGGATCGTGTATTTGAAAATATGGGAATTTCTTCACTACCTAGACCAAGGGTACCCATCTTGTGTATCGCGAAATGATATCTAGGGGGTCGCCACGGTTTTATTGACTTAAGATAACATTTCAGTGAATTCCCCCGTTAACATTTGCCAATATTTATTTACCATGAAACTGCACGGCAGGGATATTTTGTAAAGGGAAAAGTATATTTCAAGGTGTAAACGCAGTTCATTAGAAATCTACCGCCTTTACTGGGTGAAAATCAAAGTTAATTATTAAATATAATACACTAATTCTAAACTTCAGCTTTTCTTTCGTCAGTCTGTGCTTTCACTTTTACAATTACTACTGTAGTTTCCCCAGTGGAATAAAGCAATTTTCTTTAAGGAAGAGGTTTTTCTGTTTTTATTTTCATACAATCCATACGGTAGATGCACTATTTTTCGCAGCATTCTACTATGTTCTTTTATTGCTTCTACACATTTTTGAAAGTTCCTTAATGTTTTCCACTTATAAATATCATTTTTGTTGTATTAAACATTTTATTGAAGGGCGAGGTGGTGCGATCAGCTAAGGCGTCGAGCCAGTGATCTGCAATTTGCTGGTTCGATACCCGACGCTGATAAAACCCCCGACGTGTACACTAATGGCGGCTGGTGCATGGAAAAAAATATCTGTCGTAGTTGCAATGTCCTCCATTTTCCCAAACATTACATTTTCCCAAACACTCCATTTTCCCAAACATTATTGGGGCCCCTCCCCAAATGCTAATTGATTGTTTAGGCTTATCACCCACAACAATAGCCTAGAGTTTATTGTGCGGTGCAAAGTGTTAATAGCGAAAATTTCTAAGGCTAATTATTCCAAATTCTCTACCGTCACCTCCACGTGGTGGGCCCTGGGGGTTTAGCAATGGCTGAACTGCAAACGACGGAAGAGGGGGAGATGGAGTCGCCAAAAAGGAGACTTACTGATATGGAAAATCTTTTGGAAACTAGGGCAGAGCTCAAGGAAATAGTAGATACTAGATAAAGAAATTTAAATGAAACTATTGGGGTAGCAAGGTGGACTGCCGAGGTGAAAAAGAATCTTTACGACGATCTAACAGATATCATGAGGGCAACCAAGGACCAACAGTTGCTGATCACTTACCTATTGGGACAAATAAAAGCATTAAAGGAACAACCAGCTAAGAAAACGTATGCGGAAGCTGCGTCTAAACCTATTAAGAAGAAAGCAGTAATTAAAGGGCAAGGGACACGTGTCGCAACAATTTTTCCGAAGAAGGATCGCTTCCATAGTGATGCGAAAGGAGATGTACAAGAGCATATACAGCCAGATAAATTGAAAGTAGGAATTGTTGCTTGCAAAAAGATTGCTAATCATGGTTTAATAATAGGAACCAGCAAGGAGGAGGATATCGATAAACTTTATAGAGTTTCTATGCTCACTTCTACCCAGACTTGGGTGTATATAATTTGAAGTGGCACTCTATTTGAATTTTATACAAACGCAGTTTATACATGAAACAATGTTTATTGAATTCGTTGCACATATAATTGGCTTTTACAGCAATAAGCATGCGTACTACTTGTACGGAATGTATAAACACAGCTTTCAAGAACAATATATTTTTATACTCACGAACAGTAAGTCAAACCAGCAGTACTGCCATGTAAACTTCTGGCCCGCTAAGCACTAGCGCAGGATGACACCTTTTCAACCTTAACAACCTCCCCTTTTTCATTAATGACGCTGCATGGTATTTATACTAAGCGCGTATGCCACAAAAATTAACATATCTGAAGCAGCTTCTTTAATTCCTTCACTCAAAAGTTCGATTCTTGGGAATCGAATCTTGTGTATACCTTACACTGGCCTCCCTCGAAAAAAAAAATTAGGTAACTGAGGTCTGAACGGCTTCAGTTAACTAATTGAAAACGCGTGCTGGTCTGACTTTTGACATAGTGGGTGGCAAAGTCAAAAAAACCTTCAACACGTTGTGTGGAGGAAAAACGCCACTACCATTTTACAAAACTAACCCCGAAGGGTCCAGGTGACACCATCAAACAGTGGATTTGCAGAGTTGCGGATACTGGGCTGGCCAACTGCGCCCTAAAAAATCTCTTTTAGTTAAAAGTGTCAACACAATTGCACAGCATGACATTTCTTGACTGTTTGTATCTGCTCTCCCCCAATTTATAATGCACATGTGTCATGATTTGTGAAGTTAGTACATTAGTGGTTAATTGGTATATTGTGCAGTATGTATTTTTTTTTCTAGTCACTACATGTCCCCTTCAAGAATTTATAAAACAACAGTATGCCGTTTTTTTTCAGTGGCTCACTCCTTCCCCTCAAAATGTTTACACAGTATATACAATGGGGAACTTCAAACCAATTTGGTTCGGTTTTATTAAAGGGTGGGAGTTAGAATAAGAGAATTGATACAAGACTTGTTCCTCATGAATGCAGCAACTTCCTTGCACCAGTCTGTCCAATCCGTGGAACCTCTCTTGACGGTCGCAGTCCTAGTAAAGGTATTCGTTGACCGTGTGGTCATCCTTCGTGCAGCAGGTCGTAGGTCCTGAGGCGCTGGTCCGGCTTGACGATGGACAGGAGGTGTCTTGGGAGGAGGCCAACCTTGCTGGGCGGCAGAAATCTTCCGTTTCCTGTACTTATGCAAAGGAACTTTAAAATTGTCATTCTTCCTTTTGATAACCTTGTGTACCTTATCAGCGACGCATTCATCCTTTGATAGAGTTTTTGTAGTGTACACCTTACTTTGCTTCGTACTTTTGCTTGTATCGGTATTAAACTTTAATGCAGATTCTATTGTTTCAAATTTATACGCCGCACCAACGTGTTTAGTTACTGGCTTTATCTCTCTACTTGTGTCATGTTTTTCAACAAACTGACTCTGTTTTTGGTATTGGTGCTTATGCGACTTCTTGTTTACCGTTTTAATTACTTCAGTATTTGCAGTTTTAATGCTGGAACCTGAAGGCGCTTTTTCACGTTTTTTATCCCCCTTAACTTTAGTTTTATCCTCTTTTGACGAAAAAGTCTCTTTGAAACTTGCGACATCAGAATCGGTATCATTTAAATTCTTTAACACTGCTTCAGTTTTAGGAAGATTAAGCTTTTCGTACTGGTGCGTTTTAATGCAAACGACGTCTATAACTTCCGAAGCATCAGCTAAACTACTTACAGTATAACTCTGTGTCAACTTTTCATCCTGATTCTCAGTCTGGTTTTCATGTACTTTATTTAAAACCATATTATCAACCTGGCCTACAGCATCCTCATTCGGATGGAAACTTGAAATAATATCATCATTACCTAGCGAGTTCCTACTATCGTTTAAAGAATTTTTATTGTCGTCAACTAATAAGTATTCACTAACTTTCGTAACGCATACTTCGTCATCTACTAAATTTCCTTCATTAACAGATGTGTGAATATCATCTAAAATATCAGGTATAGCATCAATAATATCAGGTATAGCATTAATAGACGTGTCAGATGATTTATTTTCTAAACCACTAACATTAGTATCGGCACTATTTTCAGAAATTTGTACTGGAATTACCTCATCATTCCAGCTAGACTCACTTTCTTTATAAGCCACAAAAATACCCTGACTTTCACTATTCTCAAAATAATGATTACTGCTCGGACAAAATAATACATTTGACCAAACAGTTTCAACAGGTTGAACCATATCATGTGAATCAACTTGCCAGTGCAAGTAAGGTGCTTGCATATTATTTTCTTTAAGTGCACTAATTTCATTATAACGCCGTGCGCTTCTATTATTTTGCCTGCGGTACTGCTTACGCTGCTGGTTTGAAACTCGCGAAAAATTTTGGCGCGGCTGTATAAAACTTCTCGTACCTGAATGACGGTACGGGGTAGCGAAGAAATGTCTATTGTCATATTTAGCTAAAGCTTGAAGGAGGGTAACCTTGCTTGTAATTGTTTGATTATCTAAAAAATCTTGAACACTTGGCTTCAAACGTTGGATAACTATTTTTAAGATTACCCCTTCCGTTACCCCTTCTAAATATTCCTCACACTTGGATATCTTTTCCGTAGCAAAATCTAATGCAGACTGACCTTCACGTTGCGTTAGCGAATAAATTTCCGCTTCAATTTCACTTTGATTAAAGGTCTTTGGAAAAACGCTAAGAAGCTGTTGCTTGAATGACAAATAGTCAAAAATCAGATTACTGCTTTGCATACACGTGTACCACTGATATGCACTACCTCTTAAAGCGGCTAGAGCAATTTTAAGTTTATCCCCCTCTGGGGTGCATTGTTGCTGAAAGTAATGCTCAATTTTCTTTAGGAATTGGCTTGAGGGGCCGCTATTGAATGTGGCTTCGAATGGCGCAATTTCCTGAACCATAATTACCCGAGGGAAATTTCCAGCAGGATTTTGTTCTACAACACTCATTTTTAAATAGTATATAAGTACTTGCAACAATTTTATCAATATAAGTACACAGTACACAGTTTTTAATTTCAATTATGTTGTTCGTTACAAATGTAACGCTAACTACCAGGGTATATATATTTTCGGGCGCCAGTATAGAGATTCTATGCTCACTTCTACCCAGACTTGGGTGTATATAATTTGAAGTGGCACTCTATTTGAATTTTATACAAACGCAGTTTATACATGAAACAATGTTTATTGAATTCGTTGCACATATAATTGGCTTTTACAGCAATAAGCATACGTACACTTGTACGGAATATAAATACAGCTTTCAAGAACAATATATTTTCTATACTCACGAACAGTAAGTCAAACCAGCAGTACAGCCACGTAAACTTCTGGCCCGCTAAGCACTAGCGCAGGATAACACCTTTTCAACCTTAACAACCTCCCTTTTTCATTAATGACGCTGCGTGGTATTTATACTAAGCGCGTATGCCACAAAAATTAACATATCTGAAGCAGCTTCTTTAATTCCTTCACTCAAAAGTTCGATTCTTGGGAATCGAATCTTGTGTATACCTTACAACTTATTGATGAATTTAGGAAGGTGGATGAACTAAATGAAAGATATGAAATAAAAAAAAGCAAAACAGCGAGATCCACATATTATCATTTTTGGAGTTGATGAAAGATGGGAAAAATAAGAGGCAAGAAAGAAGTTAGCGGACCAAAACGATGAACTCACAGGTGAAGATATAAATGTGATAACAAGCTATACAGCTAAATATGGCAGAAACTGGATTGTCAGTATGAAGGGATCCACATTCAAGCGTTTAGAGAGACTGAAAAGACTTAAGATAGGATGGGAAGGTTACGGCTTCAAGGAGTACTTGAGGTCATTAATATGCTATAAATGTTGGTGTTATGGACATGTTGCAAAACACTGTGATTACGAAAAAATGTGTAAAAGATGTAACAAGAGAATGCATGAAGGGGATTGCGCTGGGCCACTCAGGTGTGCCAGTTGCGTTAACTTCTGCTTGAAGATGGACAAGTAGGTGGCGATACCAGCATGCGCTGGTCATCTTCCCACCGATCCGAATTGCCCGCTACTTAAAGATCAAGTCGATCGGATTATTGCGAGGACTAACTATGGGTTAAGGAAAGTTGGGCGTTAGTCGCTTCTGGCTGCTTGTCTTGGTTGCTTGTCAATTTGTTTTACTTATTTTCGTGCTCTGCATTTTTTTATGTAATCGTTATAAGCGCTTTTTCTTGCTACGGCGATAAGTAGATTTTGTTAAGTAGTCATTTGACTATTGAGGTAAAAGTTAGTACTTATTTTGTTTGAGTTCGGCAATAGTTCTTTGTTAATGTTGTTTGTATCATTTATTCTGCACGGGTGGTGTAGATTTTGTAAAAACGATTTATTTAATAAAATAAAATAAGATGAGTGATGTAGAACGCAACTGGTGGCTACGTAGTAAAGTGGGAAAATAGCACTGACAATAATTGAAATAAACGAAAAAAGAGCTCAGACACTTAAAAACTCGGATTGGCTCTGTTGAGGCTCTGGCTCGTGGGGGCCGAGAGCGAACGGTTGATGTGAGCTGAACTTGGACTTATACGGATTGGAATTGAATTGCCCTAGCAGCGGGTCCTGTTGTGCGGCGGGAGTGCTGTGGCACGATGGGTCATCAGTTTATACATAGGCTGATATTCCATTTGGGATTGGGGGGCCGTAGGTGTTCTTGACTTTCCCAAACATTACATCTGGAGATGTTGGGTCAAGTGTTCCAGTCTCGTCACTTGACTCGGTTCAAAATTACGGGAATGGTACGGGTGTAACGTGGACCCATCCCCTGTGGTACACCCGGGGCAACGCATGCAATGCACACGGCGAAGTGGTCACACACTTCTGAGTCCTTCCGGGAAAAGAGTAACGCTCAGCTCCAGCCATTGCGAAAAAAAATTGGAATTAAATTATGGAAAATGCTTATTAGAGTATTTCCTTTTGTGTTAAAAGACGATTTTTAAGGAAAATGTGCAGGGTAGAATGGGAGGGGGGCAGTTTAAAGAGGTGTGGAAAGCGTTGAAGCGCATCGTTACTCGAGGAAGACTGGGAAACACAGACCTATGCAGGTAACTAATTTTTTTCTTCTGTTATCTATTAGTCTATTTTTCAGGAGAATTAGTAAAAGGTACATTAATGTCTGTAGGCTATAACTTATTAAAACTCCTAAAAATGTTTAAAATCAAATTTTATTATCATGCACAATCTTTTCAAGAAAGTAAAATTCATATATATATATTACACAGATAGAATTAATAGTCCATTTAAGACGTACAAACTTCTGCTTTAGAAATGACAAGTAGTATCTCAACCTTCTTCTGTAGCTCATAAGCATCGATATTTTCATCGATAAGACGTATTCGATTAAGAAGGCACTGATTTGAACAAACAGTTTCTATTTGTAACGTGAAATTAAAGGCAATTTTGACGATTTTCAGACATCTTTTATGAGTTTGTTTTTGGGGTAAGTAGCTTTGCCTTCTATTAGTAGAACCACGATTTGTATAGCTTTCTTTTACATCCAGAGAAAACAAAGACGACAGTAAACTATGATGTACATTGATTTATAAAGTTCCATTGACTTAGTTGCTGTACAAAGGCAAAGCAAAAAACAGTTTATATTTGATGTTATGTTCATTTTGAATCGAAAATATGTTTTATAAAATTAAGGATGAAAGCACGTACTGTGCACCCAACATTGTTGCCCGTTTTCGTTTCTGTCAATATAAACAAAAGGCAAACGAAAAATATTTTCTTTAAGAAATTATATATTGAAAATACTCGAATTCACCAAGAGAATTATATTACAAATGTGCAGTATTTACTTTTACCATAATGCAAATCTAGAATTACTAAACTTTATCATTGTTTATATCTCAGTGCCAAGTTATAAACTAATGATTCCATAAAAATCTAAAAGCAAATGTAAATAAAGGAAATTCAAACCTCGTATATACATTTGTACATCTAGCTTCCCCTTTCATCTTGAAATTCGGTCTGTCATTACACATGCTGCTTTATAAATGTTGGTAATAAATCAAAACTATTTGAAAGTAACACGATTTGACAATTTGTGCATATTGGTTTAAAACAAATTGAAGGAAGTTAGAGCGCACCGTATTAAGCTTGTTTCCTTTGAGATACAGCAATTATTATCCAAGAAGTACATTATTAATCACAAAACAGCAGTTACACTTCCAGAACATCATTTCACATATAGTCATATAATATATATGCTCTTTGCTACAAGCATCTGCCTGGTTACTTTTTCCATTTGTCAAACTACTAATTAATATATTTATTACATTTTTCACTTTTTAAAATAATTAAATTTTAAACTTAAGTATTAATTTGCTAAATGTAATGTTTTCTACTCAAAATCGAATTTTTTTCATTTAGTAATCGCCCACTTTTGATATTTTATACTCACCCAATCAAAAATCCTTAGTATTAAACGATTCATATCTCCTCACATGCATGAAATCAAACCAAACTTGTTCAATGATTAAGCTCACATTTTAACAAGTTCTCTTGATATGTGATTGATTTTTCTTCTGAAAATTTCTAATAGTGATATTTAATTGAATTTCATTAGCGTTTTTTTCTTAAACTTTTATATACAAATTCTACACGTGATTTAAAAACGAATGATAAGTTTTACAAAATATATGTTCTGAGGATAAATATTTAACGGATTGCTTGAAACGTACAGAAATAAAAAGGAAAATGATATGTGATTTCTGATAAATGCAAGTTCTAAATTCTGGATATGTCACAGCACCAAATGAAAATGATTTGGGAGAGAGCTAATTTCCAGACTTGAAATCACAAATTTTCTCATGTTAGGATAAATACTCAATGGATTGCTTGAAACGTAGGAAAATTAAGAGAAAAAGATATGTGAATCGTAGATAAATGTAAGTTCAAAATTCTGCATATGTCACAGCACCAACTGAAAAACGTTTGAAACAAAACTAATAACAGATTTGAAATTACAAATTTTTCTGGTGTTAATATAAAATTCCATTTATATATGTTTAACAGGCAGTTTAATCCACTCAGATATGTATGATTAATTTGTCCACTACTCTTCGATTGCGAAAGGAACCTAAATCAATTCTTTGATGGATTGCAATATGCTCGACAGTCAAAATTATACAGCCCTTTCTTTCTGTTCTCTTTTGTCTTCCGCAACATAGTTTTTTTTAAACAACAGTTTCTCAAATTATCACGTAACGAAGTTTTAACCGAATTCCATTTAAGCATTTGACGCGGTTTTTACGGTGCAACATCGAAACATTTAAAAAAAAAATCCAGAAAAAAAACAAAGCGCACATATTTGGTCACAACGCTTATGAAAATTACAATCCTGTAGTTTTTTTTTTTCTCGCATGAGCAACACGAAGTGATTCTGCGGTTCATATGAAGAATCAGCGTTTAAACAGGAACACACAACACGTCAACAGAGTCATAAAAAGTGTCCGTCCAGAGCAACCAATGATGGCGGGTTCGCTGTCCCTTCGTGATGCGAGTGGGGTGGGTGAAGCACAATAGTCTTTGTCTTCCCCGACGTCAGATCCACTGCTGAGACACCTAAGGCCATTGTAGTGCCCCCGGGCTTAAGCAAGGGGTCTTCCGCACCTAAGGGAGGAGGTGGGATGAACAGAGTTGGATCTGCAGGAACATCATCATTGAGCAATGATCCTCGCCTGATATCTGTCACAGAAACGTCGATGGCCGAATTGCCAGAATTCAGGCCCTCCTGAAAAAGAACATAGACATTAGGACTCCAGGAATTTAGGTTTATCATCAAGGCATTTGACGTACCACTGACTCTGACTCAAGCTTATATTATCCCGATCTCTCTGCACAAGGGTAGTAAGTTTATATTGTTGTAAAAAATCCAAAATTATAAGTTCCATTCAGTAAAATATTTCAATGTCTGCTTTGTTGTTGATAATGCGGAGGCTAATGTAGATTAAACATTCGTCCTGAATATGAATTACCGGACTTACAACGTCTTGCAGACACCAGACCAGTCAAAGTCTGCTTTAAAAGGTTCTAAAATAGTACGTTTCAACGGATACACACACACATTATATAATTATATATATATATATATATATATATATATATATATATATATATATATATATATATATATATATATATATATATATATATATTGATACTTCTCTATGGCGGACAGTAATGGTTCCCAAAAAAAGTGGTCGTTTTAAGGGATGGCCGTCGAAAAGGGGTGGACTTTTTTATAATATTATAATATTTACATAATATTACTTATGAAAATTATTATTATTCCATTATGATATTTACATATTCTGTATGGTGGCTGTATATATGTATATATACATATGTGTGTATGTATTGTATGTGCGTAAGGTCCTCAGAACCAGAAGGAGACATTACTTCGAACTGTCTTGAATAGTAGTCGTTGGCTTGAGGGGTTAGCAAATTAAGTTCAGTCCAGCTTAGAGGAATAGCAATTTTATTTACTTGAACACATTATGGACAATACTTTGATATTTAATTGGTTAACATATTTATAGGACATATAAAGGCGGGAAGATATTTGCATATTTACAAAGAACGGAGAGAATGGATGGTAACGTCTCTGGTCTAAACCCATTTCAAAAGACACTATGTCCACGCAGTGGAACATTAGTTTCACTTGTGCATGTGACCATACATGGGGTGATATCCTAAAGCGTCACTTTGGTGCCCCATAAATAAAAACGGAAGTAGTTGCATAAGGGGAAAGACAACATTAAAGGTATAGAATTAATGGATGGTATGGCATTATTACAGTTATATAAAGCGTAAATATCCGCGTGTCAAACAACTTCTTCTGCTACATTACACAAAATGTGTGGTAAGTGGTAAGGCAATATAGCATTGAAAAAAAATATATTTTAGTTTACTTTCAGCAAAGCAAAGCTGTTGTCGTCTGTGGAGTTGCAGTACACTGAACTAGAGAAATTTGGACGAACTATATGATATAAAGGGTAATGCTTGAACCAGAATTTCTTTATTTTTTAGCTTATACAACCCCAAAAGAAGCATTTATTCTCATATCTTCAAAGTATTTTAAAATGTGTATACATGAAGTAATGCGAAATAAATTATTTGAAAATACTAAAAAGTTAAAATTACTGGCTTATTGTTATAGCTTTAATATTTTAATTTCAGCACTAAGGTAAGAGGTTAAATCCATAAATGAAAGATTTAAGAATTTTACTTACTTTTACGTAGTTGTGGCCATTTTTCAGAATATCCGGGCAGCTATTTTCTGCAGCTGAGGACCACCGTGGATTTTGATTTCCTACGTGAAAAAAAAAATAATTACATTTTCTTCATGAATAAAAATAAGCATTTATGTATAAATAATACACGAGGAGTAAACTTACAAAGAGAGAATATCCTCAACTGATTTAAACTCCCATTAAAGACATGGTGGATAATATATTAAACTGTAAAAGATCGATAATTTGCTACAGAAGTAATGTTTGAATTCGTTTACAAATATATTCATTTCTCATACCGATGATTTCTTCAAAATATTTATTTATTCCTGTTAATCACTACGTTATTTAATGTTTATTTTTCTTCAGAGAGATAGGTGATATCACTTGCTGATGGTACACTTTGATTGAAAAGCCTCTTCTCGAAAAGCAATGCATTAGATAGCTTAAAACTTAAAACATTATTAAAACATTTTAAAATTGTATTACAATTTGCTGTTAAGTGTGAAACTGAGTTGAGTCGATGTAACTAGCATTGCATTTGAAGACCACGGGACACATTACAGTGAATTTACACACCATATGAAAGTGAATTTTAATAAAAATAGAACTGCCAAGATAAGCATGAATAGGTTCATTTAGGATAGCAATAACATAATTTCAATTCGTTGTATTATATGAAACATAATCACAGATCAGCGGTTGTTGATGTCTTTATACAATAGAAAAAGAACAGACTGAAAAATTATTAGAAATACGTTCCCAAGGAAAATATTCGAAATATCATCAAGTGTATGGCTAAAAAGACTCTTTAAGGACGAATAAATGTATAAATACGATAAAGAATATTTTACTGTATGAGGCATAATTTCTGTGAATGCTGAACTTGCTAATTATTATTTTATGGTTGTTTTATGGACCTCACGGTTCACTTTCGATTATTCTTATATATTCTAGGATTAAATTTTTTTGGTTTGGAGTTTCAATTCCCGCTATTCCCTGTTCTTGATCGGTGGAATAAGATGTGACACAAGTTGGTAACGATATCTTTGAGCAGTCAAAGACATTTTTGTCCTATACAGTCCAATGTTCCTTGAACCGAAACTCTGGAGTCTGGAGGCATTAAGCTATTCTGTAACATCTCCCATCACAAAAATTCTACAAACGATTTGCTCTCTTTTGTAGCATTGTAAAGCTTCCTATCAAATACCGCGTTTTTTTCTTAAAGGTGCCTTCATGATAATGAAGTTGAACTGTTATATTGTCTTTTCACTTCGGATACGATAGCAAATTAACACCTCTAGAGTAAAGTAGATCTAATGACATTGCTTCGACTACATTAACTATCTTATCACCATGTTCAACAGTTGTTCTAAAGGAAAATATGGAGACCACAGTAGTTACAACTTGCTGAACGTTCTGAAACGTTTACCTTGTAAAGGCAGACTTCTAGAGGAAAGGTTGCGTTTGCTTATGAACTTCTTACGCCCTAGTTTATGGACACGTAAATATATTTTAACGGATGTGCAGAATTCATCTTCCAAATAATGAAAATAATATAGTAAACAGGAGATCGAAGTAATCGAAAAGAAATATTACTTACGAGCTTGTAATTTTGGTCCAATTTTTGAACTTTTCCCTGGCTCATTATCCTGTTTCTGAAATGTATTTTTTCATAAATTAAATATAGTTAAATCTTTACAAGTGAGGGACGAAGAAAATAAAATGTTGATTGTATAAATGTAAGTACCATTATTTCCTTCATGAGAATTTCTTCATGAAAGGTTTCTTCGCCTTCATTAAGAGGACTTCTCAAGGCTTCCCCATTAATGGTGTCATGATATTTATCCCTCGAGTACATACTAGATCCAAAGGGTGGTCCTTTACCATCAGATACTTGGTATCCTATGAACAAAGGAGCATTTTAATACTATTATTTTACCGATGAATATGTCTCTTTTTAATATGATATGAGTGTAGTTGCCTTTCCCCAAACCAATGCAGTAATATCACGGATATGATAGCTACAATATTGTTTTCCTTGGAATCATCAAGTTTTTTTTTATATGAAAAATACTAACAAGGGTTTATGAAGATACATGAATATTTACATTTATAGAGAAATACTAAAACATAGTACTTGCATTAAAAAATCTAGTAGAAAGGATTTTAAAGTTTGTTAACAACCATAGTAAGATAACACCTTTTAATTGTTTGATAATCGATTAAAACATGCATTCTAATCATAAACCTAATTGTCCATTACATTTGATGAGTAAGGAAAGGTATGGAAACAAACATTCCGGATAACATTTCAGTTTCATAATAAGCTAAGTACCTGAAAGAAGCCAGCGTAATCCCGAAGATGCACTTAAAGAATTTAATAAACATGTTATTAACATTCCCATTTACAACGCTAAAAGTTCAGCATACCTCATTTCAGTCTCTAAAACTGCAAGGAGTGTCCCAGAAAATGTATTTACCCTGTCGAATGCCTCAGGCACAAGCACTTTTACAGCGGCTTGCTTGCTTTTCAAGAAATTCGTAAAGAAAACTCGTGTTTTTAAAATAAATCCTACTTGAGAGGAAATTTTGAATGCTACTTTGAAATAGTTATTAGTCAGATTTTGAAGTGGAGAAGTGGAGATAATTTTTACAGAATTTATTTCGGGTTTAGAAGCGTTATATCAAACTCTTGGGAATACTTACACAAGCATTTTGTTCGAAACTTTGTTCTAAAAAAATAATGTTTTAACTCACTAACTGATAAGAGCAGTTTTGCTATATTATCATTGTGATTTCACTATTACACAGCATTATAATGTGCAATAAATCAACTCTGCTGAGTTTTCAGATTTCATGTTAGTTAACTTTATTTACGTACCATGAAACATTTAAAGGAAAGTTTATATTTTAAATAGAAAGTGTCACTTTTGGTCTGTTCATTTTTTTTCTATCTCAATTATCTGGTTGCCTTACGTTCATACTATAACTTATTGTTTCTTAACCTTTTCCTTCTCGCTCCCGTTAAAATTACGGGGTGAGGTTTCGCCCTCTATTTCTCGTGCCCGAGATATTTACGGCCTGGAGTGTTCAAAAGTTACGCACCAAAAGGATTAAAAATGATCCATTTCATTTACCCTGAAATTTTTTTATTTCTTATTTTACATAACAGATGGCAGAAACCAGACCATTTATAATGTAAACTTAGCTCTTCTTCAAATATCCTACGGCATTCCGAAGATTTGTGCTATCAAAATACTAAAATAAACCATCACATTTTCCAATGAATTTTAAATAAACCTCTGACAGAGAGAGATCGAGAAAGGGAGGTCCAAACTCAAGTTCAAAGCGCCTCAATTTGTGCGAGTGCCACTGTAGTGATCTTTTCTACCCTACATTCTTAATTTTTAATAATTTTGTCTTTTAGTTCAAACACAACTGCATGAGTAGGAAATGAACCTAAAACCACCTGCATTCTAGACATTGCACTACAACGTTATGTCATCACCTTTATGACGCTATATAAGATAATTGAAAATGTTTGCCAATTTTTACACTTGTAATGTTTCAGTTAGCTAAGGACCGTACAAGAATAAATACGTTAAATACAAGGCAACGATTGGATATTTATAACAAATCGCCCACATCATCAAAACAAGTGCAAGAATTTGGGTTTTATAAGTAGCAAAATAAAAGCAAAAACTTTTATTTTCCTACTCTGACAAAATTCGGAAATTGTTATCTTTCCTACTGCAAAGTAGGAAATTATCATTCAATATAAATACATTAATTTTCTTTTCATTCGAAGTATAAGAATTAAGTTTTGAATTAAAAAGCGGCAGAAAATACTGGTCAAGAACAGTAACGAGATTTTAACTGCTCTTCGGGACGTTGAATAGCTGCGTATGCTCTGGAAGGTTTTATCACCGAAATTATTATTTTATACCTTAATAAAATAACTTGCGAGCTCATAAAATGTTGTTAGTGAGTAGAAAGAAACTAGTTTAATCCTCTAGAGTAGCATTTAAACCACATAGATTAACATTTCTCAGAAAAACTTTCCTCTCTGCAAGAGACTCATAACTTCTTTGAAGATCCTTTTATTTTCCGGCAAACTGCACTTCTATGAATGCAAAGCTATTACATTTTTTTGTGTTCCCTTCGTGAAAACCAAGTATTTCTCAAGACTAACTAACATTGTAATCAGAGCCGGAATTATTGCACATAATTCCGAAAACATCTTGCGTTACCAAATACTTATTTTCAAGAATTGCGCGCGGCATACATTGAAGATTTCGAAAAATGTATTTGTTCCACCCTTTTATTTTAGTTGCATTTGCACTAAATTACCCCCCTATCAGCATACCATGGGTTTTGAATTTACAGTATTGTGTTAAAGTTAATGCTATTTATGAGAGATCTGGGTGTTAATGTTCATAAGAATGAGTTTAGGTACATTATATTTTCAGGATTAAATATTATGGATTTCTATTACAATAAGAATTAATTTGAGTGTGATGGATGTCGTGCAGTTAGCATGCTACGCATCAAAGATAGATAAAATCTGCATTGGAATTTGGGAATAATAGTGATACGGAAGACATACCGTAGAATGTTGTCATGAGAAGCAACTTGAGCAATTGGTAATTTTATAATTGATAATTTTATAATTTCACAGCGTTCCATCAGCACATCACTAGCATCAGAGTAATCGTCCGGGTGGCTCTCTGGGACTTAGTTGTAAGAGGCAAGATCAAACCATTCTTAATCGCTTTTTCAGAGGGAATCTTAGATCTTTGACATATTCTGGGGGTTCTAAGCGATTTGAAGTCTGCTCCAAGCGTTCTACTGAGTGGGTTTCCCTGAACATATTCTTGTTTGCCAGGGGCTCTCCATGTGGGATCTATCTGTCAATCCATTGAAGGTTCTGGATTTCCTTAGGGTGCACAATGTCATGGACCTGATATAGCCCTGCTTGTCTTTGGGGATGTTCAAGAACAACAACAACAACATAATTTCACAGGAAGTGATAGGTAAAAATTTGTTCTGTCCTGGAGACACTGTTTCCATGAACCGACCACAGCCGTATTATTTTGGCCTACATACCGCAAGATATATCCAACGCTCCCAATCTCTCAATCTCTTCTATGACATACAATTGCTATTAATGTTGACAGATATGAAGTCGATTCTCATGAAAACGACATTACTGTTTTAGTAGGTCTGCGAATTAAGAAGTACTACTTATATATCTAAGGGCAATTGTTATATGAACATGTTAAGTGGTTCCAATTTTTTCTCTTTGGGAGGGAGGGGAATTTCGTTAGTATTAGCATGTTTCGATATCAGTGGGGTTGAAAATCCCTTATTTGGAAATCTGATATCTGAAAATGTTCCCAAACCAGAAACATTCTGAGTGTCAACATTATGTAACAAGGAAATAATTCCAAACCTGACTTACTCACTTTGGGCTCTGAATATTCAGACAAATCGAGTTTAACGATCATGAACACCAGACCTATGCTCATTACTATGTTTTCTACCGATTTCCAGCTCCGAGCAAGGTATTGTGGAATATATTAAAAAATCTAACAATCAATAAGTGGCAGCCCCAGTATGAGGATCAGAAACTTATGGCTGTTCTTACTTGGGTGTTGATAAACAGCCAAGGAAGTCAAGTAGCTGTTGAAAAATTGACATGCTTGAGTGGGGTACTACGTACAGAGGAGAGTATGGGTAAGCCTATCAACTTCCGGTTCTACACATGAGTGGCTCAGGTTGTACGACTTTCGTTTTCGATTGTTTACAAACTTTGTTTTTTATACGAAAGATTTTTTTTTCAAGATATAGAAATAATAACTTTCAGAGAATGGGCTTGTGGAAATAACGTAAATGAACTAGAGGTATATGTTTGTATCCTACCCTCAATATACAGGTTGATTTTTATTAAACTGACACTACTCAGAGCCATCTGTAGCGCGATCTATCAACCGGATTTCCGTCAAAATTTATAGAGGTACTAAGGACAACATGGGAAAGGAGTTTCCATGCAAAAAATCTAAAAGCTGCCGATAGGGGAAAATATGGCGCTACTGTTATCGGCGCACCCGAGAATTTGCACAAAACGCAAGTACAACAGCAAAATGCAAATTCACGACAACGTAGTCGAAAGCAGTGCCAGTAATTCGGGTTATAAAGATAAGGGGTGAATACTGAAAAAGTTGTAGTACGCAGACGAATGAATAACAAAAAAAAATCACTGCAACACCACTTTATGCAGCAAATTCACTCCCCCCCCCCCGCCCTTTAATGTGACCACCGTCCTAGTGGAAGACACATTGCATCCTGAACACTACGTTCTCAACGGCCGAGCGTAACATGCCACCAGGAATGTCATCACAGTTCGGGATATGTTAGCCTATAGGGCCGCCAAGTTAGAGACTCCACCAAGATACACCTTGGACTTTAATAAATAACCCCACAGAAAGAAGTCACAAGAGTTAGGTCCAGGGAGCGAGGTATAAATGCAAGTGGAAAAAAGCTACTGATGACACTTTCTTCTGTAAAGTGAAGGCGCAACAGATTCGCACCGATCTTTATAGCCAAAAATACTGGTGCTTCTGTCGACTACGTAATCTTGAATTTGTATTTTGATGTTTTACTTGCGTTTTAAGTAAATTCTCGGGTAAGCCGACAACAACAGCTCCATATCTTCCCCCTATCGGCGACTTTTGGACTTTTTTTTTCATAGAAACTCTTTCCCGAGTCTTCCTTAGTCCCTCTATTAATTTTGGAGGAATACTGGCCGATAGATCATGCTACAGGTGGCTTTAGATTAGTGTCAGTTTAATAAAAATCACCCTGTATTTTTAAAAATGTATTTAAATATTCTGAAATGGAAAAAAAAAGTTCTAATTAATTTCTTCGTACAATTTTGGCACTAGGTATTTTGGATAAGGGATATTCAAACTATATATACATACCTACTTTCGTAAAGTGTAGATATTTATATCAGCTTGCTTCATTCATTTCCCAGTTTTAAAAGACTGTATGATACACTTTTACTTATATATCAAACCACTGGCATATACCACCAATTTTTCTCCAGTTGATGAAATTGAATGTGGTAAAATAAAGGGAAAAAATATATGTTTAACTTCAAAGGTTTTCAGTAATGTAACTTCTTGCATAAAGGTTGTAAGTTTTGCATTCAAACATCAATAAAACAACCTGATTTGTCCAATTCCTTCGAAAAATATAATAGTCTAATATATTTGGCAATTATATTGAGATTGTTTTGTGTGCGGTTCAAATATAGCATTACTGTGAAGACTTCAAGCCGAGGTAACACATTGGTGTAATTTATGCTAAATATTACCTTGTGTTTGGCGCTTTTTCTTTCTCTGCATATAACAGGCGACAATAGCTCCATTGACTAGAATGAGCAAGGTACCGGCAACACAAATAGACACCAGAAGCAGCACAGGTACGTCATCAGTGTCTTCGGCAAGAGCATCGACAGCTGTACTTGGAAGTCGTCGCGTGACTGTAGAAGAAGGGAATGCGAGTTATGCAAAATACAAATGAAGTAACGGAATAATAATTCAAGCGTACGATATCATTTAAAATTCCCTTAGATTCGGTAAAGAAATTCAGTTTTTTGTAGAATTTTGATTTTGTTAAATTATTTTGTTTACATTTTTTAGTCAAAATATTTCATTTGCATTGTTATTTTGTCAAAATATTTTGTTTACATTTTAATGAGACGAAATGGTTGAATCTGGTGTATAGTGTTAGATTAGATCATAATAGCGTAAAATAAATTTTATTAAATATGTTTTGGTTGAGAGAAATTAAAATTTTTAGCAAACTGGTGAACCTTTCTTGCGGTGTGTGTTATCCCTATGTATCGAAAACGTTATCCGTTTCTAAGGAATATGGTTTGATTTCTTGATAAAAGTTTGATAGTAGTTTTCTTTTAAAAATACGCAGAAGAAATAAGAAACCTTTTATCCTTAGTTTGAATATGCGTGTTTTATTTTGAGAGAATATTGCTCAGATTAGCAGCTTGAAAATTCTGCAGAGTCGTTTTTGCACTGTTTGTAATAAAGTACAAGATATGAACATTTCGACCTTCAGACCTGTAACGTACTGTCGGTTCGGAATCTCTCTAGCCAATATAGGGAGGCAAGAGGAATGTTGAGTATGCTCAACTGAATGTATAAATTGCAATTTATGCCTTCAGTTGATTTCTTTGTTTTACATCTTGATATAATTTTTCTTTTGTATACTGTTTGCCATGGGAAATGACGATAAAAAAAATAGAGAATCTTCAAAACTTAAAGAACCTAATTAAGGAAGGAAGGTATAAAAAAAACTTCATAGTTTGAAGAAAGATTGTACATTGAGATGTTATTGTTTGATTGTTCGAAATAATTACACCTAGATATCTGCCCTATGAAATTATACAAAAAAAAGTCGTCATGAAATTATACAAAAAATAGCTAAAGCTTTGCAGTTGTGCTTACCACTTACAAGCAATGGTGCTTTAATTTGCCAATTGTGGACATGTAAAAAATCATTTGCTAATAATTTTGAGTTTTTGCAAAAGCTACCGATAATGGTATCTACATTTCAAAACGGTAACAACATATAAGGTCAAGGTATCTTTATCCCTCAACTAACCCTTCTATTTCACAGATACTTACATAGCTTACAAGTACACTGATCAAAAAAATTAGGGGAGCAAGCAAAGAAGTTAAGAAAACCGTGCGAGACAGCCACGATTTGGCATAAAAAAAAGTTCCAAAATGTTACAGCGCCATCTATTGATACATTTTGGAACTTTTTTAATTATGCCAAATCGTTTCCCCCTTCATCCAGTATATTCAGTTCAAATTTGAAGTCATTCTGACCACTGGTTCTTTTTTTGCAGCCTTTTGAAAGTGGGACTTTAATTATGGACACCCTATATATATATATATATATACACTGCTCAAAAAAATTAGGGGAGCAAGCAAAGAAGTTAAGAAAACCATGCGAGACAGCCACGTATTGGCATAAAATGGATAGTACACGCGTATCAATGCGCAATACAGAAAAAAGGACGTGAAAAAATTTATAATTAAGCTTTATTTCTTTGAAAATATGGAAAAAACATGAAAAGATGATTTAGGGCAACAATTTGGTTACATGTAAACGATAAAAAAAAAGTATTGTTTAGAAATAATGCAAGATTTTTAATATGGCGTGTGGTCTCCTCGAACAGCTAAGACTGCTGCACACCTGTTTTCCATGGATGAGATGATGTTATAGATAAGACTTTGGGGAATACTGTTCCACTCCTCAAGAAGTGCAATCTCCAAGTCTCGGAGAGTAAAAGGAGGCCTTGGTCTCGCAGCAATGCGCCGTCCGAGCATGTCCCAAACATGCTCGATTGGATTCAGGTCAGGAGAGCACGCTGGCCATTTCATACGCTGTATTATTTCAGCTTCAAGCATGTTCTCCACTAGACGAGCTGTATGCGGTCTGGCATTATCATGCTGGAAAACAAAGGAATCTCCAATGGCTGCAGCGTAAGGTATGACATGAGGTCTCAGTATCTCGTCTGCATACCTTCGGGCCGTCAAAGTACCATTCCGAATGATATGCAGGTCCGTACGTCCACCTATGCTGATTTCACCCCATATCATAAATCCAAGCTCGTCTGTATTGTGACCTTTCACGAACGAATGTGGGGTTATTTCGAGTGCCCCTTTCCCTCCATACCAAAACACGTCGGGTGTCACACTCCAGACTGAATCGGGACTCGTCTGTAAACAGCACTTGTCTCCAATCATGTTGCTCCCAATCTCGATGTTCAGCAGCCCATCTTCTTCGGGCCGCACGGCGGCGTGAGGTCAACGGAATGCAGACCATTGGCCTACGTGCATAGATACCTCCCTGATGAAGCCTATTACGTACTGTTTGGCTGGACGCCCTTCGTCCTGTTGCCAAGAGCAACTGTTTTTGCAGCTGAGTAGCATTGTCTGTTCTGTTTCTACGAGCTGTTAACATTATATACCGGTCATCAGTTGTTCATCATTTCGTTAAACGCATGTGCTCCCCTAATTGTTTTGAGCAGTGTAGTTTATCGTTTTGCTATAATGAAAACTTGAATTGAGTAAATGCAATTGTTTGAATACAAAGGTCGTAACTCAATATATATGCTGCATTATAAAGTATTTTTTATGTTGCCAAAGTTTACCCCAAGCAGTTACTAACAAGAATACCAGTAACATAATTCAGATGAAGAAGTAAATCTAGAAGATTGGTCGTACTAAAAGCACAGAAACATGTTTATTATATTCTCAGAATCTTACCAAAAGCCAGAACAAACTGTTGTAGCGTCGAAATTACACGAGTTCAAATATGTGAAAGTATATTGAATTAATCGAGCTTACAGTCACAATTTGATAAAATATTTGGTGATGACTAGTTGGTTTGGGTGAGCTTTAGTAAGATTCCATTAGAAATCGTTTATAAATATGAACATTCGTATGGTTTTCAGTGTGTCGACGACTTGCTAATTTTGATATTAAATGTATTATTTTCACAATCTTGTATTCTCAACAAATAGACTTCAAAAACCTTAATTTTTTAAAGTTTTTGGTATTAGCCTAGAAAATTCAGAAACTTCAGAAACCTACCTAATAATTAATGAGGTAAACATAGCATGTTTTAGAGAGTCTCTTTCTGAAGTAAACAGCCCATCAATATTTACTTACTGCGCATTGTTTTCAAAATATTTAAATCAAACATATCACGCAAAACTGCTCCCAAAGATACAAAACAATGGGGAGCATATTTTTTGAAAACGTGTCAAAGCCATTGCCCGTACATGTCACGTACAACTTGTGGTAAAGCAGGAATTCATCGACCGTCGCACACAAACATAAACTTCAAAAGATCATCTACTTACATTTCTTCTGAAAACTAATAAAATTTCTCCCCAAGAAGTTAAAGACATTTATGTCACGCATGGGAGGAATCCTGGGAGGCTTGATAAATCCTAATTCCCTTATAAACGTCTCCCTAGATCTTCTGAATAATCAAATAGGTCTCCAAAGGCACGTCGTAATGTTCGTCAAATGTGACCAACATCAGAAGTCAACAAATTTTGATTTCGTCGCACGTAAATTTCGCCGCAGATGCGCCTTTTCGGGCGTTCATTTTTCTTTCACTTTTTTGCACATGGCTGTCGATTTGGAAAAGGAAAGTCGATTCTTCATTCTTTTTTAATATCGGTGTTTGTTTCCAAAAAATATGAGCGAGCATGGACAGTTTTCCGAACTTTGAAACTCCACGGTATGCATAATGTCTTTTTCCCATTTTAATAGGTGTTTCTTCCCGGTTTAAATAAAGTAAAGGGGAAAAAAGAGACTGATGCTCCAAAAAATGTCAAAGATTTATCTTCACAGTTAAGGTATAGTACAGCATTTAGTGAATAAAAAGTAATGGCATTTAGGTAACGCTATAATATTAAGTTGTTGCTGTTTCTAATGCCCCCTGGGACCCCTGACTTCAACCCCTGAATCATTTTTCTAGAACCCCTGGCCGGAAGTTCCAGACCAGGTCCATATAGGTTTCGGGTTGAGTAGTGATGCTCTGGTTTATAATAGCACCACAAGGGTCAGAGTCAAACTTGGCTAGGTGCCACCACAATTTCGTCCGAGCATCCCCTGGGGAGACATTTAGGAGGAACGTACCTCACCCCACCCTCTGACCTCATAGAAGGACGTTCCGGTCTACGGATTTAACATGTGCATATCTGGCCTAGACACTAAGGTATTTAACGGCACTTTTCGGGATTCGATACGAGAACCCTCATTGCTCGTATTGAATCCCGACAAGCCTCAGTAGGAAATTATTCAAGAAGTCGATGCTTTACCTGTAGTCTTCCACGGCCCCTGTAATATTAAGTGTTCATTTGGAAGAGCTTCCGATTATTATGATTCAAACATATGAAATACAAGGAAATATTTCCTAGAATATTACGACAGAAACATCAAGTTAGCTTTAAACGAAAAGTTTTCAACGTATTTCTTATCATATGAAACTGCTTGAAATAAAATGCATCATACTAAAATATTGAGTTAAGCAACCTGAATTTCGAGTCCTTGTCGAAGATTCGAAATATTTTCCGAATGCTTAAAGACTACTTTATTGTGAAATTTTATCTCTGTAGTTGACACTCACTTACCTGTACGAATATACATTCCAGAAATCTGTGAATCAATAGACTTCTGTATGAATTATGTCATATGGATGATCACTAAAAACATATTAATGGCATCATTCTTCTTTGGATGTCATCAACGGACATCCAAATAAGAATTTCTCATTTGGATCGCTGACTATTCTGTGTCCTCCATGTGTCCTGCATAGCAAGTTTTTCTTAGCAATGACACGATTCAAATTTTCTTCAAATATTAACTCAACATACTGTTGTTTATAATACCGAAGTGCAATATTTAAGCGATGCTTCGCCGCCTTGGCACTGAGCCAAAAAAAACCCACCTCCACTCTTTAGTCCGAGCAAGGCAGCCGTGTTGTAAACACGCTAATTTGTAACTCTCCATGACTAATATATAAATAAATAAAAGTGTTCCTTATTTTTAGTAAGATTTAATAACTTACGCGTTTACAGCTTCAACACATACTTCCTTTTTTCATACGAATAAAGATCATTAAAAACAGTTTCTACCGTTAATTTCAATTACCAAGGAGAATTACGTTAAATCATTGAACATCCTCTTACCTGTCGTGTGAGCTGTAACCTCTTTTCTGGTGTACTCACTCTCACCATAAACGTTCCAAGCCATTATCCAAAATGAGTATTCAGTTCCAGGTTCAAGACCAGTGACCATAAACGCTGAAGCATTCGTCGGCAACACGTCAACGACACTAGGCCCAGTATCAGATCCTTTTGCTCTGTAGCGTATCCGGAAAAACTGTGGAGAACCACCATTAAAACCTGGTGACCAGCTCAGAAGAACACGATCTGAGGTAATATTCTGGGCATGAAAATCTTCTGGAGAATCGGGTTTGCCTATAAAGAAATATTTAAAAATGGATAGTTAGTGAGAAGTTTTGTTTATTAAGCAGACAAGGGACCTTAAACCCTCATTTTTTTATTTATTTATTTTTATTTTCAGTATTTACTCTTTATACAACATGAGAATAAGTATTACACTTTTTTACTGTATTGAAGACTTTCAGAGTTCAGAAATAGGTATTTTGTGGAACAATAAAAGTTGTGTTTCAAAAAATTATTCAAAAATGCTGGAAATTTTCAAAATGCTCCATGCGCATTCATTTTCTTCTGATTTCTTCAAAATTTCTCGGGATTTTTAAGTGAAGAGTTTTTCATAAAACTGTGCACAATTCTTTGAAAACTCAAATATTTTTGCAAATTTATAGACCATGAATTAAAGTAAAAAATAAAAAATTAGCAGGCAGATGGAAAATAAACTATTTATGACTTTTGATTCCTAAAAAAATTACAAAAAATAAAATTCAATGCACATTTATATTTATGTATGTATGGTAAACGTACATTAAAAAATTTACAGTTTTCAAATGACACAGAATGCGCTCGGAGCTTTTTGAAAAATGCTAGAATTTTTGAAATTTTTTTGAAAGACAGGCATTTTTCTGCCAAAATATCCTTTTTTTTTAATTCTAAGGGTCTTTGATGTAGTAAAAAAGAATATTTTTTATTCTGATTATGTCCTATAGAGTTGATAATTGAAAATTAAAAAATTCCAGGTTGAAGATCTATTGTCCCCTTAATTATGAAATCATTTCAAGTATTCCTAAAGAACACAGCACAAACAGTGGTTCTTCACAAGGAAATTATTCAGGAAATAAATTTACTTTCGTTCAACAAAATAAATTATACATAGGGTGAGCCAAAAGTTAGTAAAAACTTTAAAAATTCATGAAAAAGGAAAAACATTTGATGAAGAAGTGCAGTTTGCAAGA
This sequence comes from Dolomedes plantarius, assembly GCA_907164885.2. NCBI lineage: Eukaryota > Metazoa > Arthropoda > Arachnida > Araneae > Dolomedidae > Dolomedes > Dolomedes plantarius. The sequence goes on along the minus strand of OU015493.1, from coordinate 128,482,733 downwards.
AAGGGCTCAGAAGGAAGTCGGATTTTTTTTAGCAGCAAAATAAAAATTTAAAAATGTCTCTCGTAGAGTCACTAGTTCAAGCTTTGCGAGAACTGCTACTCCCCGTGGGCGATTCCGCCGCCATATTATTCATAACGGTGTCCACAGCAGTAATGCGTCCCTCCGCCAACGAGAGTCTTCCACTTCGTGGCCAATCCTCCAAAATCCTCGTGTATCACGGTCTTTTAATGCAAGATTGATTTGCATAATTCTGCTAAATCTCTCGCATATCAGCGCCATCTACCGGTGACGTTTTAAAACTTTTAAAACTTTTTAACGTTTTAACTTTTTAAAACTTTTTTTGGCTGCTAAAAAAATCCGACTTCCTTGTGAGCCCTTTCTTGCAAGCCGCAATTCGTTATCATGATTTCTTCCTTTTTTATGAATTTTTAAAGTTTTTACGAACTTTTGGCTCACCCTATATTTAAGACATTTTCTTAAAATGACATAACTGTTGAAAATTCATAACATTGCAAATAAAAGGATAATTTAATAGACATTTCAAATGTACACTCACAGGTAATTAAACAAGAGGAAAGCTTAGAAGCTGGCACCTTAGATGTGTTAATTGTTCTCTACTTAGTGACAAAAATAAAACTTGAAAGAAACAATGGGTATATTTTGAGATGAACTAAAATTTTTATTGCTTAAAACATTGCAGTGCATGATGACAAATCTAATGTGAACGTGGCATCTCAAGTTTCCATAGTGTATTCCTATTAATCTTCTAGGGCACTATAATACTTTTCCCAAGAAACGTCGCTTATCTAAGTGTTTTCAAAGAAACTACAATACACAAAAAAAATAATTATAATTTATAACACTTTCTTCGGAAATAAAACGTCGCCACGTGAGTGTAATAAAATTTTATGACTTCTTAAGAGAATGTATATATATATATATATATATATATATATATATATATATATATATATGTAAGCGATTGTATGACGGCAAAATAAATAGATAGCTATCATCAAAAATGTCTTTCAAGAATATCTAAAAATAGAACTGGGATCAGACACAAGAGAAGGAATATGCTCTACACGATAAGAAGCACACATTTAAAAAACTAAAACCCAGAAAGATCTTTAACAAATTAATTTGGAGTTGAATGATGAAATTGATTCAATCTGACGACAATTAAATAAAATAACTTTAGTTAAAAAAAAACTTCAAGTAACCTTAAACAATGAGGTGTGTATTATCTTATTTGTATTTTTAAATATTTTTTAATTACAAAAATATATAATTTTTTTTAAAGTTAGTTTGTTTTAAATTGCAAACTGGGTTTTTTTTATTCGGAGTTTTATTTTACTTTTTTCGTTGGGAGCCGTTCACATTATTCAGAATTACTTCAAAGTTTTAAATATAAAAAATAATAAAACTTAACAGCTTTCAGAAACATCAGTGAAATCAAGATATTTGAAAAAATAATAGATATTTATAAATAAATAATCCAACAGAGATAGATAAAAATAATACGAATATAGACAAAAAACAAACAGAAATAGATGTATTAGATATTTATAAACTTAGCATTTGACCATAAAGACTTGATTAGAGCTGATGTCTGAGACTTCTGTTTATGGCACATCATTGTTAAATTTGAACCATCTTGGAAATGGTCAATGCAATAACAATCGTTGTGTCGACTGGTCTTTTACGTTCTTTCACTCAATGAAGAAGCACCATTTGGACAAAAGACTATTATTGACTTGACACACAAACATATACACGTAAAAAGGAACAAAAGAATAAGAATAATTTGCACGCGGCAGAAGCTCTATGGAGCTTTATGATGATACTCTTAGCCTACTCACTAAGAGTATTTATCAGTCAGCTAACCCTATTAGCTGACTGAGAATCTTAACAGAGGGCCGTTGCAACATTTAGCCAGACTCGCTCAATGTGCAATCTCGGGCTTCCCCGATTCTCAACTGATCATCTTCCTTCGAGATCGTTTGGGGGCCCCCCTGCCGCTCTGGAATTTCCGTCCAGTTTACCCACTGCTATGTTCTGCAAACACTCTCTATACCAGGAGTTTCCAACCTTTTTCCTACATCGACCCCCCTCACATTTTTCTCTATAATATACAGCATACAGCATAAATATAATACTAATAATTGCCCATAAAACACTTAAAGATAGCAATTTGACTAAGAATATGAACAAAAAATTACAAAAAGTGCTTCATTACGTTTATGTTTTGTTATTTTTGTACTATTTTCGTTTTTAATTTCACAAGTATAAACAACATTTCTGAAACACAGATTGCAATTGCACAAACATCGCCAAGAGAAAAAACGAAACTGCTTCTGATTGGTTGCATCGGGAGGACCCATGCGCTGTTTAAGGTCCAGTGGATTTCTCCAGTTCTGCCTAGTGTTGGTACACAAATAAAAGCCGACGGTGGCATTCGAGGCATATACAAGAGCGTCATGACATTCCACTTTAAATGCGTGAATCACTCCGCCTTATGCAAATCTGTATTTATACATATTAAAACGGATATTATTATTTAATAATTACATACCTAAAAATTTAATTAAATTTTAAAACAGAAAATTTTATCATAGACCCCCAATAAATCTCGGGAATACTATAGACCGTTTTTAAACTTCCATCGACCCCTAACTGGACCCCGTTGGGAATCCCTACTCTATACAATAATATCAGGCACAGCCTCTAACTAAAGACGCCTGATACTACAAACAGCCCTAGACATGTCACACTGAAAGAAATATTAGATATTTGTTTGATATAGTAGATTTCTATTTGCAGCCTTATAGACGTGCATATATTAATGAAATTATTCATTTACAAATATCAAATAATTCTTTCAGTGCGACATCTCTAGGGTTGTCCATTTTCCAAGTGGTTTAAATTAAACCACTATTCCTCGTTTAAGTTCAAACGTTAAGTTTTAAAATATATATATAATTTTCGAAATTTGCTGATTTCACTTAAATTTTCGAAATTTTTAAGGTTTTTAAAAAAATTATTTTTGATATATAAAACTTTGAATCACTTCTGAGAAATGATACAAGCCAAATCCTAATTTTGATTTATAACTTTTTGTAAATTAACATAAAAAGGATCCTTAATTCTCCCGCTTAAGAAATTTGAAAAGTCATTAATTCTTCATATAAAAATTTCATAGTTTTTTTTTAGGTGAAAAAAAAGGCGTATACCTGAATGATTCCTTTCCCAAGTTTTCTTATCTCTCGCACTTTTTGATATAATAGTCAAATTACAGATAAAAAAAAAACACGAATAAGGCCATTATGCAGAAGTAATTAGCAAATAAGTTTTTGGGAAAATAATTATATAGAAATGCATGGTGTTTGAAGTGTGACACATTAATCTCTTGAACACAAAGAACTCTTAAGCAAGATAATGAAATTAGGAAGTATAATAAATTTTTTTTCTTTTAAAAGCGTGGGTAAAGAAATTTAGAGATTGTTGGATACCATTTTATTGAAATAGTCTGTTTTATGTCTGGGCGGCAATTGTTTTTTTCAGGATTAATGAAAATAATAGACATTTTTCTTCGTGTGGAATTACACGCTATGTATTTTTCTGAATACAGCATTTATTCCCGTCGAGTGCAGTTAATTTCTTAAATCGATTAATTTCTTTCATTGCAATTTATTCCAGGTTATACTAATTTAGTTAACAAACATTTCCAGTGTAAGTAGCTTTATTTAGCATGAAAGTTTTCCGAATGAAATCCAATTTCCTTTCTTTCTACTAATTTATTATACACTTTTTCACTATATAAGATTTAAAATTGTATGTGTACTTTAATAGCAAATATATTTTTCTTGTGTTTGATTCTTCTGTTGTACCAGTTTTGGGAATTGTAAATAAAATAAGGATTATTTATTAAGTGTAGTAACCCTATTAGATTCTGTCTCATCTGTGTAAACCTATGGAGAAAATGTATCCAAGGATTGCCGACATGGATGTAATTTTTTTTAAATTGTACTTTGTAATAGAGAAAGAAATTTTACACATTGGGGAATATTTCATTTTAAAAAAATGAAAGTAATATTTTAAAATTTTAATTATTTGGGGAAAAAATCTAGTATAGTGTGTTTTAAACGCTCATAATTTCCTTTGGAGTACGAAATTTATAAAATGAATCTTGTTGCAAGGTGCAAAAAAGTTCAAGCTAACTGAAAATACTTTTTTTATTGGACTATTAGCATTTATGTAGCTGTAAATACAGTAGACAAATTTTCTCCATAGGTTAACATTGAGGTGAGTGAATCCAGTAAGGTTAGTACACAGTTTAACATTGGAGTCTTAACGGATAATTTCTAAAATCTCAAAATAGAGTAGTACAACATGGGCCCTCACAGAATTAAAGCAAATACAGCATAAAATATTGTTATCACATTTATGTCATATAACAGAAACAATATTAGGAGCTCCTTCTCTCAAATTATCTGTCTAAAAATGAGATAACGTAGATATACGGAACCCCATTACGAAAATACACTAACAAAACATAGACTTCATAATTTTCTGCCAAATTAATAAAAATTCATCATACAAAGTAGAAACATACATGCATCTGCAATATATCGACATTTGAATAAAAAATTTTACTTTATATCGATCCTAAGAATTCCATTATTACAATAACTTCTTATTTCATTTTAGGAAGTATAGGAAATTAAAAATGACAACCGTATTATTATTTTACAAACCATTATTAACTTCTACACATTTTCTTATTGCTTCTTATTAAAATTCACTTATTTAACGATTACTTTTTTTTGTTATTAAAATGTGTACATTAATAATTGAGAATGGTATTTAAATTTTATTAGTCGAGAAGTTAAAGTTACATGTAATGATATATCTAGATATTATTAGAGATAATTTTTATCTATGATATTTTTACCATTATAATATTTTTAATCACAGATAATTTTTTGAATACATCTCTTCTTCGTGTCAAAATCAAACAAATTTTTATATTAAAGACAGAAACTCATATCATAACATAGTTGTAAATTTTTTGTAGAGGAGTAATAAACTGGATCTTTCCTATCATTCAGTATTTACACATGAGTGATAAAACAATTAAGTTGCCATTGATATTTTTCTGTTGTATTTTTGAAATATATTTAAGAAGCAATGCAAAATATTTTATCCCAACATTTTTCGTAAAGACCTTGCTTTCTCGAAGTTGTATATAAGTGTATGGGTGATCTTGCACATCTCCAATGTTAAATTACCTCACACGTTCGGTAAACTTTCTCCACAGCAAAATAGTGGAGAATTAGAAAATTCAGCATATTTTTAACTAATATACACGGAGTCTAACACAGCTAATAGTTCTTGAACAGTTGATATTTTATATATTTTTAAGCATAAAAAGCAATAACTTTCTTAAAATTCTCAAATTGTATCTGAAATTATTGTTTTCTCCCTGTTACATAACTAAGTCTTAAAAGAGAGTTTGTAATGTTAATTTTATCTTTTTATTAACATTTCTTGGCTATAAGTGAAAATATACCCTATCATTCCAAAGCAGACAATTCTGAAAGTACATCCTGAAAGCTTATGTATATTTTTTCAACGCAGGAATAACAAACGTTAAGAGTAAGAAAAAAAATTAATTAATTTCTAAACATTAAAAATTACACCTCATATTTTAAAAAAAGACTTTTGAAGAAAAAAGATAGTCAGGATTTAGTTAGATAAAAAGCAAATCAATAGCTGTACTTTCTTTATTTTCACTTTATAAAGACTGTCACTTATGACATTTAATTTAACCTGGGTCACATGATATCGAAACCAATATCCTATCATTGTAGCAAACTCAGTGATGCTATACACTTTCACTTTTCAAATGTTATTCTTCATAATTTAACCAGTCTTTTAAACTCAAACAAACTGTTCATTTCCAATACATTTCATAGAAAAAGAGTGGGAAATAGAACGAAATTCAATCCGCGTATATCCCAAGATTCCTTATAAAATTAAATAATTGAAATCACCTCAGGTTCCCCCCAGGGGAATCTTTCTGATAGGATGTAGAACAAACCAAAAAACATCCCGAGTTCCCGAGATTCCCACAATGAAAACAGAAATTCAACAAAAAGCATTATATCAATTAAAATTAAAACACGACAATAAAAACACAAAAAAGAAACCCCGCATAAAAACAAAAACTTACAAGCAAACTTACCATACCCCGATTAAAAGAAAAGTGTCAGTAGAAATGAAGAACCATCAATTTTTTTCTGAAAAATTTGTAGTACCGCAGTAAAACTAAGGAACTACTTCGCCACCTATTTAATTGATATGCAGAATATTCAGTTTAAATAGAAAAAAGGAAAAGAACAACCAAATTCTTATCTGGTAGGGCATTTTTCAGACCTTAAAATATACTCTAAATTACCGAAGTTTCTACGCAAGAATAATTTCTCTAGATTCCTTTTGATTCTTTTATGATTTGTTATTTTTGATTTCAATTATTGCTACAGAATCATGCATTTATGTTTCGTGGAGCGCTAATTGCAAATTTCTGCTAACTTCTTCATTTTTTTATGTAATTTCACATTTTTCTTGCGTTATAAAATAAAATTAAAATTAATGTCAGTTAACATATATTTTCAGAAGAGTCATAAATTTTCTTTTGACAACCTTACCTCTTCTCTTCAGAATAACGTGGAGAGTATCATTTCCCATCTCGTTTGTGCCAGTGCATGCATAGCGTCCAAAGTCTTCCTCATCCACATTGTTGATGAACAGGACGCTTTCCCAAGTCACTGTATCGATTTGTGAAGTCCTCGAGGAATATTTGATGCCAGTCGGACCACCAGAAATACTGGTTCCCTCTTCGGTGGACCAGGAAAACTTGACAACTGGAGCACCCACAGCTAAACAACGAAGGCGGATTGTCTCTCCCCTTTCAGCAGCTACTTTGCGATGACGCTTGGTGAGGTATGTTTCGGGTTTGACTGTAAAAGAACATACCAGTATTGAGAAATGTTTGTTCTTGATTCGCGGTCCCTGTTAAAGGATCACTGATAATAATAGCTTAAAATAGTTTTTATGTGATTTTAAATTCATTCACTTTAACGCTTTCAGGGGTAACAACCTCCACCGTTTGCACGGTGATGATTTTTTTCCCAATTTTTTTTCTTACCTAAAGAATCTAGAAAAATTTTCTAATTAATTGGTGCAAAATGTTTTTACTTCTTTAAACTGATAACAGGTGGCAGTACTAACCATTTTTTTCATCATTTAACTGGAATACATTGAATGCAACTGAAAAAAAAGAGTAGATTTAGACGTTTTCACTGTGCAAACGGCGCCCCTCAAAGGGTTAAAGCTTCTAGCACAGTTTTTTTTCTTTCTTTCTTGACCGTTATAGTTAGAAAATTAATCTCGGAGTGGCCATACAAAAAGTATGCAATTCGAGAATTCCACTAAGGTCTTTCCCCCTTGTTCCTGTTCTGCTGCTCCTGCGAATCCTTCCCATATTCTGGACTGTTTAGGTATCCCCGTCAGCACGCTTGCAGAAGATCAGGATACTGCTGCCTCCCTTTTGCTCACACAACAACGATTCCTGGATCTAGCCTTCTTTAGAACAGGTAATTAATAAGTGAAGGAAATTACGGTACGGGGATAAAAATTTCTTTTAAGTATAGTATAATTAATTGTGATATTTAAAGTGAGTCGAAAATGAAGAGTGTAAACTGCAGCTCTTTCAAGATGAACTAATGTAACCTTCAGGGTATTCATCCCTATTCATTTTTAAGTTTGACAGAATGCTGCTCTGGAAAGAGGTGCATTAAATGAGGGGTGGGGGGTGTTGTGTTGTGGATATTGAGCGTATTCATAAATAGTCAATCATATCACTTGTTAATTACTTTAACACTAGAAAGACGGGAATTTTTTTTTTACTAAAAAGACTGAACGCCGTCATTTTGACGGTCAAAAATAAAATCAAGAATTTTAAATATTTAACGTTTTTTAAATGGTTAAATGCTTTAAATTTTGAGCTATTTCATACCAATAATAAATTAGTATATATTTAGATATATTTTTATGCAGGTATGCCGAGCTGACAATCTAGCCGAGCTGACAACCAATATAATCATGGTTTGTGCAGTCTTTATTTTTCAACATCAATACTTCCGAAGAGCCAAAATTTCTGTTATATGCTTAAAGGGGGGGGGGGGGGGGGGTGAGACAAAAAGTAACTAACATTTTTTCAGTATTATTTTAAAGATTTCTGCCTGTTTTCTATATTGCCGTCAAATCGACGGCTTACAGTCTTGGTAGGCATGCAACACATTTTCTCCCCCTGTTTACTATTAAAAATAATTTTGTTAAATGTGTGTGCAGATTTCGCGTGAAATTAGAAAAATTCACAAAATTTCAGAAGCCTGAGGACATAAATACAGACATAGCGGTCAATAGTATGTACAAAACCATCAAAATGACGGCAGCCGTCTTTCTAAGTTTTAATACATTAATGGTCCCTCACTATGATTATTGACTGGAAATAAGTATGTATTGTTCACAGGGGATCGCTTAATTGGAAAAATAAATGTGTATATGGAGCGTTTTATACACTAATCAGTCGTTGCTGCTTCTATAGCAGTAGTTCTGTTCTGAGAAGTCAGTAAATGAAGAAATAATAATAATACTAACGTATACATATACAGACCACTTAACAGTCATCAATCAGGGTTGTTGTTGACTGATAATAATAATCCACTCGTTAAAGAGTCATTAGTTAAATAATAATGATCTCAACGAGCAGCTGAAGCATATTCAACAGTTTTTAGCTATGGTTGTTGATTATTTCGATACTAAATTTAGTGATTCTGCTCAAGTCATAAGCAAATGTGTAATCTCATCATCTATAATTGTTACAACAGGTTTAAAAAATAATAATAAAAAAAGGTTAATTCTTTTTCACTGTATGGAATAATAAAATGACGGAAAAAGATTCCATCATTACTAAAATCCAAGATTTATAATGCATGTAAAAAAACTGCTTGCACCTACAACGTATTTAGGGATTAGATTTTAATGAATATTAATTTAGATCAATGAGCTCTACTGAGTAATTAGGAAATGCACATTATTGTGCGTGCATGTATGTGTTATTTATATTTTCTTGTTTTATTTTCCTGATTTTTCCAGTTTTAACTCTGCCAAGAATTTCCAGACTGATTTTCTAAATGGAAGAATTTTAGTGAAAGTTAACAATAAATTTTCGTTGAAAATATGAATGTTGAAAATTTTGTTGATAACAGACTTTGAAGTCTCTGAGGGAATATCCAGATGAAAAATACAATAATTTCTTCATTTTAAGATAAATATTATGATAAACAATGATGAATTTTCCAACGCCAATAGACTAAATGGGAATATAATAATTCATACGTGAAAATAATGCAGATTCCTACATTTGCGGAGAAATTATGACATCTTACCGCTGATGTCTGCAATAAAATTTCGTGGGCTAAGATAATGACTATACAACATACAAAATCGGCATGGATTATAAGATTATTCCAATTTCTCTAATATCACTTTCCCTCGACCGACACATTATTTAAATTCGATAACATTTTATTTGAATTTTGAACTCTCTCACAGATACTTGATGTTGGGTAAAAGTGACCCTGAATATTTCGGGAAATTACGTAAGACACCCTCTCAACTTTTTGATTTAGTCATATGCATAGTGAAATTCAGTACCACATTCTAATCGAAGTAGTTCGATAAGGCTGCTGTGTACTAACCCTATTGCATTCGCTCACCTCAATGTTAACCTATGGTGAAAATTTGTCCAAATTTTACCGAATTAGATTTAAAGATTTTTTTTTTAAAATGTACTCCGTAACAGAGAAAGAAATTTTACACCTTGTGGCATTTTTCATTTAAAAAAATGCAAATAATCTCTCTATTCTATAAAAAAAGTAACTCCCGCTGCCACTGTCAGAAGCTTGTCACGCTATCTCCTCCGAAACCCCTGAGGGTATGGAATCGAGAGCGATACCAATGGATGCAGAAAAATGGGGGGACCAAAGTAAGACATATCTCATCTTCGTAGGACTTTGTTTTTTTATTTTATGTTTTGTCGGAAAATATTGACTTTTTCATCTTCAGATTACGGTAACTCGCCAAAAAATGATCGTAGAATTTTGATCTTTTTACAATCTAAGACTACAGACATTTTTCTTTCAACCTAGACCTCATTTGTTTAAAAATATTTTTAAACAGACTAATATTTTCATCAAAAAATTAAACACAGTTTTTCAAGAAATATCGTCCCCTATGTGGTTGTAATATCGATGCTCCTAGAGTTTTTATCTTAGAAAGAAAATATTTACATCATCTGGAAACTGAAAGTTTTCTTATTCATATAAACCTCATTTCAAGTCTATATCTTAAAAGTTTCGATTTTTAATTGAATTTTAAAGCTGATAATTCATCAGTGATGAAATGCACTTGGCATTAAGGGTGACAACAGTAAATGGATGGAAGCTGTTACATTGCCCTAGAATCACCCCTATGTATCTCGCTATTAGCCATGACAGAGGAGCGAGCGTAGCGAGCCTAAGGGCGAAGCCCCTAGTATTTTAAAATTGAAATTATTCGGGGGAAAATGTGGTATAGCTTGTATTAAACGTTCCTAAATTCGTTTGGTGAGCGAAATTTATAAAATAAATCCTGTTGCAAGGTGCAGAAAAGTTGAGGCTATCTGAAAATACCATTTTTATTGGATTATCAGAATTTATGTAGCTGTAAATAGTGGACACATTTTCTCCATAGGTTTACTGAGGTGAGCGAATCCATTAGTGTTAGTACACAGCAGCCTTAGGAAGTATCAGCTAAAATTATTATTTTTTTTAATGTTATCCAAAAGCAGCCTTCCACCTAGCCCACGTTTGTGTTTTGGGAACATATCTCACTCACGACTCACACTTGACTATGAGTTGAGCCTTGGCCACCGCTTCGTTTCCGATCCCGTTGTAAGCAACGCACTCGAAGGTGCCGGCGTCGTGTCGAGACACGTTGATGACCGTCAGGAAAGCACGCCCCCACTCCAGCCTTTCCACACCTCTCCGGCCTATGTCGAACCCAGGCCGTCGCCACTGGATGACGTCGCTGCGCATGGGGTTGCCGATGGCTGCGCATTCAAAGGAAGCGTCTTCGCCTTCTCCGAGGGCAGCACTTCGAGTTACTGTGGTGACCGCTGCGGGGTCTGCGAAATTGAAAAAAAAAGTTAGATAAAATGTAATGTACATCCCAGCAAGAGAAAAAAAAAGTTAAGCAAAGTAATTCTATTGATGGTCACAAGAGCTTTTATATACTGAAAAATTTATTTTTACTTTCTTCATTTCCAATTGCAAGAATTACAGGACAACATATATCAAAAACACAAAAATACAAGAACAAGATAGAAAAATGACATCAGTTAATCCATCAACTTATTGTTAGCAATATGAACCAAGAATTACTTTAAAGGTCCATTAATTACTTGCCTTTCCGAAGTTTGACGTCATATTTTGCATTTCCTTTTTAAGCCGGTTCAAGTTAAAGCGATTCAATTCATAACTAATCCGAATCACTGACGCAAGTTTCTTTTGATTACGTCATGTTTGGCAAACTTCCGTAGGTCATATAATTAAACATAAAAGTCTCTAGTAGATGGCGTATTTCGTAGAAGTTACAACCCGATATTTGAATATCAGCTTTTGAAACGTGTATATAAGCCGTGGACACTTTCAGGAAAGGTATAGAGGAGAAGTGATGAGATGAGTATCGGTGAGATAGTGGGTATTACCAGGTAGTATCAAGACTGCTCTGTCATCAATGCGTTTATTAAGAAGTTTGTGTCTGATCTGATAAGATAACAAGATGTTGTATTAAGCCTGCTGAAAGTAAGGTATTTTATAGGAAACACAGCATAGGAAATAGACTGTTTGTTTAAGAAATTGATTCAATGTGAAAATCCGGCGTACATTACTAAGTCTTACTAGTGAAAAATGAAGATATTGACATTGTTGTTTTTAACTAATTTTAACTAGTTTTTCAAATGAATAAATACTTTTATGTTATTGTTAAAAAGCTTGTCGTCTATACATTATTTTGAGCATCTTTAATGGTTTTAACGTATACCTTTTTTAACAAACATAGCTTTTACTGCACAGTTTTTACTCTGCTATTTAAATATATATAATTGAAGAGCTATAAGAATTGTTGACGTGCATGTTTTACATGTACGCTAACTCTTATGTCTGGCAATTAAATAGCGCTCCCATAAAGAAACGGGAGGTAGAGCAGGACAAGAAGTAATTTGATGCATGTCTATTTCTTCCTGGTTATCACACAGGAAACAAAGAGGGTAGGGAGCCAAGTTAATTCTATGGAGATGCTTGCGGAGGCAATCATGGTCAGAAAAAAAGACATAGCATTGCCACAAATTACCTCTAGGGAAATCAGGAATATCATGGACGTGGGCATACCAGGGCTTGTGACGGCTTCTAGAAGCAACAACCTGTATAAAACCAATCAAAATTTACAGTGTTCTTATACTAGGGAGTCATAAATTAGGAGTAATTGTTATCCCCCCCCCTTATTTGGTTAATCCATACCATGACCTGTAAATGACTTATTTCCATTAATTTTTTTCTCCATTATTGACATATACCGATACATCTGACACTTACATCTTTCAGAGTGACGCTACTATGAGTAACAGAAGGAGTATATAATAAAAAAAATCTACTCAGCCATTACACTGTGCTTTCCGTGCATAAAGATTGCACTGAAGACTTGAAAAGGGTCTTCCTAGGATTTGGTGAGGTTTTTTTCCCCATTTTTGTATTGGTCTACTTCTCTTTTTAGAGTTTTGAGCATTATCGACATAGCCAGAAAAGTAACGATTCCTTTATAATTTTTAGAAATGCCGGTCATTTTGACCGCTAGGCCATTAGACCACGGCCACTGCAATACTTCAAGACAAGGGACTTAATTCAAAAGTGCAGGACACACGTCAAGATATAAAGCAGGCATAGATTAGTCCGAATGGGAAAAGATGCATTCGGGAGAAAGTAAAGATTCCTTTTTTTTACTTTGTTTCTTGGCTCCTTGCCGGCCGCTCAAAATGTTAATTTTTTTCTCAAAACTGATGTCAATTTCTCCCGATAACATGCAGTGTTATTTGTCTTTTCTCCTGATGAGAAAAGTCATTCTGTTTTATGGTGTCATCGGCTATTTAAAGGTTTGTCAGTCTAGGCTTGTTTCATCCTATCCAAACGTTCGTCTGTCTCGAAATCTCTTATCCAGTTCTTCACTCTCGGCAGAAAAATGCTTTTATTCACACATTTCTCATACGCCTCTGGACTTCTAAATCGGATACACTTTCAGCAGTCCGAAAACGCATCCCTGCCAGACTGCCCTCTGTTCTTCGCGTGTCCATTTTCGTTCTTGAACGGACCTATAGCTCTCATAATCACTATCAACGAGCCACTGTTTCTTATTAGCAGACAATGGAAGGTTATTTGTACGCATCTTTCTTTTTTTTCCAATAGCATACAACTACACCACCACTTCCGTGTTTTTCCCCTTCTCTTAAGTAGTAATTATAGGTGCCAAGTGAATTTTACAGAAATCAGTCTTCATACTATTCAAAAGATCCTACAAAACTGTTCTGTTTTGGGACATTTATGCCCGAAAAATATTTTACTCTTTTGTGTTATTTATTATTCTAGATATTATCAAATGATATCCTGCAGAGAATATCATCTGCCGTAATGGACTGTGTTTCAGTTTACAAGTTTAGAAACGTTGCCACTAATGACTGCCAGGGGCAAAAAATGAATTCGTTTTTGAATTCCTTATTGTAAATAATGAGGATAGAGATATGAAAAAAACAGAACTTAATGTATAATATTTTAGTAATATTAGTATTTTTGCGTTTATGAATACAAAAATGTTAGTTCCTCTTTTGTATGAGTATCTAAAATACTGCTAAAAAAGCTTTCACTTGAAACTTATTGCTGTTGAAAGAAAACATTAATTAAACTAATGAAGTGTAAGTAACTGAATTTCAAAGAACAAATTATTGACGATTTAGTAAACAAATTATCGGAATACTTACAAAACTTGTATAGAATGATAAATACAGTCACCTGTTTTAAAAGACTGAATGCGATTCTAAAAGTCCAACTAAAACGTATTTGAATAAACACAATTCGAAAAGTAGTTGAAAGGAAATGGACATATACTCAAATAACATTCAAAAATTTCATATTATATGCAAATTTATCAAACTGAATGTGTATACATACAAAGAACATTGACCACTATGATGATGTGACCCGTTCCTTCAGAATTTGTCGCCTCACATTCATACTGCCCAGCATCCTCACGCCTGCTCTCTCTGATCTCGAGGAGAGGTCCTCTGGATGTAACTCGGTGGCTACTACCGGAACTGCCAGCTTCAGATTTCGGGGGAATGGGACCCATGGTTACTTTGTTCCAAGAATAAGCCACTACCCCTGGATTGGACCTGGCAGTCAAATTGACGACAAGTGTTTCTCCTTCGATGACATCGAATTTCTCGAGGCTAGCTACCAAGAATTCTGGCTTATCTGTTGAAATGAATTTAAACAGTTTTGGATGTAACAAAATATTGCATACAAATACATAAAAATTCTATCAATGTATAAAAACATTTAATATTGGTGCAATAGAATTAAATAAAAAATAAATGTATGTATATATATATATATATATATATATATATATATATATATATATATATATATATATATATATATATATATATGACGTGCTTTGAAGTACATCTACTCTTTTACGGTAATATCCAGTCTGCAGCCTTGCGGTAAGGCACTTCAATACTTAAGAAACACACCATAATAATTACTTCAGTTCACAATGAAACCACTCTCCACTTTAGCATGGAGAATGGCGCTTGCCATCTAAAAGCACAGAACGCTTAACTGCGTGTCCATCATAATTGACACGCACTTATTTCCGGGTCTGTCTAAAATCTTCTTACCGCTACTTCAAACAACGCGCGCTACCCGTATCTAGATTGTTCGAGAACTTTTTAAGCTGATCACATCACTTTCCAACGTAGTCCTTTCCCGCCAATTACCCAAGGCAACTTAATTCTATTAATAGCTCCCACGGTGTTCTCTGTCCGCACACACGGGCTTGTCGCATTATACGTGAATAATCCCGGAGTTTAACTTTTTAATCAGAATTTCTGTAGAAAACCCCCCTTTTTGCCCTTAAATTCTAACATCTTTAAAAAATACTAACTAACTAACTAATACACACACACACACACACACACACACACATATACATACATACATACATATATATATATATATATATATATTACATGTGTGTGTGTGTTCGTTCTTCTCGATACAGATTGGTCTATGAGTTAGCTCTTTCAAAAATGTGAGAGGGGCGTATTTTATGCCAAGGCAATAAATAAATAAATAAATAAATAAATTTTCCTCGTTGATCTATTATTTTCGTATCCAAGAACTTGTTTTGCAGTCGTGTCTGTGGAGAGCTCTAATTACATTCATTCAAACATAATTTTCAGGCAATTTTTTAACACCTGATCCAGTACTTTAGGTACTTTACTACACCCTCGCGATCCCATCTACTGCTCTTCCCGTTTTTGAGCTTTGAAGAACACCAAGAACGACGATGTTTGAGGTAAAAGTCCGCAAAACATTTTGTTTTGTTGTTTGTATGCATATTCTTTCTTGAGCGAAACACAAAGTTGGAAACTTCTTATTCCCTGAACAATGGGCATTTGTTGCAGCCCACATGGTTTAGTGTTTAGCGTTCTGAGCTGTCACGCGGAGGGGTTTTGTTCAAATCTTGAATAAGGCCTCATCATTTTTGTGACGTCTCCCCCATAGGGAGCAATCCTGGCTCATTATATGGTGCTCCATAAAAGTAGTAATTATCGGTGAATAACAAAAATCCAATGCCTCATGACAAAGTGCCTCCGTATTAAATAAAAATTTTAAAAAATAGATGTTTGATTTCCGAATAGTAAAGACATTTATTTACTGATTAAACTATATTTACATCAAATTATAGTAATGCATCTTTTTTTCTTAGAATGGGGATTGAGGATTTTATTTCTGACAAAAATCTAAGCCAAAGTAGCTCATAATTGACATGTCTCACCCTCATTTATTCAATCATGTCTTCATTAACTGGAGATCTTGGTTTACGTATAGTTTCTGAATACGTTTAGTCACTGAAAACTAAATAGTGATTAAAGTAAAGGCTAAAGAAAAAAGTTTTAGAGTTTAACGTATTATTTAAACTTTAATGTTTGAATAATTGTCTTATAGTGTAATTCTTACAATAATAAAACAAGAGGATTAATACTACTGATATGTATCAGAAGCTAGTATATAAATTTTGTATTTTCGTATGATTACTTACGGAAAAAATAAATAAAAATTTTATTTCCAATTTTAAACGTATTGCTGTATCATAATTAATATACAATCTATATATATATAAAACAGTTTCGTGACTCACTGACTGACTGACTGACAGATAACGCACAGACCAAATCGCTGGACCTAAGGGGCTGAAATTTTGTATGGCGATTCTACTTATAATGTAGGGGTGCACTAAGAAAGATTTTTGAAAAATTCTTTTAGATATTTTAAATTGAATTTTAAATTTGTTTTTGTAACATTTTTTAAAGTTTGCATTTAAAATAATAATCTGAGGGTTATAAAATTTATATCACGAGAAAGATCATAAAAAAATTCCTTCAAAATGAAATCTTTTTCGAATCTATATCTCCATTTTCTGATTTTGGGGGAATTTTTAAAGATTGATTTTTAGAATTTAATTTTTATATGCTGATCACGAGTTTTCTTTTCTTATTTTGATACTTTAAATTAATTTTGCATCACGTGCATAACAGCGAAATAAATTGACAAAAAATAATATTAAAATACGGTAAAAGATAAAATTTAACCACTAGACTAATTGATATGGGCGTTTTAGAAGAATTTAATTCAAATTAATATGTTTTATGGACATTAAACATAGAAATAGATTGCATACATTGATCGGTGTATTTAATTTGAATATTTTTTTCTACATTATTTTGTCTATACAAATATCCGTTACGATTTTTTTATAATTTCTTTTTATTGGCATTAATTGTATACATTGACCGTTGAATTTAATTTGAATGTACTCCGAAGCGATGCACGGGTATTCAGCTAGTATAAAACATATATTCCCGGTGAATAACAGCAAAGCAAATGCCTAACCAGGTATAAAAAGAAATATTGTGCCCTATACCAAAGCTTTGAAAACATAACTTAGTTGCAATAAAATATTCAAATATAAAGCATATCCTAACGCTGTGAAGGAAAATGTCGAAAAAAGGGGGAAAAATGAGAAGTAAAATCTTTCTAGCACTTGGTACTTACAAAGGAGTCTGAGAGTAATGCTTTCGTGAACACTTCTCTGCAACACATGATTGGTTGCTTGACAGGTGAAAACTGCTTCGTCATCCTTTGAGGAAGTATTTAGGTCTAGTCTGCTGTGTGTCGACTTTCCTCCGTAGATAGCGTCGGATGATTCACTGTCAAATCCGCTGACCACATCCCCATTCCTCCACCAGTGTAAAACTGATGGAGGATTGCTGCTGGCTGAGTCGCACAGAATACTGACCTAGTTTACAAAATATTAATGTTAAATAAGTATAAAATGTATGATGTTTAGTTACGTGGATTATAAGTCTAATTTTATTTTTTTTAAGGTGGCAATACTATGCTTGTTCTTTCATTTATAGCTAAAACAATTTTATTAAAACAATTAAATTTATGACAATTTCATTTAAACAATTAAATTTAAAACAATTTCATTTAAACAATTAAATTTAAAATAATTTTATTGAAACAATTAAATTCAAAACAATTTTATTGAAACAATTAAATATATAACAATTTTATTGAAACAATTAAATTTATAACAATTTCATTTAAACAATTAAATTCAAAACAATTTTATTGAAACAATTAAATTTAAAACAATTTCATTTAAATAAATTAATGTATTCAAACATTTTAAATTTTGTTAAGTCAGGATCTGTAACCGTTTTACGTTGATCTTTTAAACTGCATTTGAACACTTAATCTTAATTTGTAATTTTTTAGAAAGAGCCGAATTAAAATTACTCGAATATTACTTAGCTGGGATTAATAGTTACAAAAAAGTTAATTTTGACATTCTTTTATGATATGATGATGAATTTTTTCAGATTTATGAATTTATTCAAATAATTTTTTTAAAGAAAGTGTTTTAATAAAGAAATATGCTTTAAATGTTTCCAGAAGAATTTCCAAATACTTGTTAATGGAATAACGAAGGACAATGATAAAGATTAATTAATCTTTTTTCACTGTTATAAACTGGGAACTTAAACTGCAATGGTTTTGCATACAGCTGGGCAGTTATACGAAAAGCATTATTTTTTTCTAATAATTTTCCTAAAAAATTTCAATTTTTATTACTTTTATAGCATTTGTATTTCTCATGGATATCAACACTTTAACATTTTAAAATTTTCTTTTCGAAAAAAATTTAAATGTGGCGAATTACATTTCTTTTGTTGTTTCAAGTCAAATGTCACAGTAAAAGGAAAATCAATAATATTTTTTAAAGATTTAAAATGAAACCGTTACAAAGCAACTGTTTACATAGAAAGCATTAAAGGTTGACACTTCATTTTAATTAGTAATTTTTTTAAAGGAGCCGAATTAAAATTACTTGAATATTAATTAACTGGGATTAATAGTTACAAAAAACGTTTCTTTTAACATTCTTTGTTTATTAATTTTTTTTTGATTTTTTTAATGTCTTTAAATGTTTCCAGAATAATTTCTAAATACTTACAAAGGGAATAACGAATTACTTGTAAAGGGAATAACGAATGACAGTGATAAAGATTAATTTCTCTTTTTTCATTTTTACAACCTGGAAATTCATAGAAGTTTAAGAGATTGTCTACGTATCATTACTTAAACTGCGACAGTTTTTCATACAGCTGGATGATTAAAAAAACCTTTATTTTATCCTGATAATTATTAACTAATTTTTAAAAAATCAATTTTTTTTACGTTTAAAGTTATTGTACTTCGTATGGCTATCAACACCTCAATATTTTAAAATTTTTCTTTTCGATAAAAATTTAAACGTGGCGAATTGAATTTATTTTACTGCTTTTAGTGTAAAGTCGAATATCGCAGTAAAAGTAATAAACAAAAATTTTAAACATTGAAAGGAAAAATCGAAATTACAACGACTTATTTATAATTCAACCTGATGGTTTTTATATACCTAAATAAATATTCATACGTTGTTCCTGTTTCATCACTTTTTAATCATTCCAATTACAAAACGCCTAATTTATGTAAGAACTAAACATTATTATAAATTTTCCATCAATTCCCAGAAAATTTTGTTTAACTCTATTTATGAAATTCAAGAACAAATCAGGAAAATTATTTTGCATAAGAGCTAAATCTTGTGTTACATCCCATTACGCTTTTATATCATGTGTCAATCCTTTTAGGTTTCAAATTCTGATACAATACACCAATATCTTCTACTGCTGATATCAGATGTTCCTCTTAAAAATTAAATTTTATCTTTCACCTTCTCTGTATGATATGTTTTGATCTCTAGACGTTGGTATACTACTCTGGAATTACGAAACTGTCGATTTCTTCACTCCATATTAGTTGGTACAAATGTTTAATAGAGAAACAGACTGTAAACCGACATTTTATAATATACTTAGCAAAAGTCACTTTTTCTAAACGACAAAATTATACGCTTTTTAACATTCTTAATCTAAACATACCATTGCACTATAAAAGAAGGCCTTATTTAAAAAGTGGTCCAACTCCACTTTTAAATAATGGAGTGAGCCTCACTTTCATGTTCATGCAAGTCATTTCTATCTTAGTTTTAAACTGGTACACCTCCAGCTTATTTCTGCTGCCAGCAGAGGGCATTTCAAATCAGATTTCAGCAGTCATTTCTCAGCACTCATTAGACTTTAAGGCTCTGTATCTCAAAATGACCAAAAATGGAGTTGGACCACTATTCAAATAAGGCTTACAAATAGTAAATGATTGAAGGAAAATCTTGACATTATTCATAAAATTTAAATTCTATGTCCAAAACTGAAGAGGAATATTGATGTAATTTACAGTATAAATGGGATTAAGAACGGGAATTTTTTTGAAGTTGTTTCACTATAAATTCTTTGAATCATTTGAAAAATTTCTCCAGCAAGGATACTGAGCACAGAAACTCTGTTTTAACAGGAGAAACGCAATAAAACGAAACACCCTTGAGATTATCATATGAGAATTCCAGAAAAGTAAAACTCATTCGTAAAAGTTTTCTACCAGAGACAATACCAACCTAGAATATTCACTTTAAGAAATTAAGCACTCCACTTAAATTGCGAAATTAGTGAAACGGACTCTTTCTTTAAACGATTAAAAAAATTATAAGGTGCTGTGAGAGATAGTATAGTGGTGGCTCTGTTTTGTGATGCACGTTATTATTTAGCGGCTTATTTGAGTAATTCCATATATTTACCATTTCTCCAGCTCTTGGGCGAGACGGTGTGATTTTCAGAGTTACTGTAGATGGAGGAACTAAAGAAAGAAATAGTCAGCAAAATTGAATATTTAATCACTTTTAGACAATAACTTTACAATAACACAATACACAAATTAATCGTTTAATAATTCAGCTATTTAGATTAAAATAAATGAGAACAAAAAAGACAAAACACATAAAACTATGCATTATACCAAAAAAATAAATCGAAATGATCCATGAAAATTTAACTAAAGTATAGACACATGTTTCAGTAAAATACAACATTAAATGTAGCATTGATGACGATGAAGCAAGCAAACCAGTCAGAAACTTTAGCTGTAGTACTTTTTATTTCATCTGTGTGCTTTATTTTTTTCTTTAGTTTTATTTGCTATTTAGAAATTGAATCATTTAGAACTAAGCTATTGAAACCTCATAAAATCCACAGCAGATCTCAAGTTTTAATCGTATCACAATGAGCATTCGATGCAATTTTCTATTAGGACAAATCAGAACTTCCCAGCAAATATTAATATATTACTCCTGAGCCTTTTTATATGGTTTCTTAAGAAATTGATCATGGTTTACATGTTATAAAATAATGATATTGCAAATGAAAAAAAAATTTCGCAAGGTAGCAAATTTATAGCATGTTGAAATTAATAGTAACAGACATTTGAGAATTTTGAAAGCCTTTTAAGGGCTAAGTAAAATTTATTCTTTCTAATTTCAAAACTATCGACCTTTACACACACACACACACACAAATATATATATATGTGTGTGTGTGTGTGTTTGTTTGTGTGCATGAATAGATGAAATATTTTCAAACTAAACTCTTAAGAACTTTTAGCGATATATAATGAAACAAAAATTTTACGAAAAAGACTGTATATCACCTGTTAAAGCTATGTAGTTAGAAGC
>OU015493.1:128198558-128458558 GCA_907164885.2 Dolomedes plantarius | reverse complement strand
ATATGTCTATACGGTAGGCAAATTCATCCCACATTTTTGCGAGCATGTCTGCATACACTGCTTCCACGGCTGTTATGCGTACACAGACATCCCGTGTCTTGGAATTGTTTATGCCATCGCCCAATCCTCCGAGAAGTAGGAATTTCAATCTACCTGGGTTTTGTCGACGAAAATCACGCTGCACGGTTGGTACGGACTCACACTTCGCAAAGAAAAGAACACAAAAGGATTTCTGTAGTGCAGTCGCTATCTTTACAAACACAGAAGTGGTGGGCGAAGGAAGAGAGTTAGCGCTACTCGTCTACAACAGCGTGAAACTCGAGATTTCCCTCTTTCTATCCATACATTATTCCATCAAAACGATTAAAAGATGAATAGTTATGATTTTTTTTAATCGGATGATTCTTTTTCAAACACCCTGTATACTAATCAATTCGGTACAAAAAAAATTTATGCCACATTTCTTTACGCATCACATAATATTTTAGCTTTATATTTCAATAAGAATGTTTTATGTACTTTCCTTGTGTAAAAACGTAGAATAAATTTGTACCTGAATGCACGTATTTCATTAAGGCTGCTATGTACTAAGAAAAAAAATCGTATTTCCATTTTCCTCGTCTTGCAGACTCTTGTGGTGGGAGGAGTCCAGTTGACAGTTCGAAAAAATTCCACCCCCCTTAGGATTGACATTTTGAGTGATTGTAATGTCTCTCTCTCTCTGTAGGGGGGTCAAGCGCTGTCCCCAAATTTTTTATTTAAAATACATTTTTGTCAACTATTTACAGGTACATAAATGCTGATAATTAAATAAAATTGATATTATCAGATAGCCTGAACTTTTCTGCACAGCGCTACAGGATTCATTTTATAAATTTCGTACACCGAAGGAATTTATGAGCGTTTAAAACGCACTATACCAGATTTTTCCCCGAATAATTTAAATTTTAAAATATTAATTGCATTTTAAAAAAACGAAAAATGTACACAAATGTAAAATTTCTTTCTCTATGACGGAGTACAATTTAAAAAAAAATCTTTGAAACCAAGTCGGCAATCCGTGGACAAATTTTCTCTATAGGTTAACATTGAGGTGAGCGAATCCAATAGGGTTAGTACATAGCAGCCTTAATCGTACTCTTCATAAAATGCAGCAAAAACGTTTTTGCGAACATCGCTTGCCTTCGAGAAAAGCTATATTTTCTAAATATATTTTCAACTATTATAAATTTTTTGTTCCTTTGTTCAAAAAGAAGTTGTAATTCATTAGGAAGGGAAAATATATATTCATAATCTAGAGAATGTGTATGTATTTATTCCATTAATATCAGCTAATACTAACTTAAACTGATTAAAACAGAATTTATTCTAAGTAAGAAATTTATGGTACGTGTTATCGATAAGCGAAGAAAACTATATAAAAGATTACTATTAATATATAGGAGCACTTATATTTAGAAATTAATAATACTGTAATGCATATTACTATAGGAAAAATGTACGAAATATGCAACTGAATAATTAATTACGATATAAAATATTCTCTTTCTATATGATGTAAATCAATCATAAATATAATTACTGTTTTATAATGTATTTATAAATAGAGAAATAAGATCATTATGAACCCTTTTTGTTATATTTTGAGAAATGTTCATGTTTTTTTCGTATAACTCTCTAATGTAAAAGTAAAGTTACAAAGAACCAGCTGTGTTTTTTTATGGATTACATTTTCAATAATTGTGCTGCTCCTCTTTATTTTAGAAAATAAGTTCTTTGATGTGCGAGATTAAATTATATTATGTATTTTATTATCTTAAATTTAATTAGTGAAAATTGTTCAATTTATTCCTTGGAATACTAATTACTGTTTTATGTTGATTTAATGGTTTTTGGTTCGGTGATGACTTAAAGTAAAGAAAGAGAAATGTTGCTTATATGGTGAATCAACGTGAAGATTGGGGATCTTTGGTGGTTCGTGTAGTTTCAAGTAGGGCAATATATCACTAATATTAAAAAAATCACATCAAATTTAGGGAGCGGTGGCCCAGTTGGCATGAGCAGAAGGCCAGTGATCTGAACGTCCCTGGTTCGATGCTCGTCGCAGACAAATCCACTGCCGTGTAGACTAATGGCGACTGATGCACGTAAAATATGTCGTGGCTGCAATGTCCTCCAAGTAATTTTGAGAACCTCCAGAGGTAATTTTGAGAACTTCGAGGACATCGCAGCCAAGACATATTTGACGTGCACCAGCCGCCATTAGTGTACACGGCAGTGGATTTGTCAGCGACAAGCATCGACCAGTGACTTTCAGATTACTGGCCCACTGCTCTTGCCAACTGGGCCATTACATCCATTACATGAAGTAGATTAAGTAAATTGTTAACATCTTAAACTGCTTTAATAGCATTTCAGACGCGCATATAGAGTGTAATATCACAAGAGTATTAGGATTTTTACGAGGACAATTTAATGAAAGTGATGACAAACTGATTCGCACATTACCTCCCTGTCTCTCTTGAACCACCTGAGCGTAGCGAGTGGGTTGCCTCCATTTGCGACGCATGTCAGCTTCTGGAAGTCACCCGCTCGTATCGGCATCCCTTCTTCGTATCCCACAATGGAAGGCGCACTAGGTGGATCTGATAACAACAAAAAACAAAAGAAATCTTCCAAAACATTACTATGAGGCGTTATAGTATTCAATTACCACAATTAAAAATATTTTCAACAAGTCTCTGTTGAAGATAACATTTTTCCCCGATGTAGCAGACATATATCCCAAGCACATTCTGACATATCGTTTTGCTCACTACTTCATCATGCGAACACTCAGTGTGATTGACAGCACACATATATCCATGCCAGGTGTGTTTTACAAATAAAACGTTTTCAATTCACGACGTGGAGGTCAGAAAGTCCCAATAAACAATGTAAATTACTGTGTTTAAAATTAAAGACTTAAGGGCAAAATTTAATGTGTATCTAGAAGTTATTTACAAAAACTAACATGTATAAATCTGAAACATGACACTTTGTCATCTCTGATCATAGTTTTTAATGTTTATAACGTAACAACAGTTGTTTTATTGTGGATCAGCTATTTCTACAAATGAAAAGAAATTATAATAAAATTAAGTCCACTTTAACATGCTGTAAGGGGTGAATATCGAAAAATAATCGATTCAGACAGCGTAATAATTAAAAGATGACAGAGCACGAAAGGTCAATGACTTGACATCACTTTCGTCAAGTGAACACGACATGATAACCACGTCAGCCGCGAGAATGTGGAACGACTCTACTGAAGTTGTTTTTAGAACGTCCTAGTACTTTGGTTGATATTCAAATTTTAACCCTTTTGTGTAAGACTAAGTATTTATCTGACTTTATAGAACGACTACTGCAAAGAAGATTAAGGTATGATGTTTTGCTTGAAAATATTTTAAATATTTTTTCATATGAGCCATTTGAAAGTTGTTCGAGAAATTTACTCAAAGTTTAGACGAATCGAGACTTAGGCCTAAACATTGAAATAACCAATCTAAGCCAAAATATGTTGACTATACATTACAGTGAAGAAGTGGATCCCAATTAAGAATCTATTAATGTATTTAGTTATATTAATTTATTAATCTAATTTATTACCATATTTTTATTAACTTGCTTTCTTATTTGTGTGTGTGTGTGTTTGTGTGTTTGTCCAGTACAAATCTTGCAATCGATTTTTAACTAACTTCCCGACTAACTAGACATTTGAAACTATTAGAATAGCTCAGAACACGATGAAAATGCATTTTATTAATACTTTTAGTCATCTTTAAGCAGATTTTTACCATATTTTTATTATTTTCAATTAATTTTGATTTGTAGACTGGTGCAGCCATCTGTCGGCCGGGACGGGAACTAAAAGTTAAACGCAAGTTAACTTCCAATTAACTTCATTTTCTTTCAAGTTGATGGGATAATTCATCAAAACATTTTTTTAAAGTATCTATTAATACATAGAATTGTCAAGTTTATATGATTCAACAGAGAATTTAAAACCATGGTATATAAAAAGTTCTTTTTATCTTGTAATTATTTTTATCTTATGGAACAACAGAAGGATCACTACTTTAACATATGTTACCAAACACATGTTAAATCAATTTAAAAATTTCATTTTAAACGTTCGCAACTCGCTTGCACTTTAGGATTGTTAAGAAATATATCCGACTGGGTACCATTTTTTACCTCTATCCATCGTTTTAAAACATTTACTAATACAATGAGCGGATAAAATCTTCTAATGTTTACGGGAACGTTCTTAAATGCAGACTGAAGGTAGTCGTTTAAGGATTGGGAGTCCATAATATGAAAGTGTATGAACTTATTTTTAATGGTATCAACACCAGGCTACTTCGAATGGTTGAATGGTGTACTCCTGCTTTTAACGAAATGAACTTTGACATTATATTTATGGTGTAACTATAAATGTTAACTTTCCTATTTCAGAATACTTGTATTCCTTCCTTTAGTTCTGTATTTTTTTTCAAATGGGAAAGATATCTATTGTGATGATAAACGTTTCTTGCAATCAAATTACTTTATCATTGGCGTAGTTTCATGAATATAGTTCTCATATATGAAAAATTCTTGTTTGCCTCCAGATTCTAACCTACTGTAATCCAACTTAGCACTTGAATGATTTTTAGGTAAAGCATATAAACTCTATAGTTAAACTGAGGTCTGCACTTCAGAAAGTATGTTGATAATGTCTCCCAAAAAGCTCAATTGTCACAAGACAACTTTATATTAGGTGAGTGGTTAGAACTCATTAACCACACTTCTCAGTTTTAAAATTTATGGTATAAAAATATTCATAAATTTTACAACTGGGAAACATGTAATATATATGATTTATCGGGAGATAATTAATTATAGTTAAAAGCTTTCATACAAAGAAAAGTAAAAGAAAATATGCAACAAATATATAAGTATTTTACTTAAATATTTCCTGTTACAATATTTTAACTAAGTTCAATTTTTTTTATTTCGGTTTTACGCAAACATTTTATATCTCTGTTGTATGAACCCACAAAAGATTGTAGGAAAAATGCATAGTATGACAGAGGAAAAATAACGGGGAGGATTTAAGGTAGTCAAAAGAATTCTAGAAATTGGTAGACTAAATTGTTAGTACAAGTTAATTCCAAGTCAATTTCCCCCATGAAACGAAATTTTTTCCTTCGGAAACGGAACCTTACCCAAGAAAGTGATTTCAATTCTTCTCTGCCCGTTGACACAGTCTAGCTTCAATCATAAAATAGATTACGGGGCCCTTAGCGCAATCTTGGTGTAGATTAACTGCTAAGTTTTACAGTAATTGTTGCCTCTCCTTTAAGTAATGTAAGTAAGTTAGCTTGGCTACAGGTAGTTTACAACAAATAATTACAAGATAAAAAGAACTTTTTATATACCACGTTTTTAAATTTTCTGTTGAATCATATAAACGTGACAATTCTATGCATTAATAAATGCATTTTTAAAATTTTTTTGATGAATTATCCCATCAACTTGAAAGCAAATGACCAAATCTATGCTTATATATAAAGAGAGAGAGTGATTTTGTACGTGGAGGGTAATCTCCAGAACCACTGCACCTATTTGAAAATTTCTTTCACAGTTTGAAAGGTACATTATTCCAGATGGATATAGGCTATATATTATGTATATCTGATCAGTAGAAATAAAGTTAGGGGCTTAATCCTAACAATCTCCATTGTTTCCGCTACTGTATTCTACCGCTTTTTGTTCCAAAAATTTCAACGATCCTTAGCGTGGTGCTTTCGCGATGGGCTTCTGTTCTGAAGCTAGCGGTTCGAACCTAGCCGTTCTCCGGTACGCCTTTTTCTTTTAAAAAAATTATTTTAATTATTAACTAACGTAAAATTAATTTAAGGTATTATTACGTTATTATTAAGGTAAAAAAAGATTTACAATTTATTGGCTATCAACTGGAAATTTATTGGTATAATATTTTGTTCAAGCCGGACAAGGTCGGGACTGGCCGCTAGTGCGTAATAAAGAGAGCAATTATAACAAATTTTCAAACAACAAAATTAACTGTAAATGAATTCAATTATGCTTAAAGATGGCTAAAAGTATTAAAATAATGCATTGTCATCGTATTCTGAGCTATTCTAAAAGTTTCAAATGTCTAGCTAGTCGAGAAGTTAGTTAAAAATCGATTGCAAGATTTGTACTGGACAAACAAGGAAGCGAGTTAATAAAAACATGGAAATAAAATCAAAAACGGAATCCCGATGTAAGATATATATGGAAAAAACTAAATTACTACAAGAAGTTTAGTCTAATACATTCTAAAGAAAGTTATTCTTCTGTTGTCAATTAACTATAATGCATTTAATAACATTAAAACAGATCTTGCTCAATATAAAATGTTAAGGGATTTTCCCGAACATGTGTGAAATAAAGCAATTACCATAACATTTTAAGCAGAGGAAGAATTGTTTAGTTATTTAAATGTTAACGGTTACAAAGCTCTGTAAACAAAGTACAACTACCACATCTCTCAGAAAGCACTCCCCCCCCCCTGACAAGTCATATATTACAATATCGATAAAATACATAGCAAAATTAGGCTTTGTTAGCATAGAACATGATTATCATTACTTAAACACATGTTATTGAACAGAAAAAAGAACATTTTTCGCCATCATCCATCATAATTTTGTAATGGTTAAAAATAGTTTTTTAAAGAAGTGAACATTGCTCGAACATACTGAAAAATATTCTTAATGGAGTATATTTTTCATCTCAACGTTACATATTTCGTGCAGTATTTTTGAGGATAAAAGAATTTTGATTTTGTATCTTACGCTCGATATTTCAGCATAAAAAGAAATCGAATAGAAGAATGAAGAAAGAAAAAAAAGGAATAATGGAGTTGAATGGGACTTTCCCTCTTTTATAACTGTTGTAAAAGTGTTCCTTTTTCACGCTGTCTTGCTATGTTTCGATTTTCTATAGGTTTTATTTTACTTTTTTTTTTGCGTTTTCAGAACACAAAAGGTAAAAGCATGCAAAACGAGAGTCAGGTGACGTGCAAAAATCATTCTACAGAGAAATAGGCATTTTCGTACATAAAATTGGTCAAATTTTCCATTGAAGTGGTTTATGTATTTTATATTTTATGATCAGGATTTTGCTCTCTGAAAGAAAGTTTTCTTTAGACTCGTGGCTAAAATTTTCCGGGAAGATACAGGTTATAGAGATTTAAGCGAAAAATCTGCTGGAAACTTTTGTATGATAGCTAGGGATATGTAATTTTCGTATTTACGGAATAGATGCGAATAAATGCGAAATTTGCCAATATGAGTGAATAAATGCGAAAATTATTTTTTTTTACTACTTTTCGGCGAAATCTCTGTGAACGGCTTTTTAAGCGAAATTAGGTAATAACAGTAAAAAATTATGAACATAATTTCTTAACTCAGACCATCCACGGTCTTTAACTGAGAGATCTAACTCGCGAAATTTGCTTATTACTTATTGCTAAAGACTTAATGCGACAATGGTCCATGAAAAACTTTTTTTTTATTTATCAACCAATTGCTATGAAATTTTGTATACTTATACAGTGTTGTTTAGAGATTAAAATACTAAATTAAAAAAATCACAATGTAATTAATTAAGATATTAATTAAAATCAGTTTGTTATTTACTCTATTTAAAAATGGTCCATGTGCATCGATTTTTGTCTCAGATATCTAATTTTCTTTCTTAACCTAGCTTTATATACTTATAATAAAAGTTACTAGCAATATTTGATGTACAGTCATATTTATAAAAACTAGAAAAGAAATCGATAAAAATAGGTCATTTTATGTAAAATTTTATCAAAAAATTATTTTGATTGTAAAAATTTTAAGTTTTTTTTAAAAATTGCATAATGAATTTATCACTTTGTTTTATTCTAACATATATAAATAATCATTTTATGAAATTTTAAGAAAATTCAAGATAAATTATGATGCGTGGAACATTTTGAACTTACCGAAACGACAGGAAAACTTCTTTTGAGAAAATAACATTTAAAGTTTTAATTTAACGTAACATTTCCATTGTTTACGTTTGAAAAATACTTATAACTCGGTCAATAATGATCGGATCAACATACTTTTTTAAATTTAATGCTGATGAGTTGCAGAATTATTTTCTTAAAGAAAAAAATCGTTTTTGGGACATATTTTTGTAAATCTGAAGGTCCATTGTTGTCTTAAGGAAGAGAATGTGGAGACTACTACATTAGAAAAAAATACTATTTTCTATCCAATGTTATCGTTTAACTAAGAATTTTGATACTTACCTAACAAAGTAAGTAAAATTGTGATTTTTTTTAATAAATGCAAAGTTTTGGAGTTTATATTTTTTTGTTTTGTTTTTTGAGAAGAAATGCGAAATTTTATATATTGTAATTTTTTTGCTAAATTTCGGTATTTTTTATGCGAAAATTACGTAACCCTAATGATAGCACGTGGTTAGTTTAGTAACTTAAGATTTTTAATATTACGTGTAAATAAAAAAAATTCTATTACGGTAAGGATAGAAAACTTTACCTTATTGTTTTTACAAGCTATGATTTTTATCATGAAAGCAAAGATAAGAAGAGGTTTCACCGAAACGCACCTGTGCTCTCTGTGTCTAGAGATCCACATATACATGGTAGTAATATTTACCATTCTTCCGGCAAATATATTGTATTTTCATCTTTGTCATACATATCATCCAATATATATACTATACATCAATCAGTAGTTTCACGCGTGGAAAAGTATCCAGGTACAAGCATGTAACAAAGAGCATATATATTATATGACTGTATGTGAAATGATGTGCTTTAAGTATCAAGAATGTTTTGTGAGTAATAATGTACTTGGATAATAATTATAGTATATCTCATAGGAATTAAGATTAATACGGTACATTCTAACTACTAAATACTTTTTATTAATTACAGACATTTATAATAGTCTACACTTCAAGATGAAAGGGAGAGTTTTACTACCATGAATTTGCCAAAACCCAGAAGGTTGAAAAATTGATTCCCTTTCATTCTTGCTAAAAATGCTATCCATAAGGATACCTCAGACCCTGCGTTAGCCCCTGAAGCTTAATTACAGTGACAATCGATGTAAAACTACAGATTTTGGTGTACTGCGTAAACAAATGTCAATAAAATTCCCCATTTTCACGTACTCTTCCCTGAGTGATTGGCCTTTTAGAAGATAGCTGTTGGTTAGTTCAGGCAAAATTGGATAGCCAATTAGTTTTAAGAACATTCTGTAGGTACTTCTTTCGCTTTCAGATTCTAAATCATTAAATCTACAGCTTGAAACCCTTGAATATCTGCTAGTGATTTGCAGTATCGACTTTGTATACTTTGTGATGGCGAGTTGAATGTCCTTTTTTTTTCAATCTAGAACAAGCTATTTTTTTTACACATATAGTTTATTGTAGAGCACAGCACGGACAAGTACAGGAGACGATATATATTACAGGTAGACGAATACTATTTACAGGAACAAATAGAATGCAATTATCTTAAAGTTCCGAAGAACACACCAGACACGTTCAGAGTCTGCAATCACCTCCGAAATTTTTCTCTAAGAATATATCAAACACGACCGGAGTCTACAATCACCTTCGTCGTTTTCCGTAACAGCGTCTTCGACACGTCTGGAGTCTATAATTACCCCTAGCGTTCTGCGTAGTACCCCTACCTTGCGATAGGGGGCTTTATTGCTTGTTATGGTGACTCGTGACTCGCCAATGTCTACATACTTGAAAACGCTATAGAATCTTTTTATTCAGACACAGTGAAGAGACCTAGTTGCAGGGGATAAATATACTTTTAACGGGGTTTCAAAAGTTTCTCAGCATTTGTTTAACGTTCTATGCTCAATGCAAGAAGGACGCAAGTGAATTGCCATAGATGATTATATGGTGAGGCGAACCTCAGCTGACCCTTATATAACGGTTGCAATGAATTAACATTTATGTGTATCGTGCATGATAAATCTACATACAATTCTTCAAAATCTTTTTCGTTCACTTGAATTTATTCTTTAACGCAAAGTTTAAGAGGTTTCGTTACCGGACTGTACTAGTTTGAGGTCACACTCTCTATAAAGTAAAATGGAAATACCACGTTTCTTAGACCGAATTGACCGAATTGATTGTTGTTTCCTCCTGTAAATCAAACTATGATCAATTTATAAGTCGATACCTTCGACATCTGGGGCCAATATTATAATCTCTAAAATGCCATGTAATTTCTTCGATAAGTTATTAAATCCTGCCCTTCTTGATAAATGCCAAAAAGTATAGCATAATGAGAACAATTTTTTTGTCATGTCACAAATTGAGCAGTGCTTATGTACATAGTTGGTCTTTCATATGCATCTTGGAAACCTTTCAGATATCTGTCAAGCCGTACAGAATGTTCTCTATTAATATTTTGTGAAAGAGAGAGGGATCCACGTAGTGTTTCAGATACACAAATGGAGTATTCAGAAGAAAGCTTTCCCTAACATATAGTTATAATAAAATACATATATTTTTAGGTATGTGATTCATATTTAGGGCTTTAACAGACAGAAAGATAGAGAGACGAACATTGGGTATAGATTGTGGAATAAAGAATTATTTAGAATGTGAGGCAGAAATGACCCTATAAGCCACAAAACGCTCTTCTGCACATAAATTTAATTTTTTTTATTAAAAAATACAGTGTATAGAAGCTCTAGTTATTTTCATAAAAAATGTATGAAATGTAAAATACATGATATAAAAGTGCCCAAGATTTTCAAAATAAGTACTGAAATACGACAGGAATTAATCAAAAACATCAAGATATAGAAAACACTGATATTCTGTAATGTTATCCGTTTATTAAAAAATATATTTTTAAAAATTCGAAAAAGTTAATTAAAAACCTTCTTATTTTAAAAGAACTTCCATTTTATTTCGTACTCTATTATATTTTCCCCGAAATACGGAGAGTCTTTCAATCTCAAAAGCCCGAAAAATTGATCTGTTACAGATAAAATTCCATTTGGAAACTACTGGAGTGACAGAAGATTTTATCTCGTTATGGTATATATCTCATACACGTTTCCGAATCTCATTCATAAAAAAATCTGTCAATATTTCTGAAATTTAATAAGTATTAGTATATGAATTTTTAACACTTTTGCGGAATTTATACGAGTATGACCGTATTTTTTATTCAATTCGCTCATACAATTTCAAATATGGTGCATCAGACCACAAAGGCAAATTGATTTTCTTATTTCATATGATGAATATATCATTTTTGAAAAGCTTTTACAGTCGTATCTCATTTACTCTCGGTCTATCTTGCCCCCCAGATGTTTAATAAGTAAACCTGAAGTATTCGCTAACAGGTCATGCGACATCTCTGGGAAAATAGTAAATGAGAAGCAATTAGTAATCGTGTTTAAACCATTTTATTTACACTTTATGTTTAGAAATGAAACAATGTGGAAAACTATCTATATCACATGTTACAAGAATTCGAGTATTTTACTTTATTTATTTATTTAATTTGTTCTAATTTTATAATGATTTGTCACTCTAAAATGTGTTTTTACATAAAAATATTTACATGCACAAAAAATTACTTTGACAATTTGAAATTTAGAAAAACAAATTAAAATTTTAACTAAAAGCAGCTTGAGTTTTTGAGATCTCTGCTGAAATAACTGATCTCTTGGAATAATTTATTCCTTTTAAGAATAAAAGAGCCCTCAATAAGTCTTCTAGATCTATTATATTTTTATTTCTAGCATGTTTTATCACCTTAAAAACCAAAAGGATAAATTTTCTTCGAATAATTTTAACCTCAGGGAAAATATTTCAGGAATTTATTCTCAAAATAAAAAATCCCGAAGACAATTTTTCAAGAAAATATATAGAGGAGAATTTAATTTCATTGAATAATCCTGCAAAAAAATTTATATATATATATATAAATATACACACACATATATGTATATATATATATATAATCACATGTATGTATATATACATAAATACGTGTGATTTTATATATAGAACGAGATGAAGATGACTTTTACGTCGCAATAAATCATATTGCTTTAAATTACATTTTTAAATTACTATGAAAAAACTTTAATAATTTATGATTCTATTCCATGAAACTTCTTTTGAATTTGAATGAAAAATAATGAAGAAATGGTATCACAAAAACAAGTGTGATTTTTTTCCCCAGTTCTTTCTACATGTTCCTTGTACTCTCATTGATCAAAATTTCTTAATGAGTTTAGTCATATTTCTAATGAGAATGGTCTGATGGTTATAATTACAACGTGTTTTAATCATTTTTAATTAGTCCTGAAGGATATTAATGTGGATTAAAATTTATGATATTTCTTTTTCTCCTTCAACAGTCCGATATATTTTCATGCAAATGAACTCTTTATCTAAAGATTAATATGCAGTGTTACACTCAAGTTCGTTTTTTCATTCATTTTCTCAATACTTAAAAAAAGTTCTAAGTAATTTACTAATTTTAAATGATTTAATGCGAATGTTACATGACTCGTATTTTAATATTTTCAGAGAGATAGTTTAAAAACGTAATTAGACGGATAAAGATTAAAAATGTTATTTTATGAATACGGAATAGTGCGCATATATATAGATAAATAAATAAATAAATAAATAAATAAATAAATAAATATATATATATATATATATATATATATATATATATATATATATATATATATATATATATATATATATCGATTAAGATTACCTGATGAGTTTAGTCATATTTTTTAAATTAGAATGGTTCGACGGTTATAATTCCAACGTGTTTAGTTATTTTCAAATAGACTTGCAGGATATTGATGTAGATAAAAATTTATAATATTGCGTTTTCACATTGTACAGTCTGATATACTTTACGGCAAATGAACAGATTAGTATGTATTGATGCCAGATTAATCTCAGATTTCACAGAATTTGAGAGAAAAGATAAATATAAGATTCTAGGGTGTTACTTCTGAAAGTGGGGAAAAATTTTGATGATTTTACCAATAAATTATTACTAAATGTCGATGTATGAATTCCACGAGATAACAATAAAAAATGAGTAGACCAATATCCGGTAAGTGGGGAACGAAATCAATTTCGGCTTAATATTTTTTTATATTATAGTCAGCAACGAGGGTTCTACTTCTAAATTAAATTCATTGCAGCTATTATTTTCATCAAGTTAAATTCATTGCAGCCTCAACGAATTCTTATTTATATATAAATAAGCACGTTTTACCCAAAGATAGAAAAAACTCTCTTATTAGTTTATCGATAGAAAATGTTACCAAGCTGTTTATAATAAGTCAACAAAACATTACTGTATAACCTGAATGCATTTTAAGACCGTACCTTATGAATAATTTATAGTTGATAACATACTAGAATATAGAAAAAATGGCTTCTAGTCAATTTACTTGGTAAGATCAGGTTTTGTTTAACAATATATGTGGTGCAGCTGATTACTTAAAAGAACAAACAAATATACCACATACGCACAAAAAAATGATTGTATAAATATTGTATATGATAAATAAAAAATAAAGTATAATGTAACGTATACATGGTTACAATGTTTTTACAATACAGCAAAAAACATTGTATTGTAAAAATATTGCAACTATGTATAATAATATTGCAACTATGTCGTATGATAATGGTATACCTGAAAATAAAAAGGTATAAACCATTTACAAAAACGTCGATATTTTTGGCAGTTTCTTATCTCTTACTTTGCTTAATCTAAATATAACTAAAAATAAATAACAGAGCTAGATAACTATAAGAAGAATTTAGACAAAAAACAAACAGAAATCAATCACTCAGGGCTCCGCGCACCAGAGGCAAGATTCTCTAGTAGGGCCGCGACAGTAGTGTTTGCCAGTCTATGCCCGCTTTTTGAATTTTTTGCTTGTGTTGATTTGCCTTATCTAATAATACACAACTGTACCTAATTTTAATTAATCTAATTCCAGTTTTTGAAGGCGTTATCATCAACATTGATGATTTTTTTTAATTTCCCTCTCTAAGAAGGACTTTCCAACACGAAACTTTAAAACTAAGTTTATATTAGGAACTAGCTGAAAACCCGCGCTTCGCTACGGAGTACATTCAAATTGAATACAACGGTCAATGTATGCAATTAAAGCCAAAAAATAAATATATATATTTACAATAAATGCGACGATCAATGTATATAATTAATCTAATATATATATATATATATATATATATATATATATATATATATATATATATATAAATCGAAAGGGATATTCATTTCTTTTTATAATATCCAATCGTCTGCTGCATTAGAAAGAAAAAAAATATTTTTTTCTCTATTTAGTTGTTATGCACGTGACGATAAATTTATTTAAAGTATCAGAAAAGGAAATCACGTGATCAGCATTTAATAAATTAAATTCTAAAAATTAATCTTTAAAAATTCTCAAAAAATCAGAAAATCTAAGTAAAGGTTCGAAAAAGATTTCATTTTAAAGGAATTTTTATGATATTTCTCGTGATATAAATGTTATAACCCTCAAATTATTATTTTAAACGCAAACTTAAAAAAAGTTACAAAAACAGCTTAAAAATTTAATTTTAAAAAATCTAAGAATTTTTCAAAAATCTTTCTTAGTGCACCCCTACACCATAAGAATAATCGCCATGCAAAATTTCAGCCATTTAGGTCCAGCGGTCAGTGAGTATGTCAGTGAGTATATCAGTCAGTCAGTTACGGAACTGTTTTACATATATAGATAAGAATAACAAATACTCACATACTACGCTGAAAGATATCGTCTCTTTGATGGTTTCCTTCAGCGCATCGCTGTCAGCGTGACAAGCAAAGGTCTTGTTATCCGGATCCTAGAGTCAAGGAATAAAACAAAGTTTGCTAAACATAGGCCTCAAACATCTCGTTAAAGAAATATTTATGTTACCAGAAAACTATCTGTAGGAATCATTGCACATATTACATTGCCACGTGAAGCTTAACAATGAAATTATCGGCAAAAGCTGAATTTCAACAAAACAGATATATTTTACTATAAAGTTTTATTAATGAGACAAACAAATTTCGTAATAGATCACAATAGACTCTGGGGCTTAAGCAAATGCAGGATATCAGAAGAAGCACGTTTATTAAAAGCCAGGGACTGGAACACTGAAGATGGACAGAGGTACTGGAGGAAACATATACAGGACATACTGGTAATGTCCTTGATATACTCGACTAGAAATCTGTTAAGGTAGGGAATTTTCAGACAAAATTCCTGTAATATCGTTGTTCGTAATTATAGACACAAATTCAGGGGAAAACACGTAATATCAAAATATCACTGTGTAAGGTCTACCTAATGATCGATTAACAATAATCGACCATTGCGTTTGCATAAATCCAAAGAACCTACAAAAAAATCTAAATTCAGCACAAACCATTAATATAAATACCCCGTAGCCAGATTGCGGGAGAGACGCTTTTTTTTAGCTGTTTATGCGAGTTGCCTTTAGTGGCTCATAGCTAGATCGCTTGTAAGACTACGCGGGGTTTTGCCACTCTGGCATAAAGAGTTTGTTGTGTTAGCAATAGTGGATTACCGTGCAGCATCACTGGTCTGACTTTATATATATTGTGAGTACTTGAACTTCATTCACTTGTATAGTGTTTATAATATTTGGTACCAGTCTTTACTCAGTATTGCTTTTACACTGCACGTTATATGTGTCAAGGGGATAATAATCTTTGTTATTTATCTAGTGCAAAAAGTGTCATTTCTACTTTATTAGAGGGTGACTTCGATATACATATATCCTAGAAAGGGTAGAAGTCAGATATCTCTATAACTGTTAGATTTGAAAATAAGATTTGACATTTCCAGATGGATGTTTCACGTATTACACATATAAGCATGCATATGAGACATATGCTGTATGAGACCCTAAGCCCACTGTCAAGAAAGTGGAAATGGACACCGCCGGCCTTGGTCCACAGCGGAATGTTGTCCCATGATTATATATATATATATATATATATATATATATATATATATATAATGTATATATATGCGTGTGTGTCTATATAAAAATATCTTGAGTAGTTATGCTGTGATAAAAAAGTATTAAGTCCGTAATGTAAAAAATTCTCATTTTCGAAAAGATTTCTGACAAAAAACAATAGAAAATTTGTTCTGTTGTACACATGGATAACGATGAAATGTTTAACCAGATCACTTGGCTATATTCCTAAATATCGGAAATTAAAATAAATCTCTTTGTAAAGAAATAAAGAAATTTTGAATAATTAAGACTGTTTAAATACCCACTGAGGGGCTCACTTCCAATTTGGAAAAAATAAAAAAAATTAGAAAAAAGCATAAAAATTACAAATCCTTGCAATTTAAACTCAGAAACACCGTGAATACATGTAGGTATTGTTGTTTAAAAACCTCTATTTTTAGGAATACCCCAATAGCGCATAAATATGCGTGTGTTAAAAATATTCAACTCACAGGAACAGAAAATATTTAAGCATCATATCATAGACACTGTAAGAGATCTATGACTGTAAATATTAATAATAAAAGATACGTGAAAAATGAGACTCGGAGTGCATTTTACCTGCCTGGTGAGGGTAACAGTGATGTTGGAAGTTGTGAGCCACCCGCCTTTAGAAACTGCTACTTCCGTCGTGGCCGTTGGAACTACTTTTCCGTCGACAATCCACGTCAGTTTGGATGCGGGATTGCTGGGTCCTGCTGAACACGACATCGAAATCACGTTCCCTACTTTTCCTTCCGTCGGGCCTGTGATGGTGATTTTGGATGGGGCAACTAAAATTTGAAAGATAAAATGAAGTTAAAGAAACATATACACTTTTATAGTAAACTTGATCTAAAGTAAAAAACATGTACCATTAGTACTACCATAGTAATATTTATAATGTACGCATTTGTAGTATATTCATATATTTTCTTCATATATTTCAAAAATAGACGTACAATGAATTTTGCAATGTAATAAAGCTTCACACACAGGGAATATACTTTTTTTTCAATTTCGATAAAGACTGATGGAAGGATTTATTTACGAAAGAAATAAAAGCACTGAAAGCAATGTTGCAATAACTTTAATACCATGAAACCTCAAAAGCTGAAAAAAGAGGAAGACAAAGACAGTCTATTTCAATTTTTATGGTGTAGCTATACTGAAAGTTTTTATATGCTGCTGTCTGATTCAAAAATGTGTCTGGGGAGGATTTTAAGGTAGAACAAATTATAAACTTTAAACGTCTCTGTTAGCAACTGTAAACTATCATCGATCATTCCTCATTATACAACGTCCCAAAAAGACTAAATTTAGTTCTTTACCTGTGAGCAAATTGTACTTATGACAGATGCAAGCTTTCTT
Organism: Dolomedes plantarius; assembly: GCA_907164885.2. Classification (NCBI taxonomy): domain Eukaryota; kingdom Metazoa; phylum Arthropoda; class Arachnida; order Araneae; family Dolomedidae; genus Dolomedes; species Dolomedes plantarius. Next base: position 128,440,993 of record OU015493.1, on the reverse strand, counting down.
AATTTATATATGACTTTAATAAAAATACATTAGAAATTCGTACAGCTACATAAGATGCAGTTGTATGAATTCCTAATGTGTGTAAGACTGTTATCAGTATAAGGTAAATTTCATAGTCATTTTCTACTAGGAAGATTAGTCTAATCTTGATTTCCTCACGTAGAGATGAAAAATTACCGTCTTGAACTACCCGGACATTCTGAGGAATTTTATTTTCTTTAACCTTCTTCGCATTATTTTAATTTTAAGCCAACGGGGAGTGGTTTTTTTCTCCTTTTTTTCTTCTCGATTATGGGTGGTCAATTAATACTCATGTTCAACATTCAGCCATCAATTTAATTATTTTCTGTCCCGACCGAAAACAGATCCCAAATTTTCTGTTATCGAAGATTTCCTTGTTTAGCCAAACCGGCATTCTGAAAAAAAACCTCTTTCCTTTTCCTTTCTTTTCATCCTTTTTTTATTTTATTCGCCATTTTTCTATTTTTGTTTGTTTGTTTGATGCTGCTGTATTTGATTTTGTGCATGTACCTACTTCTCGTTACTATCGGTCTCGATTTCGTCTTCAATACTACAACACGTCTAAAATACCTCAATACTAGTTATTCCTAGCATTCAATTCCGTGAAACATACAAAAGAGGTAAATACTTGTGTAGTATCCAAATGTTATGTCAGATAGAAAAGTTGCGCTTATTTCATGTTTTCTTTTACACGGCCAAATATCGTGCTCGTCGCTTACATGGTATAGGAGATTACTAAACATTATTACTTCAGTTGGGGCTTCCAAAAAAAAAAACGTGAGCCATCAAGGACGCAATTTCCATAAAGTATCTTATCTACACAAGCGCGGGCTTCAACAGTCCACAGATATTACGTAAGGGGCGTGACTTTTCGTCCAGGGGCGTTTTTTTTTAGTCCACTTTTCTTATCAATCCATTTTAGATATTATAAATAGATCTCCAAATTGCATACTTCTGTGTACACAATATATCAAAGAGTAGCAAAAATCACCCTGTTATAAATATGTAATTAAGTCTACGACGGGGTAAAAAAGTTTTCTCATTTTTTTATAAAAAAAAACTATATTGTTGAAATCAAACTTCATATATTGAAAGTAAAGCGATAAAGGGACAGCTCTCGGCTGAATAATTCAGAACAAATGCAGTTCAAATAAATATATATACATATATATATATAATATATATATATATATATATATATATATATATATATATATATATATATATATATATATATATATATATATATATATATATATATATATATATATATATATATATATAATGTGTACAGGGTGGTACAAATTAAAATATCCCTGTTTGGAACGCCCTGGCGAGAAAAACAGTGGACGTAACGTCTTCATATTTGGAGGGTATACATATCAGGCCATCGGAAATTGATTGGTGGGAAAAAATAATTAGTTCCCACAAAGACTGCTAGGTGCAAATGAGGCGCTGCGATCGGTTGAAGGTGAGGAAAATGAAAGATGACTGTACGAAGAAAGGAAAGAATACGAGGTGTCGGTAATTAATTATATTAATACACTTCGTTACGCAAGAACTGTCGATCCTACAGAAATATTAGTGAAGGCGCAAATGAAAGGCATGCGCGTAGTAACAACAGCACACAAAGATTTCACAGGTGGTTTTCAATGTGTCCACCGTGCTTCAGGGCCAACGCGTGACACAGTGTTATAGCATAATCTACAACGGTGTGTAACTGGTCGAGACCGATGTTGCGTACGTACAAGAGGATGTTGTTCTTCAAATCCACCAGATTTCCTATGTTTCCCCGATAAACTTTATCTTTCAAGTAACCCCAAAGCCAAAAATTGCACGGGGTTAAGTCGAGTGAACTTGGAGGCCATCTGGTAGGAAATGCACGGCTTATAATGCGATCCTCCGAAAAATGACATCGCAGCAATTGTGGAACCTCACGTCCTATTTGAGGAGGGCACCATCTTGTTGGAATACCGTTGTAGCAAGACATCCACGCTGCTGAAGGTCTTGAATGACCACACCTTGCAACATAGCCAGATAACGTGCTGCAGTCACGGAACAGGTATTTGGTCCCTGCGGGGTGATTTTCTCGAAGAAATATGGCCCAATCATAAAAGTCGCAGTGAAGCCGATCCATACAGTTACATGCGGTAAATGCAGGGGTATTTCGTGGACCGAGTGAGGATTCTCAGTGGACTTGATACGGCAGTTATGTGCGTTCACTGTTCCGCACATGGATTTCCTTGTTTAGCCAACCCGATTAGTGAGCCTCATCGGTGCATAGGATGTTCCATGGCCAATTCTGCTCCACCTCCATAAGTGCCAAGAACGTTAAAGCGAACGTTTCACGCAGATTGTAATCGCCATGATTTAACTCTTGTAAGCGATGGAGCTTATACGGATAGGCTTTGAGTGTTTTCTGCATGCACCACCATACCGTAGTGTGTGAAAATCCGAGTTGCCTTGATACGGCGCGATCATTGCATGCTCCTGCTGTATTCGAATTTGCCTGCTCAACGACAGCGGTTGCAACACCATCCATCACCTGCGGTATCCGTCTTTTTCACCCTCCGCCTGCTTGAACGGCAAAGCTACCTGTTTCCTCAAAACGTTTCACCAATCGCCGCAGGGCACATGGTGTTACTGGATCCCTACGCAAAGCTTTTTGCCCTCGGTACAAGCGATGCGGTTTGGCGGCGTTATCGCCGTTTTGGTAAAATAACTTTAGCAGCAAAGCACGCTCCGGCAACGAAAGAAGCATCGTGGCGGTCGAAGAATGTTCCGCACCTGTGGTGTGGGTCTTCTTTTTTATCTGCTACGACGGCTCTTTCGCCCAGTTCGTATGCAAATTTTGTTCTCTGGTACTGCGCACACAGCCGAATATTCGAATTCTCACTTAACTACACCACGGAGAAAAGAGCTGGAAGCTTAGTTGTGCTGCTGCTACACAGGAAACATAACGCGTACCACACTCTTGCAAACAAACAGCTTAGTCAGCTTAGTTTAGTTCCTGCAAGTGTAACGAACTGTACTAATAAAGTTAATTACCGACACCTAGTACTCTTTCCTTTTTTCGTAGAGTCATGTCTCATTTTCCTTACCTTCAACCGATCGCAGCGCCTCATTTGCACCTAGCAGTCTTTAATGGAACTAATTATTTTTCCCCACCAATCAATTTCCCCATGGCCTGATATGTATACCCTCCAAATATGAAGACGTGACGTCCACTGCTTTTTTCGCAAGGGCGTTCCAAACAGGGAGATACTTTAATTTGAACCACCCTGTATATATATATATATATATATATATATATAATTTAACAACTTCGGTAAAATTTACAGCACAAAACCAAAATTACCAAATCGTGGCTAAATAAATATACATTTATGTGGTTTCGTTGTTTTCAATTGTGTAATGATTCTTTTTGTGCCTACAAGGACATAAATTATACAGGTATAGACGTAAAAGTCCGGACCAAGGCAACTTCATTAATGTGCAAGTCAGATTACATGTTAATTATGAGTCAGGCTTCTGTGAGGTTATGAAGTAAATCCCAATGTGCGTAAATCAATATTTCTCTATCAGTTTATCGATACCAAAAATTGTGCACTATTAAATCTATGAGAAATTTCCTATTTATGTGCCTGGAAATCAACTGTAAAACACAAAAAAAATAAGTTTCTGTTGTGAATTCTAGGAGACAGCTACACAAGAATACCCATTATGAGGGTTGAATATACATTTTAGGATAGATTTACGTCAACACTCTCCAGATATGATGGGTTTAATATCGTTTTTAAAAGCGCAGTTTTCTGACATTTAATACACTTATGCACGCTAGAAAAGTTTTATAATTATATATTCAGAAAACCCAGTGAATTCAAGAAGTTTATGAATACACATTTTAGTTATGATAGTCTGCAATACATTAATCAGTTCAACATATTTAGTAATCCAGGATTTTTTTTTTCATATTTTCCCTCCACCGTTTCGCATATTCTATATTATATAAATATATACTTCTATTCTGATTACCTTGAAATAAATAAATCATAGACATACTCTTATACATAAAGAAACTCAAAATAACACTCAAAGAAGGTATCAGTTAAAAAGCCTAACTTTTCTAACTTACATATTGAAAGACACGTTTCTTTTACATTGATTCGCCAAAATTTATTTCATTTTTTTATGCTATAGAAATAAAATTTTTGAATTAGAAAATATTTTATTTAAAACCGATTTAAAGATGCACGAAATTTTCTTACACTAAGCACAAGTGCTAAGCAAATGTTTACTCCACGCACAATTATCGAAATGTTCAGAACTATCCATCTTAAATTCTTAATAGAATTGGCTTGAGTTCAAATTTCTTTCGATGAAATGCACTCTGAATTCATAACAAATTGGTATATTTATGAAAGGATAAACGCTCGTCTTTTGTAAGGATAATTGACAGCTTATCGGTTCTAACAAACGCTTTGATGGAATTTTATTATTGTATAAACTAGCGAAAAATTGAATTTTATTATTTTTTTTTTCTCACCGATGCATATCAATGATTTTGGTGATTAATAACACCATTTTATAATTTTTTACAATAGTGGAGATTTGTATTTTATTTGTTTATCCAGGTTTGCTTATGCATTTTTTCATCAAATGTTTGTGGACATAATAATATTTTTCTTAAATTCATACCTGAAAGCATATAGTTTTTTCATCTACAATAGATTGAATTTACAGGTTTAAGGGAAGGAGCAATACTAGACTATGACATAGATTTATATGTTCATATCATTATTACATAAAATAAATATAAAAATAAATAAATACATGAATAATTTCTAAAAATATAGAAAATGCTAAATGACGTTTTTATAGGTAATTCGTTAATACTGCCGAAAATTACAGTATTTTATACCAGTGTCATAGATACGGCTTGCATGTAAATGAATAAAAGCTCCAACAACAAGACGAATTGTGCCGCAAAAATGTTCATTTAATGATCATTGAAACCATATGGAGTAAATTCATATAAAAATGAAACTTTGTGGCGTAAGGGGATCGCTAAAGTGAAGAGAAAGACCAGTTTTATCTCCAAAAATTTTCCCACAACAAAATATCTATTTAGATTAGAAACGAGTTTTAACTTTCAGTTATTTAATCAGTAATAGTTAAACAAGTACAAAACTTTGTGCTCAAAATATAAAGCTCAGTCGCTTAGAATAACGCCAGTTTATAAATACTTAAATAATTAATGAAGAACTTTGATTCGGAACATTTATGCACATACTATCTGTGTAAATATCCTAAATTAAGTGCGACCAGCATTTGTTTGAGCGATGTTAATTAATTTAGAATCTATAATCGGGTGCCATTTTTCATGATATGGAATTTCTTTGAAGAACATACATACTACGAAGTTAGCTAGCACACACACACACACACACACACACACACACACACATATATATATATATATATATATATATATATATACAACAATAACCTTTCAGTATCATTAAATAAAACGCCTATTCAAAATTCTTAAATCTTGTCGCAATAGAACATCGTCCCTCAACCTAAATTTGAGCTAGGAATAACCGAAATAATGTATTAGTTTTCCCCCTAAATCCACACGCCGACAGTACTTATGCAACGTGGAATGTTCTAGAAGCCTGACGCAATATCACCTCATTTGACGTATTAAGATCAGGTGTCACGAATTAACCAATTAGAGTCTTAACGTGACCGCACCCCATTCGCAGATAATATTCGCTGAGGCGCTTTTCTGTGTCTGCTTCCGTCCTATCAACATGTCGTAAATTGCGCTGCAGTTTTTATATATTTCATGTGCTGCTCCGGCAGCATCATGCCTGTTCTTAACTATGATAGTCCTGTAATGAACATAAACTGTATTAATAACGAACTATAACTCCGCTTACAGAAAACAATCCAACAATAAAAATGATTATTACACCAACGTTTTGGATATGTGTGACTCTCCATTTGCCTGCATCCCGTCTGGTACGACTACAGCAAGATTGCCTGGGACGCGATTACTCGTCCCTGGTACTCCAACGCCATGCTTATTCCATTTTCATTACATATCTATATCTATATATATATATATATATATATATATATATATGTATGTATGTATGTATGTATGTATAATGTTCTGAATAAAATTAAATACTTTCCCATACTTTCAATTAATATAGAATATTATAATATCTAGAATATTAATATTATAAAAAATTTTCATCGTATTTCCCAGCAAATGTGACAATGTACCATTCCAGGCTGTTATTAGCAGGAACCTGCCTTTTACGTGTTGCGTAATTAAGTGATGTTTAGGACATTAAAAACCTTTATAGATAACTCACGGGTATCATAATTCCGTAATTCCTGTTGTTATTAAAACTTTACATTCAAGACAATTTCTATTACAAGGACAGGGATATTTCGCAGTAAACATTTTACTACCCTTCCTGTGCTTAAATAAGGCCGTTGCAGCAACTTAAAATTAATGTAAGGTTTAACGTGCCACTAAATTTGAGAGAGACATAATGTCTCATGTAAGTTTATTACTGTCCGGAAGATTAATGACAGCTTTTCACAATTTCCTTCCACAATGTCTCGCTTGTATATCTCATTTTCCGAAACGGAATGATATATTGTATTCTTTAAAATGCTCGCTGCTAAGTATACTTTCCTACATTTGAAAATACAAATAAGAAGATAGGAAGTAAAAATTCCTCGATGAACTGAACTGAGATATGTTTCATTTGTTGTTTTGACAATTTCATCGTTATAAATGTCGTATTTGGGTTGGAATATTATTTTAATTTATCATGTTGTTGGGCAAAGACAATTAATTATTCACTTATTTTTGCAAAAAAAGGGTAAAGCTAAGAAGTATTTCCAAAGTACATTTGATTTTGTAATTAGGTGTGTTTTAGAAAATGGATATGCATGTTTGATGAAATGTTTATTGATTAAAAAAAGGGTAAATTTAACGATATTTACTTGATTTTTATGTTTATGTTACTTTTGTTTCTTTGATTTGTCAACAGACTTGTACTTTCCTTGATATTGCTATACATTTCTAACATTATTGCTATACATTTCTACCACACATTTTCAGATTCAAAGATGACCTTAAAATAATAATTAAAGATGATATTATCCTATTCAAAGAGTATACTAACGTAAAAATAATTTTCTATATATATATTGATTTATTTATACTAATATACAAACGTATATAATCCAATATTTTTCGACTTCCTTTTTAGCTGCTACATTATCGCTATGCTTTTTATTAAATCATAAATTTGACGATATCTATCATACCTGCCTTAACGTGCTTATGTTTCAAAGTCTAAGAAAGATACAGTACCTCCTCGCTTTTATAAACTAAACTCACGGCGCAACAGTCCGATGTGGACCAGGGCCGGCGGTACCCATCTCCGCTTTCTTGACCTTGGGGTGCCATACAGCATATGTCTCAGTCAGGTGGTCAACCTGAAGTGGGACCCCCAGAGTTTAGTTCCCAAGCATGCTTGGTCCTCATTTTATCGACCTACTCAAGGGATGAAATGCCGAGTCGCAGGGTCGAACCCTGGACCTGTGGGATGGCAGTTTGACGCTTTTAACCACTACGCCACCGGGCTTCCTTCGCTTTTTAAGAACCATCAATTACAATAAATGCCGTATTTACAAGTGACAGTTTATTTTATTAATAAGAAATTAATCCGATTATTATTATTTGTTTATTATGTTTTAAAAAAACGGATATGCATGTTTGATGAGGTGTTGATTGATTAATAAAATGGTAAATTTAAAGGTATTTACAAGATTCTTTTGTTTATGTTACTTACGTTTCTTTAATTTATCAACAGATTTGTACTTTCCTTGATATTGCTTTAAATGTCTACCACATATTTCTCACATTTAAAAATGACCTTTAAAGAATAATTAAAGATGATATTATCCTATTCAAAGAGTATAATAATGTAAATAGTTAATCGATAAGTTTTGAAGTTATATATTTATCTCTCTATAAATTTATACTAACATACGTATATAATCCAATATTTTCCGGCCTTTTTTTTAGCCGCTACATTTTCGCTATGGTTTTTATTAAATTTTAAATTTGATAATTTCTATCAAACCTGCCTTACCGTGTTTATGTTCCAAAGTCGAAGAAAGATACAGTACCTCTTCACTTTTCTAGAAATATCAATTATAATAAATGTCATATTTAGAAGTGACAGTTCATTTTTTAAATACGAAAATAATTCGATATTTTTTTTACAATTGAAGTAGTAAAATAATGTGAAATAATTTACTAATAAATTTGACAGTTATATTGTTCTATTTCTCCCCTTCTTTTTATATTTATACATTTATTCCAGTCGATTTCGGCTTCCTTTTTAATTGCTACATTTTCGTTCTGCTTTTTATGACATTATAAATTTGATAATTTGTATTGTACCTGCCTTAACGTGCCTATAAATTATTCAAAGATCAAGAAGAATAGAATAACTTTTTATTTTTCTGGATTTTTCACTTGCAATAAATGACATATTTAGAACTGGCAAATTATTTTTATGATTAAAAAAGAAATCGATAAATAACCTTTATTTACAATTAAAAAAAATATGATAATGTAAAATAGTTAACTGATAAATTTGACAGTTGTATATTGTTATCTCTCTCTATTTCTTTCTTTATATATATATATATATATATATATATATGTTCAAACTCATCTGCGATTTCCTTTTTATCTACTATATTTTCGCTGTGCTTTTTATTGCATAATAAATTTGATAATTTGTATCGTTCATGCCTTAACGTGCTGATGAGGCTTAGAAAGATACATTACCTCTATTTTTCTAGAATGTTCAATTGCAATGAATAGCATATATATAAGTTACAGTTTATTTTTGTAAATAAAAATTAAATCTGACAAATTGCATTCAGTTACAATTTCATTGTTCTTAATAAAGAATAATTATAATAAAAGCAGAATATTTTGACTAATTTCTCTGAATATATAAACACACATATTTAGACGGTTTTGAACAAAATTGTGCAAAATATTGTCTATAAAAAATAATTCCCAAATTAATTAATCATGGACATGCAAGAAAAATTAATATTTCACTGCTAACAAATCATTTAAATTCCTTTCAAAGCGTAAATTGCTTGATATAAATGAGAAAAATCATAAAATGATTCGTAAATATTTAATTCCAGTTATTTTATCGTTAAATGTTGAAACATGCCAGTTTGAAATTTTAACATCCAGAAAAAGTTAAGGACTACAAAAATTTCTCTTACATAATCGAGTATTAGAGAAAAATAGAGTAATTGAAATTTTTTTATAGAACAAAGAATAAAAGACATTTTTTAAATTTATTTTTTCATTTATGAATTTTTAAAAATAACGAAATGAATCATCAATAATTTTTAAAACGTTTAATCCAGGACGATTTTGGGAATATATGCAATTTCAAACACCCATGCGTATAATGGTATAAAAAGATAAAAAGTATTTTTAACATGGGCCATGTGTTTTCGGAGGTTTCCTGTGAAAATTGTTGCGGGATGAAAATGCGTCTCTCCAAGAATCGCGATCTCTGACTGTTACAGTTGCGGCGGTTGGGTTGCTTTAAAATTTGCCACGCCCTACATCCTCAAGTAATTTGTCGAAAGCAATTAATTGAAACTTGATAAAACTACGGCTGTCAGCGAAGAATGTAGTGATATTTGGGATGTCGAAAGTACCATCAATGGTAAGAAGACATTAATAGTTAAATTTTGGGTTTCATTGAATTGCAGTATGACAAATATCAGATGTTTCTTTCTGACTAATTTACTTATGCATACCCAAGGCATGTGCAATGTTTGAAAAATGACGCGAAAAAAATATGGCTATATTTGTTCTTATAAAGCCCATTTTATCTAAACCTTTATTTTTTCTTTATGTAATACCGTCTCTATTCTTTATGTAATACCGTCAACTGAGATTACTTTGCCCACCGGGATAACTTTGCCCATATTTAAAAAAAAGTTTGCATGCCAAACAATGGTTACTCAAATGGCATTGAGTGCTCTGCAAATAATGAGCTCTCTAAGTTGTAATGTTGGCAAGAGTGAGGCAGGAGTTTTCCATTTAGTGATAGCTTATCAGTGTGAAACTAATCAATTTGTAAAGTGACTCTGAGCAAGCAATTTGAGTACCTTAGCAACTTTGATCCATGAAGCCCATAGGGATGGCTGCCAAGTTCTTCAAATTATTTCTATTTGCGTTGCATATAATAACCATTTTAGGGCTATGATTGTAGAATTTTTATACCTTAATATTCTTGTTATTGTTTTGATGAGCAATGCTACCCCATGATCCATGGGAAAATTGAGGCTGTTTTCTCACGTCTCACTAGCTGTGTAGACTGACTCGAATAGCGAGGAGGATGCATTCATTTCTACTCATGACTCAACCAGTTCTAATGAAGAAAGAACGATGGAAACGGAACAAAACATGCAAATTGATGAAAAGCTCCTAAACGTGCAAGCGGGGGTCTTTGTGGTTGTGAAAGTTCTCGGTAAAAAAAAAAACAACTTTGAAGCATTTACTGGCAAAACTTTTAAACATCTGTGACGATGGTGACTTGGAAGTTTCCTATCTGAGAACAAAAGGGAAGTCGTTCGCATTTCCTGAAAATGTGGGTGAATCCATCATTTCTCTGACCGACGTTGTTTTCAAAATTCCATCTCCAAGGGAACGACGAAGCAAATTCTTTTTTGAAGAAGATTGAGACAGAATGAGTCATATTACCTACCTATGTTCACTTTTATCTCATTAGTATCCTAGCAGATATCGACAAAAATTTTATAACGAGAATCTAACAATTTAACGAGTGCCTAGTATAAATATAATTTATAAAATTAATAAATAATAAATAAAAAAATTCAAATGTTCTCATGTTTATTTGGGCTCATTTCACCGCCGGCAAAGGTAACATTGCCCAGAAGTGACTTTAAAGTCAGTTTTCAATAGAAAACATCTGATGGGCAAAGTTACCCTTGTTGTCTAGGTAACTTTTCCCACTGGGTTTTTGAATTATTACTGGAAGTGACAGTAATTAAATATATTTAAACACCATAAATCAACTCTATAAGCCCTCCACCAAGCCTAGAAAAATTTCCCCTCTTCAACTGATAGAGAAGTACACGGATTTAATACTAGAAATTTAAAATTGGGCAAAGAAACCTCGGTTGACGGTATTCAGATACTTAACTAATTTGAAAATTTACTTCAACTGAAGAATTCACATGTTATTTATCTCAGTTTATTTGTTTTTAATTCAACTAAGAGTTTGTAAGAGTTTGCAGACCTCATATGGAAAAAAAGAAATCTAGATTGCTCATACTGTAACAGAAAGATTTTATTAGCCCGTCTGGGTTTTATTACCGCTGCAACAAAATGCTTTTATACCTTATGTCTGTTGTCTTTAAAAGTTGCATTTCTCTAAGAAGAGTTTTTCTCAAATTTTGGGGGGAATTCTCCTATTTCCCATTTTTTATGATATTTTAAAATTAATATTTCATGTCTATATCAAAGATGAACCCAAGAAAAAATTGTCAAATTACATAAGCAAAATGAAGACACTAACTGTCGATTAAGTTAACAAAAATCTACAACAAGCGCTCAACGCAACATTAATGCAAGATAGTGTAGAAATGATTGAAAATAACAATAGAAAAGCATAAAAATGTTTTCAAAATCTAAAAACGAAAGGAACCAAAATAACAGGGCATTCGACTGGTCTCTTCATCAGGAGGCTTAACCGAGCCGGTCACCTTACCCTTTCCCTTACAGGGTGGGATTTCATGTATCCGAAGAATACGGGCCCAAGAACGTTTATATACATTATATATATATATATATAGATATATATATATATATATATATATATATATATATATATATATATATATATATATATATATATATATATATATTTATATATATATATATATATATATATATATATATATATATATATATATATATATATATATATAAACCCCTTAATGTCTGTTCTTAAAATGGGGGTATGGAATTTTCCGTTCTAAAGAAGGAACCAGAATAATGGGTCCCGTAATCTAAAGGTTAAGGTAATCTTTATGAAAGGAAGAAGGTCAAGCCAAAAAACATCCCAAGGTCCCAATATCCCCACATTAAAAACAGAAAGTCAAAAGCACTAGATCAGTTTAAAACACAACACAACATTAAAAACACAAAGAAAACAGAAAAACAGAAATTTACAAGTAAACTTTCCAATACCCCAAATAAGAGAAAAGTGATAGTAGAAAGTTATGGTAGAAGTGGCAAAGAAAAGTGACATTAGAAAAGTGACAGTAGAAAAGTTATGAAAGAAGAACCACATAAGGAAACACAAAGGAATAATAAATGTACATTGCAGTCCATCAAACTGTAATGTACCTTTATAATTCTTTATATGACAACTTATTTTTTATAAGTAAAAATATATGGAGTTTATATATCAATCACGTTTTATCTTTTGATCAAATACTGATCAAGAAATATTTATTAAAGAACTTAGTTTAAAACTCACAATTTATGTATGTCAGGAACACATATAAAAATGTATTTACCTTTGACTTTTACTGGAGCCCAGAATGGAATTTCTGTGACTTGAAAATTTGCGGTTAGGGAGAATAAACTTAAAATTTGACTTCTAAGATTAATCGCTCTTACGAATTCTCCCCTCCTTGATTCATAGAGTATGCATCCTACGTTTTCACTTTTGGCCCAGTTCTTGTTTTGTATGTTAATCACGATTCTATAAACAGATCTCTTCCTGGAACACAGCGACGTGTAGTATGTGTTCAGGCAGGCGTTTACTTAAATATAAAATTAAAGCAATGCCAGGCTTGCGTTTTGAATAGGAAATGTTAGACATATGGAAATGAAAGTCAATTCATCATGGAAAATATTTTAACTTTCGACTTTTCATGATTTCGATAAATAGCAAATGTGGATTGTTAGTTATACACGTGAACTAAAAATAGCTGAATGTAGAGCCTGCACTATGAGCGGAAAGGGAAATTATTTCTCGCTACTGAATTTAAAACATTTTATAGTACTATAATTGTGTCTATCAGAAATTATAAATGAGCGGCATAGAAATAAATAATTTTAGTGATTTTCTCAATTTGTTTTCACATTTTTTACACAAGTTTATTTTAGATCGTATTGAAGATTCAAAAAGTTTGGCTAATGCTTGCAAAGTAAACTTTTGCATAAGGCTGCTGTGTTGTTGTTGCTTATGCCTCTTGACCGACAGTAACATCAGATCAAGTCCCTAAGGCTGTGGGCGATGAAGGTCTGGCTCCTGTTTTGAATTAGCTCCACAAGGGTCGGAGTCCGACTTGGCTAAATGGACGGTCCCGTAATTTTGAACCGAGTCAAGTGACGAGAACGGAACACTTGACCCCGCACCTCCGGAGGTAAATTTGAGAACTTGGAGGACATTGTAGCCACGCCCTATTTTACGTGCCCGGCCACCGTTAGAGAACACGGCGGTAGATTTGCAGTGACGATCATCGAACCAGGGACGTTCAGATCATTGGCTCGCTGCTCTTGCCAAAAATGGGCTACCGCACCCCTGGGTGCTGTGTACTAACCCTATTGGATTCCCTCAACTCAATGTTAACCTATGGAGCAATTCAATAAGATATGCCGTCCACAGTGGATAGCTTATACGGCGATGTTGATTCTGATGCCGATCGCCATGACAGCAATCCTGCTTATGACTTAACAAATTTCTACAGTTCATATCAAATTTACCTATTTCTGACTACATATCGTTCACTCGGTTTCAACAACGCCATATCTAAAAAAAACGTGATTCTTCAGGAGAGTGATTTTAAAGTTTAAAAGTAGAATCAAATGCATTAAAAATCAATATTAATTCTGCTCTCTAGCGGCTAAATATTAATATTTTGCAGTGTTATATTACTTTTTAGGGCATTTTGAAAACAAGCATAACTAAAAATCTCCGATTTTCGTTGTTGAAAGGAATGAGCAATATCGTTGACAACTACTAATTCACCTAATTACTTAAACTGACTAACTTAAAACTGTACTTAGCCATAAATACATATTGGACATTATGTTTCCAATTTATTAAATAACTCTAGCCTTTTTTAAGGGGACTCACTCTTAAGTCGAGGAAATAAGGCATATTTTCATACATTTTGACTCTTTGTAACTATTTCAATTTACTCCCAATTTTCTCAAATTTTATGTATATGATAAAGTGATATATTTATTTTAATAAACTAATTTTGAACTCTCAAAATAATTTTAAATAATATTTTTTAAAAAATCCTTTAGATATACCTAGTTTTTTAAGCATTAAGGCTTGCGCGCAGAACTATGAAATAAATTTTACACTTAAATGTATAATTTCTGTTTTATATTTAAAATAAATAATTCAAAATACAATTGAACATAAAACATTCAACATAAAAATATTTTTTAAATTTGTTTAAAACTGCTCAAAATATACTTAAAATTTCCTTAAATTTTTTGCATTAATTTATCCCCGAAAAAATAACAAAATGTGCAGTGATTGCAATAATTCTAGTTCAGACGCAATAAAATAACATGATTATGCAGTGATAAAAATTTCATGGAATTATTTTTCATAGTTTTTGAGATATCAGTTGTGGAATGATGCAAAATTATATTTCGAGAAAAATGAGTTTAAAATTTTTCTTACCATAAACTTGATCAGTAATTAAATATTTAGAATATCAATATCTCCGGAACTAAGCGGAATATTTTCATGCGGTTTGCTTTATTTTGTTCAGAAAAGATCAGGCTTTAACATAATTTTTTTTCATATAATCAAATGTTTTAAAGATTTAAGGGTGGTGAGTCATCTTTACCCCCCTTTTCACTGAATGACAACTAATTCAACTATTATAGGTACCCCGGGTTATTGACATGAGGTTTACCAATGTTTTACCAATTTATAATATACCCGATTTAACGTAAATTTTTAATTTAATATTAATAATTAATAACACTATGCAGCTTCAATTTTACTGTAACTCTTTACTCCTGAAATTTTCTCATTAAATTTTTTGCCATGTTGCTGGGCCCGAACCGTCGACCTACCGATCCGAAACGCTACATATACACCTATTCAAACACACTCAAACATATTGTATTAACGTATGGAGGAAATGTGTTTACTATTTACATCTATATAAATGCTGATAATCAAACAAAAATGGTATTTTCAAATAGCCTTCAGTTTTCTGCACCGTGCAACAGGATTTATTTTATAGCTTGTGTCCACCAAGGGAATTGATGAGCGTTTAAACACACTAGACCAGATTTTTTCCTAGAATAATTTCAATTTTAAAATATTTTAATTAAAAACAATGAAAAATATCCCATGGTGTAAAATTTATTTCTCTATTACAGAGTACAATTTTAAAAAAAAATCTTTCAATCCAAGTTGGCAATTCCTTGGAAAAAAGTTTCTCTATAGGTTAACATTGAGGTGAGCTAATCCAATAGGACTATTAAATAGCAGCTTAAGATCATTGGCAAATTTCACTCTTTACTTCCTGTTCTGTCTTCACTTCCTGTCGCACGTTTGCTAAGGGTAAAGTGCAGTTTATCAAAGCTAAGAAAATTATTAAGTAATTTATTCTATCATTTGGTACCTTGTACAAATAACTCAAAGTTAAATGCACAAAATCTTTAATGAAATTTTAAAAAAACCTACGCTATGTAAATGTGCCCAGGTAAAATCAGACGAATCGTTTACGAAGTCTAGATTCAGATTGTGGGGAGTGAAATAATAAGTATT
This sequence comes from Dolomedes plantarius, assembly GCA_907164885.2. Classification (NCBI taxonomy): domain Eukaryota; kingdom Metazoa; phylum Arthropoda; class Arachnida; order Araneae; family Dolomedidae; genus Dolomedes; species Dolomedes plantarius. Next base: position 128,425,040 of record OU015493.1, on the reverse strand, counting down.
AAATAAGCTATTTTCTGGGTTTCCGAACGCTACTCAATTAAATCTCATGTCCATATACACTATCTGGCCAAAAGTATCCGGACCCCCTCCTAAAGAAGTGGATCTGGCAGCTGACGTAATTTGATGCGTAACCGAAAGCTATAAAAGTGGTGGTAGTGGTTTGTCAGGTCATATTTATGCGTTTATGCGTTTGTGAGACAATGAGTAAGTCAAAGGAGATTAGTGACTTTGATTGTGGCATTATAGTGAGATGAAATTTCGGACATTCTAGAAAAGCCAAAATCCACTGTGAGTGATGTAATTGTGAAGTGGAAACGTCTAGTCAGTGAAACTGCAGAAAAACGAACTGGCGAGCCGAACAAAATTAGTAAACGCGGCCGTAGAACTCTGAAAAAGGTAGTGAAGCAAAATCGCAAGTCCTCGTTGATTGAAATCACTCAGGAGTTCCAAAGTTCATCAGGCGTTAGTGCTAGCAGCAGGACTGTTCATCGAGTGTTAAAAAACCTGGTATTCCATGGTCGTTTAGCCGCTCACAAGTCGAACATCACTCCCCGGAATGCGAAGCGTTGATTGCAGTGGTGCAAAGGTCACCGTCAATGGACTGTGGACATGTGAAAAAATGTTCTTTGGAGTGATGAATCTCGCTTTACAATCTGGCAGCCCTATGAACGCGTCTGGGTTTGGCGGATGCCCGGCGAGCGCTTCTTACGTGACTGCATTGTGCCGACTGTTAAATTTGGTGGTGGCAATATCATGGTGTGGGGTTGTTTTTCATGGTTTGGCTTGGGTTCCTTAGTTCCTGTGGTTGGAAACATGAAATTTGAGATGTGGACATTCTGGACAATACTGCTCTCCCAACTCTATGGCAATATTTCGGGGAAGGCCCATTTCTCTTCCAGCAGGATAACTGCTCCATTCATACATCTGGACTTGCGCAGGCATGGTTTGACGAAATGGGTGTTCAAAAACTGGACTGGCCTTCTCAGAGTCCCGATCTAAATCCCATTGACAACCTCTGGGAGGAATTAGAACGCAGATTACGTAGCCAGCCAAATCGACCATCCTCACTGCCAGCACTCACTTCAGCTGTGATGGACACCTGGAAGTCAATTCCTATGAATACTTATAAAAAAACTGGTGGAAAGTCTCCTCAGACGTGTGCAGGCTGTCATCGATGCAAAAAGGAGGACCAACATCATATTAATATGTGCCTCAGGACTCTCAGAGTTCATACCACTGGGTGCCCGGATACTTTTGGCCAGATAGTGTAACTCCTTTATGCAAAAATTTATCCCATATGATGCCCAAGACAACATGTTAAAACATTAACAACGTTTTATGATTTTCTTCCCAGTATGTTGCTTTTATGTATTTTCTCAGACTTCAGTGACATATGGTTTTCAAGAAAGATTCGAAGCGTTTTAATCTGTCTCCGGAAAGTAAATATGAAATTATTTAAATGTGAAATTATTTGGTCAATATATTAGATAAATAGGTTTCATTTCTGGTAATATTTTAGAAGTATCGCAATAGTTTGTTTATATCGCATCTTTATTGCTGCATCGTTAGTGATATATATTCTTCAGTAACCGGTGAGATATTTTTAGTTCACAGATCTAGCTCACTGAATTTACGCATTAAAATAAATCTAAACTATGCTATTATCAATCCGTGCATTCATGCTTCCAACCATCAACGTTGCGTTCAACTTTGTTTTTCTTACAAATTAGGAAGGGGGAAATATATTTATGAATTAAACTAGAAGGTAACCCGTCATTTTGACGTCATAATACTAATAATGACGTCATAATGGAAAAAAAGTATATGAAAGTTAAAAAATATCCCGAATTATCTAACAATATTGCATTTAATCCACACCTTGTAAAAGCAAACCCTTTCATTATTTTTTATTTATTCAGTTTTTCATGCGATTGGAGCAGTAGACTGCCAGCCAGTTTTTTACAGCTCACTACGCAATATGAATACTTGAGCTACTTGATTCATTCACATTCAAGTTTGTGTACTTTCAGAATTCATCGCAAAAGTAAACAGATTTTTAAAAACTGTTAAATATACAGCTAAAAGCATCCAATTTTTTTAGTTCTGAAAGTTTTATAGAAAAATAGGCTGAACAAACGTTATTTGATGGAGAAGATATTAGTTTTTAGGTAAGAAAAAATTCTGATCCACATCTGAAATTGAAATTAAGCCTAACCGGTATTTTGTTTACTGAGGGCTTCAACTGAAAGATGAGTACAGCCCGGAAGTGTTATACAGAGACAAGGGCTATTATATATATAATACCTAAAACGTATCCTTTTAAGACACTCAATAACAGTTTAAATTTTCGTTCATACGTACAAGTAAGAGGCTTGTTTATTTCTCATGAATGTTCTTCGCCAAACTTCGCCTCTTAAGAAACAACTTTAGAAAATTTCAGAGAATATTGTAGTAACTTTGCAATAACCCACCCTTGACCCACCTGGCCTATTATCTAAAGATGCAGTCAAATGTGTGTTCAATTATTTTTCTTTACCACAGCGGATGTGGTAGCGCAGTCCAGTCTCAGCATCATTATGAACACCGGAAGTCATTAAATACCTTGGGAAGGTCTCTATTGAACCCCCGGGAGTTTCTGAAAAGAAATATAGAGAAGATTCGGAGATGTTGGAGAAGATTCGGAAGAGATTTTAAAAGGCCAGCAAGAATGCAAAGAAGATCACCGGAGGATTGACTGACGAGAGACTGACAGCTTTCGTCAGTCAATCCTCGAGAGAGCTGCTGCCCTGAGGAGAGAGCACCGGAGGACATCATAAGATGAAGGATTGACAGACCTGCTATTATGCGCGATAATGTTGATTGTCTGGAGGTGCAGATTAGATGCTGTGCAAAACTGTGCTATATCTATACCTGTAAAAAAGACAAAGCAACGAAACTAATAAAGATCTTAAGTCTAGTAAAACGGCTTTGTCCCGTCTCTAATAAAACCTCTCTCGAATCGTGAAGTTTAGTTGTGGGGCCACAGTATGGTAAACATTACACATGCCTTGTACAGTAAAATCAAATTTTAGTTATAGTCACTTGGTTAATGTGGATGTTGATATAGGTCTGTTTTCATGTTACATAGTTCAGTTCATAGTTCAATGTTATGAAGGAATAGAACAAGTAATTTTTGCCTAATACATCATTAAATAAATGGAATATGAATAAAAAGGTGTCCCACATTTAAAATATTCTTAGTATCGAAATATTGCGTTTAAATTAACAGAAACATTTAACGTTCCAGTTCTTTTAAATGGTGATTCTAATGGAATAAAATTTACTGAATAATAAAAATATTGAAGAGACAACTGTTAATATAATTATTGAAAGGTATGCTATATGTTCTTTCATCTGCCTTTGCCCTGAATGGAATGAGAACTGGTCACCTTGGAGTTCAAATTCAAAACCCCGGGGTAGATCTTTTTGCAACTAGCCTCATATTCTTTATCTTCAGGCAGAGATCAGAGGAGAGGTTGCCTAACCACCTGTTGAAATATTTATTTTTGTTGTATTAACTTTTTACATCTTGGTAATATTTTTGCATATTCCTTTACTTATTTATTTTTTAAAATCTTCTTGGTCTAACAATTGACCTGTAAACCTCCATCAGATCAAGGTGTCCATTAATATTGTGTCCATGGTAAGGTATTCCAGATCCTTTTCAATGGTATTTTTCCAGTTATAAGAAAGAAACTAATGCAAATAAAGTTTATCTATTTACCAGAAAAGCGAACTAAATTATATATATCTTTCATTCGTTTCAGAACGTATTATTTGAGTTTAGCGTCTATGGAAAAAGAACGTCTGCAGGAGAAAAAAAAAAGATTTATATTATTCAAAACTGAAATCTGGTAAACAGTAAATCCGTTTGAAGAAATGCTCAGCACTTGTAAAATTTACTTCTCGTTTCCCCGCGGACAAGAAAAAAATGAGTTTACATGTCTCGTGTTTATTTTCTAACCCAGACTGTGAGAACATAGTGTCTACCAAGAGAGAAATATATTTCAGTAAAGCTAAGCACACAATGCATGTTTGGCTCACAGGTGTAATAAATGTCCAGAAGAATATGCTATTTCTTTCTCACTATTGAATACGTTAAAGTTTATTTCGTGAGGAACTGATTTTTTTCATTTCGTAATGTGATAGTAATGTTAGCGCATTAGTGTTTGTTCATTCGATATCTAAAGAAAAATGATTCAGATTCTGACTGGCATTCGAAATGCAAAAGCATAGGGCTTGGTTGCAGAAAATTTTGCGATTATTGAAATTAGTATAATTATTAAATGTAGGTTTTTGAACTTATGAAGAGTTGGGTGAATCTTTAGACAAAAAAATTATTAATTATTATTATTGTCAGTTAATTTTTCTTATAAAAGAATTTTCATTTATTCAACATATGAAATATCCAAAATTTCATATTATATTTTAACCGTATAAGTCTTCTCTCGGAAAACAACTTGGAATAAAAGACTTTGAATTTAACTCTTTTGGCACTATAAATTTTTATTAAACCTTAATTATGTTATCACTACAGAAAACCAATTTTTTCCTTTTCAAATACCTTGTGTTTCATACTATTCAACAATTTTGAAAAGGAGATAAAAAAACCTCAAACAGCAAGTTTTTCCATCTACCATGGTAAAAAATACTTTCTAAATGCTATTTTGATGCTTAGAAACTCCATTAGCTGACACATGCTGTCAGTATGTAAGATCAACCTCCTTACTAGACAAAAAGACCTAACTGCATCTACATCGGTTCATATCGCTAGAATTTCTGAATTGATGGATCCTTGTAATAAAATTCAGTACATAAATTAAACATATATTTTGAGTGGGAAAAATTCAGATTTGCGCATGCAACTGTCATTTTTTTTAAATTCTAGGGTAATTGCGAATTATACATTCATTTTTCAACTGGTGATGCTATGTTTTTCAATTATCACATTATGAAATCAACACTTTTATATAAAATTTGCAAACAATATTACATTATCGTGAGTATTAATGTCATGGAAGTAATAAAATTTTATGAATACCAGAACATTTTATAACATTATATGAAAATACAGCAAAATTTCTTTAAAAAATGAGAAAAAATAAAGTATTTTGTAGCACATATTACGTAAAAAGTCCCCATTGTTTCAAATTCTTTACTCCCCATTAGTTGTATTGATAAATGTAATGCCTTAAACAGGTGAACGGCTTTGCAACTTCCTTCCTTTTCTAATAAAACAACCCAGACATGCAAATAATTTAAAATAATGTTGGACACATACTTAAAACAATGAAGGATAATATAACATTCATCGCTACAACCATTTCACACTAAACATCATACTTTTTCCTCTATCATATCACAAATAATATTCCTAATACCTGTCGATAAATTTCATTTCAAGCTAAAGCCTAGACATGTCTCTTCGAATAATAACAGTTAAGCTGTCATAATTCCTATTCGAACAAACAGCTACTAACACATCGTACCTTTCAACAAAGCTGCTGTTCATAACCTTTCTTGTTAATTTTATTATTCTTTCTCGGAAGTAATTTCCGTTTTTCTACTCGAGAACTAATATCTCTTAGCAGGGATATTGAAAATGCTCTTAGTGTCAATACGGTTTCATAGGATGAAATACAGGAAATACGTTTCCTTCGCTGATGCAATCGCTTTTGTGACAAGATCTATTTACAGAAGCGTTGCTTTTAGACTTCATATGTATCCATACCGTTTTCATCTAACTGCTATTGATTCTGGCAAATATCTTAGAATAAAAATGGAGGCGCTTGGAATAAATGGAGATTGATAAGTTTGCCAGCACATGTATAGCGGCAATATTTTTTTTATATGCTATACTCATTCAATTTGCCAATAGTTACGAATGTAAGGCATTTTTGCTTACCGGAGTAATGCAAATTGCAAAGATTCCTACATTCACCTGACTAACTTTATGGTATCTTCAATACTCCTGTAATGGTATTTCAGCCATAAACTCTACCCGACAAGTACTACGTTTCTTTGCTACTTGAATGGAAAAAAAATGGTGAGTTGAAATTGTCTAACTCTTGTATCTTCTCTATAAGCACCTTGCAGAAGGTCACACCACAATACGAATTTTAATTTCTGATACGTAACCCATACTATGACATTTTTTCGGTTACTACCTAATCATATTATGCAGAGAAATACGTAATTCAAACTCTTATTTCTTTCCGAGCTGAACTGGACATAACGACTCTTCCCTCAATTCCGGTTTCTGACAAGTTTCTTCAAACATAAAACTCCTCCACTGTTTCTGCACAGACAATCATTGACTCACTTGATCATCTTGCTTTAAAGCTGACCAATTTACTTGAATCATCCTCCCTCATTGCCACTCTCTATTTCTTCTTTAAACCGCACTTGTGTGAAGTCTCTGTGACGCTTTACGAAGGAGTTTAAAACTAGACTGAAAAACGTTCAACTGGAAATCAAACTAAAGGCGAACGGGTTTGAAAAAAAATAATAGTAATTTAATACCTCACAAATTAAGCTGTAAAGATCTTGTTATGAAACAGATATTTGCCATGGTGAATATTCTACAGGGATAAGTGCTAAGGTCCTTATCTGTTAATAATGGTGAAGTATATTCATGGTATTCTTGCCATGTGTACATGAGGCAACTGAATTTTGGCTGACTACTTTTACCCTACAATACAACCATTTTATCGTATGTAATTGCTTTTTGAATGAACATGCCTTAAATGGGACTGAAATGGACAGAGGGACGAATTGTGCAGTAAATCCCTTGACGCAATTCCATTTAACGCGCTAGCTTTATGAAGAATTCAACTTATTAGCCCCACAAAATCTGCCACCTTTATAACTTTTTTAATACTTAAGATGCTGCTATTATTTTCATCCTCCCCACCCCACGTTCACCTTGTGATTACCAAACGTACTATTATATTTGGAGTGAAACTTACACTGGACGCTCAACTTCACGTTCGCTATCCTTGGATGGTAAGTAACTGCGTTGGCCGCCTCACAGCGGTATACTGCATCGTTGTCTGTCTCATCGACTGTGAATGTGTGCACGTTTGTCACCTCTCGACCGCTCGTACTGTACGAGGCATCCACTTGCACGTTGTCTCGGAACCAGACCAGCTCTGCTCGAGGATTCCCTCCACGTACTATACACGCCAAAGTCAGGGTGTCACCGACTTGGACAATGTCTCCTTCCTGGTAACCTTCGATTTCGGGAATGCCCGGCGGATCTGTAAAACAACAAACTATATTAGAAACTGTAATATACATTAATTACTGTTTATTAATTGACGAATATCCAGTACTTCGATTTTTATTCGCTTTTCAGAGAAACATTGGTATACAGTCGATTCCGGTTAATCGGACCACATCGGATCGCGATCATTTTGGTCCTAATAACCGGCTGGTACAATTGCACTAACATGCCCTATTAGGCTTATGCGATAGTATTTGTTTCGGGTTTTTAGGATTTGGTCCGATTAACCGGTGGACCAATTAACCGGATTCGACCGTATCTCATCATTTTAAGGTTGGAGCTACATGTGATAGACGGGACTTGTCAATAAATAAATATTAGATTAAATGGAAACGTGTAAATATCGAACTGAATCATCTTCTTAGCATTTTATTTCATGTCTTATGGTTTTGAGGAATTGAAATCGATATTTTTAAGTTATACAACTTATTAGAGTATTCCTTCACAACGGGTTTTAAATCATTATGACTCTATATTTTGTCCTCTCTTGGAAGACAAGATAAACTAATTATAATACAAATCAATTTTAGTTTAATAAATATACCTTTTGCTTCATTTTACGAAATATTATGTTTCACTAATCGATGTTGGAAGTGTTTGAAATAAAATATCTCTTTTGGCTACATCTCTGCAGCTGGTCTCAAAACACTGTTATTTTTTCTGGAATGGCAACATCGATGATATATATGTAACTACCCAAATTTATTCGCACAAACAAATAAACTTTTCGAAATACTACTACTCATTTTATGCTAGTCCAAATTGAGCATAATTACAGAAGATCGTAATTTCGATGCTAGAAATTATAATGGACAGTACTAAAATTTACATACTCCTAGATACAAAATTAACAGAAAGGAAAAGAAACTTTTCAATACTTTTATAAAATACATGAAATACAATATGCATGTAACGTGCTTTAAATCAAACATTTCACGTCGAAATCATTAAAAGTATTCCTCATAATTAACGCTACAAAATGGGTAATTATCATTTCTTAAATTCCTTTTCAATGTATAACAAAGTGCTACCTGTGCTCTGTTCAGAATAGATGAAAGTTTCGAATAAGAATTCACATCTAAGATAAAAAATTACATAAGATAAGGCTGATCATTTTTTTCATATGGACGAAACACATTTTAACATTTTGTTTTTCAAATTCTGAGAAAATTCCAAAAATTTTTGCTGGTTAGTTCATTATGTGAGCATTCAATAAGGTATCAACATTGCTTTCTTTAAGAGAAAAACGTAAAAACATCGGTGTCTTGATCGAGTTTCGAATCAACACGGTTGAAGTTTGAAACTACCCTAGAATAATGCAAACGGTTTGTTGTAACATGACAGTGCTAAAAATATTACACTTTATTGTGTGTTCTAAGTTCAAAATTTTTAACAAAATGTCAAACTCGTCTAAGTATTGACTTTCATGACCTTTTATCATCATGCATTTATTTATGTTTCTTTCAAAAACGGTGTTGTATTTTCAGAAATACAAATTATGAAAAAATTGGTATTGCTTTATTGATCTTGTTATTCTGAGTTATGTTTCATTCGGTGTTATTTTTGAATGTATGTTGTACCTACTTTAAAGATAAAATAGTCTTATTTTCCCTTAATCTCTATTCGTTTTATTTTCTGTTTTTTCCCTCTTTTGATATTGTTGCAGGATGCCTTCAACTATTTAGAAATAAAAACTTTAGTATTTTCCAACAATAGTGATTTGGGCCATCAGGCAGATGCATATTCTTTTTGATGTTTTATAATTTTGGTTTAGCATGTTTAGAGAATGGTGCTACAGAATAATTTGCATTTAGGTTAGAAACGCATTGAAATTTTTTGGTATGGCAATTTCAATAACTTTGAGTAAAAATATTTAAGGTTTTGTTATTCAACAATCGAATTTCATTCTCGTTTGAATACATTTACTTACGTAGTCGTAAAAGAAGGAAATAAAATATATTCTTAAAGTATTTGCTGTGAAACTAAAAACAAAATCAGTATTTGCATATTCCAACATGGAAATGGTTATTCAATTGTCCTCCCTGACAAGAATATTCCAGTAAAAACTAAGAGAGCACATGAAAGATTAGTCTCTGTGAGTATATAATTTATTCCTGTTAATATTGTTAAGAATTTTACGAGTTTATGATAATCCCGCCAAATATGAGAGTTATCGCCAAATTGGCGATAGATTTGGTAACTTATTTTGATCGCCAAATTTGGCGATATTTCGCGAAATGGTCGCCAACCTTCTAGACATTTCTAGAAGCCAGTGGAAATTTCTAGCTGGCCAACCGATAGGAGGTGCTTTGGAAGTCTATAAATATACCTGACATTGGCATTGGAACTCGGTGTTCTTTTCTGCTGCGTATTGAATGTATTGAAAGTGCGTTAGGCGTATATTGAATTGAAGACTCTGTTATCCTAACTTGTGTTTTTAGAGTTTTTTGTTGTATAGAAGACAGTTGTTACGTGTTTTCTGTTAGTATTTGTGCGTGCGCCTGAAGAATTTACAGAATAATAAATTTTATTTTGTGTGCACTTTCTGAATAGATTTTATTCAATCCTGTCGAACCCAGGAAAACGGAACAATATAATATCTTAACGTTTGGATTTAATATCTGCGAGGTCAACTGATCTACAGACTTAAACTTTGTACAATGTTAGTTTACTGCTCTTATAGGAAGCAGATAAAGAGCATATCAGTTTGGTATTGTTACTCCTAAAGTTCACCAAGTACAAAAAAAAAAAAAAAAAAAAAAAAACTCACACTCTGTTACGTAATAAGTGAAGGGTAATGAAAAAATGTAACTAATTTTATTGAAATTTCTAAAGTATGCAATGTAAATCATCTTTTGAAAATTATAATCATTAAGTTTTATTCCTTAATTTTTTTCCTTTTGTTAATTTTCTCATTCTCCTAAACTTACGTTTTCCCTTTTTAAGTGTTATGCCTTATTTAAGATTAATTTTATAAATCTTCTCAAAACAGTTTTGAAGGTTGTAGAATTCCGATGAAAATATTTATCAACAAACTAACAAAAAGGAAGCATTAATGTTATTGCCTACCTGGAGCTTCTGAGAAAAATTCAGCTCTAAATTTTGCTCTAATATAAGTGTAATCTAGACTCTAGTTTCTAAAAAACCTACAGAGAAATTTGTACTCATTTGAGACAAAATTGCTGTAATATCAGCTTTCAATCAACAGTAACGAAACAAGCCTGCGGAAGGAAAAATAAAGCTTTAGAAAGTTTTAAATATATTCTTCGCACGTTTCCTTGCGTCAACACGTTTTACTTAATAAAGCGCAGCACACATCATAGTGCTTTCTTTAAAGGAAAGTATTCCAATAAGACTCATTAAATTAAAAGGTACTTCATGAGTGAAAAAGGGATATTATTTAGTATTATATTATTAATCTAACGTAAATTTAATGTCGCAGTTGATAATAAGACTGCATTGATAATAGTATTGGTGAAAGATAAATGGTATTTTTTCCACCAATTCTGAATGAATTGTGTCTTTTTGATCAATTTCTAAAATAGTTTTTCACATTAGTTACTAAAACCCTGTAAATTCAAGAGTTTAAAATCACGTGTTTCCATTAGAAAAACCTTATGACATTCCACTTATAGCTCATTGATCCCTTGCGTAATAACTCTTAGTATTTAATATTGCCTTTGAGTCTAAAGGATGCTTCTAGTTGGAAATATGAGTTTTAAGACATTTATTAATCAATGAAATTTCCTAAAGCTAAAACTTTCATCTTTTTTCACTCAATGTAAAAACTTCAAACATATACAATAAAATGTATGTTACCTCAAAAGGAAAAATTTGATCATGTTATATTAATCATGAATACTACGCTGAGTAATTTCTCAATTATGTGCTATTTCTTTATTCAATCTTTGTTTAATAAGATATTAGTAAAGATTTATTTTTTTTTCAATGATGGCTGTAGCCTAACAAGAATTCAGATACAAATTTAAGTAGAGAATATCAGTTTTGTATGAAAAATTTCGATTGTGTTTCGTATAACTGAGAAACTGTTACCAAATGTCCAGCTATAATTGAATTCCAATAATTTAATTTATTTTCTGTTAAAATGAAATCATAACTTCATGCAAGCGTTAAAACACTTTTAAGACGTGCTTCATTTTTCTCAGAAATGGCTTCGATTCTTATTCGATTCAAAAAGCAATTTTTTAACATGCTCGCAACACTTATTATAGGATTTTTGAATCTATGAAACTCGTGCATATACCATGCAGTGGGAGAGGAAAGTATTAATGAGGAGAATTTTATTATAAGGTATAAAGTATAAAGCATAAGGTACATTTGTTATAAGGTATTAATAGGGAAAATTTTATTTTTTGTTACTTAAGATTTAATGAGGTCTGGTTGCTTAACTGAAGAAATGAAATATTGATTTTAAAAAATTTGATCGTAGTTTGTATAATTGAGCATCTATTACCAAATGCCCTGCTGTAATTGAATGACAACAATTCTAATTTTTTTACTGTTAAAATGAAATCACACCTTCACACAAGCATTAAAGCATTTTTAAACCGCTGCTTCATTTTTCTCAGAAAAGGCTTCGATTCTTATTCGATTCAAAAAGCAATTTTTCAACACGCTTGCAGCATTTATTATAAGATTTTTGAAACTATCAAACACGTGCATTACCATGCAGTGGGAAAGAGGAAAAGGTAATGATAGCCTTTTTTCCTATTCTCGGAAATATAATTTTTTTTTTGTTATTTTTATTTTTCCCGAAGAACGGCAGAAATTTCGATTCAAAACTGATTCAAAAAGACATTTGGATAAATATTGTCAGTATCGATGGAAACAGGAAAAAACGTAAATGAGATAAAGTGGAACAGCTGTAGAGAGATTCTTTTGCTGATTTCAGCTGCGAGATTGTTCGAATTTCGAATGATAAATTTTCAGAACGTTTGTTGAATGTAATGTTGTCTTGGATAAGAAAAAGGCCTGAGGTGCATTTTTCCGGCGGAAATAAAAATCTGAATTTTTAGAGCATTCAATTTATTTACAGGCTTTTCAGTTCCTTCATATTTTCAAATACCGTCAAATATTTTGTCTCAAGCCCGGATGCGTCATTAAGTTGTGCATGTTAATAATTTTTTTCTTAAACTGAAGCGGTTACATTTACAGCGCTGAAATATAATATTTGCCCTGCAAAATTAAAATCTACAGAAATATATCTATCAAACTATCTAAACTAGTTGTAAAAATAATGAGAAGTCCTGCACTAGATATATCACAACCCAACTTTGACCAATTATTTTTTGATATTATTATGCGTGAATATGGGTTGGTTAAATTTAGGATCATAGAAAATATAAAGGGACAGCACCTATGACTTTTGAGGAACTGCTCAGTTTTTAACTGTCTTTAAGCTTTTGAAACTTTTTTTCTTTCTCTTCCTTCCAGCTGGGAAGACCGTTGCTGTCGAATTACTCCATCCTCTAAGTTGGCATTCCAAAGGCATTAAAATTGTACTATCTAAGGCACATTTGAACAACAAGGATGGTATAATGTATCACAAATAATTTTGAAGTAGATAGGAAGAACTCTTGGTAGGAGTAAAATGACACGAAATTGTTATCCTAACAGCAGAGACAATAGTTTTTATTAACCGTATATTTTACAGCTTCTCAGGTTCTCAGTACCGTTAATTCTGCAGTCAAATACCCTTTCATTTTGAAAAGCTCAGAAATAGGGTGCTTTGATGCAATTTGACTTTTATTCGATTAGAAACGCATCTGTTTACTTATAGAACACATTTTTTCTGGTTTTGATTTACGTTTTTTACAGCTTATGCCGGTTGCTTCATTTCCAGGGTCAGTTGAAACATTTTTACGGTCATATGGTGAAGCCAAATATACATATCATGTATTTAAATGGTTGCAGGGTTTTACTATCGTATATAATAATAAAATGTCATGCCTTATACTACATTTAATTGTTACGAAAGAAATCGGTGTTGTCAAAACGTATTGTGGTTGTTCATTCGATAATTATTTGGCTTATATATATATATATATATATATATATATATATATATATATATATATATATATATATATATATATATATATATATATATATATATATATATATACCCATTACATCACGTCCTTATATTATTACCTCAAAGGGAAAACTAGCTCATATTTACATGGTTTGAGCTAGAATCAGCCTGAAAGGAATAAAATTAAATTTGGAAGAAGTCGGGCCGAATTGTCTATTAGAGCGACAAAAGTACATCCGTTCATCACAGAAGAACGGCTCAGAAATAATATCACCTTTCAACATTAAACGCGAGGGCGAGGTAGACATGTGACTATTATTTGTAGAGGTAGCAGATTTTGAGGCTCGCGATGCTAACCCATTCCTGAATCCGAACATGTACACGTGTAGCAATGCAAAGGCGTGCGATTCGTCGGAAGTTCTGTGGCTAAGGGTTTTAAAACAATAAATTAATATTACTGGGGATTGGATTTAGGAAAGGGAGTTTAAATGCTAGAATGGAGGGCATAATATTTATATATATATATATATATATATATGTGTGTGTGTGTGTGTGTATATATATGTGTATATATATATATATGTGTGTGTATATATATATATATATATATATATATATATATTTATATATATATAGTGAAACTTCTCTATGGCAACAAGTCAAATTTCCGATTAAATAGGGCCGTTTTGAGGGGTGCCCGTGGAAAAAAAGGTATCTTCTATAATATTGGCTCTACGGAGTATTTCATCAGTTCTGAAAAAAATTTGGCCGTATAGAGGGGTGGCTGTCGAATTGGGATAGCAGGCTAGAGGAGGTTCACTGAATTTATATACTATATATATATATATATATATATATATATGTGTGTGTGTGTGTGTGTGTGTGTTTGTTTATGTGTATATATACATAGACATATTACTTTGGGTTGTTATGGTAATGAGCTAATGTTATTTAAAAAAATCCCAAGCTTTTGTTTCTGAATGCATTTATCAAAAATCCATCTCTGCAGCTGTTTCTCAGAATTTATATTTCGCAACCATTTTTTCCCCTCGTAACGCTAAAAAAAAAGACGCTTTTCAATAGCTTCCTGAAATCAAGAGTGAATCGTATTCTTTTTTATCCTTCCTTTTTTTACCAGGAGAAAATTTCTTTGAAAAAGCAGAATGGTGGGTAAGTATGCGTATTTAATGCGTCCGATTTCAAGCATTCAGTATTAGCAAAAAATAAATCGATTTTATAACCATTACTTCAGTTATCTGATTTGTTAAGAGTAACAAAGTAGTCTAAGCAATATATTTTCAAGAATTTTTATCACACTTCAAAAGAAAATTAAACAAAAGAAATAAAATCCAGTTGTTGATTATGATAGTTGTATGTGCTTTCTCAAAATAAAGTCAAAATAAAGGGTCAAAATAAAGTCATAAAATTCTAATAAGTTAGATTTCTGAAGATCTTTTTTTTAAACGGGATTATTTTGAAAACTTTTTCGTAACTCGCATCACAAGGGTTTAACGATAGCATTTCTAACCCTCATATCAGTGCAGCTTGGAAGGTTATTACCCGAAGTAACACAATACTGTTGGGGAATTGTTGGGCAACCGTATTTAGCATAGTCGACCAACAGCTAGATTTGGCCTTTGGGTATATGTTGTAACAATGTTTGGCATTAAAGCTCAACCTTTGGTTTGCTGTTAGTTGACCCAGTCGTTCGGAGAGCAGTTCAACTCTCATTTGCAGTTAGGAAAACAACATTTCATTATAGTTGGCTTAGCATAACCATTTTGCAGTTGGCACATATTTGTTTCTGGAAGTTCTGCCAATGATAACCCTTCCCCAACGACTTACCATTGGCAGTTCTGAAAAAAAATTTGCTTTTGTAAAAAAATGTACCGACGATGTATGTTGAGACATAATTTTTTATCTTTTGTCTGGTATTCCCAGTTCCTTTCTACGTGTCCCGTTCTCTGGACTTCATGACATTCTCTCTTTTCTTCTTCCCCCGTTGGCTATCCCACCCTGCAGTCCCTATACTGTAGAATGGCAACACTCCCAGTGATTCAATTGCTTGTTTTGACACCTTGCGTAAGTATTATGCTGCTCTATGATATCTACTTTCTTCTGCCTCTCGTGTTAGCTATCCCTCCATTACTTTCGGCTATTATTTAATGGCAACAATCTCTGAAGGCCAACTGCTTGCCTTGGCTTTTTAAGTTGGCATACACTTGCTCTGCTCTCGAGAAGGAATATTCTTTGGAATTCAAATCAAGACTATTTAACTGTAAATTATAGCGAAATATAATTTTTTTTCGATTCTCTGATATTCATTTTAAATTTTGACTTATGTACGCATTTTAGAAATTAAGTGTACCAATCATGGAGGGTATAAGACACTCTGCTTCCATATTTATACAATTTTACTAAATATACATTTTACTGAATATATTTGCCAAGTCTTATTTAAATAATCTCTACACATTAACAAATGAAAATTAAAGGAATTATGTTTCGATACGTCTGAAAGCCCACATTTCTTGATAAATATTCCAATTTTATAAATTTTAGTACAATCTTCTAATCCACGACACATGTAACTTTTCAAAATTTATGGAAATTAATGAAACCAATGAATAGGGTGTGAACTTTTTTATTAGTTGTTTCCAGAACATTTTCTTTCCCTAAGTTTTATAAATAAATAACTTCTTAATTTCTTTTACATAATATAATCATTTTTCAGTACCTCATTTGTTCCCACTATAAAATGTATATAAATAGCAAACTTGAAGATATATAAAATT
Source organism: Dolomedes plantarius (assembly GCA_907164885.2). NCBI lineage: Eukaryota > Metazoa > Arthropoda > Arachnida > Araneae > Dolomedidae > Dolomedes > Dolomedes plantarius. The sequence goes on along the minus strand of OU015493.1, from coordinate 128,408,866 downwards.
TATATTTTAAGCGCACATAACTTGAACAACCTATCGTCACATAATATATATACACACATATGTGACACACACGTCACATAATATATATATATATATATATATATATATATATATATATATATGTGTGTGTGTGTGTGTGTGTGTGTGTGTGTGTGTGTGATGCCCCGTACCTCACGCCGTGGAGGAGAGGCATAGCACTAATCGGAGGCGTAGCCGGCACGAAGGTGTGATGCAGTCGGGCGAATTGTAGATCCAGGGAATCACTTACGAACGTTAGGCGATACACGCACACATGGAGCCATTGATGGAATACACCACTTCGAAGACTTGCTTTATTTATTTGAAGCCATTAGCTGCAGTGACCACATGACTTGGCCTGACGGGGCGCGGATTACATTACAAGACAGAAGCGGACTGCAGGTCCGACAGCAACGAGAGTTAGACACCAAGAGACAGAAATCTTCTGTTCACGCAAATAGTAAATAAGTGCTTTGCGATATTGACGCCAGAGAGCCTAAACTACTTAATATTTTAATTGGGCAACTTTAGATTCGTGGAGTTCACTTGTCCACTTAAGTTTATCGGGGACTGTACTGCTAGATCCCGCGCTTGTTAGAACTTCGACCTATTGACCTGGGAGCAGGATAAGTGGCCATAAAGTTCTTTCAAAGTGTGGTTTTTAACGTTACAGACCCCATAAATACAGAGTGGTTCGAGGGCTCTTCAAGAATTTTGACACTATACTGGCATTCGGAATCTCATAACTTCTAACACTCATATTTGGGGATGTTATTGAGTTCAACTACTTCACATGCCTGTATCATGATCAGCAGGGCTACGATAAATTATCTTATTTTACGTTTATGTTGTAAGTTTAGAAAAAGGGGTCGTGCTTTAAATACAGGATAATTTTAAATTTTATGGATAATTTTAAATATATAATTAAATATATAATTATGCTTTAGATATATAATGATGGGCCGTTATTATCACACATATATATATATATATATATATAGATATATATATATATATATATATATATATATATATATATATATATATATATATATATATATATATATATATATATATATATATATATTCGCTAACTCTGTTACCAAAAACACTGCAACCACCAGGTTGACGTGTTATCCAGTCTGGATGTAAAAAATTTTTTACACAAATCTGTTCCGAGATGGTTTGTTTCATCACAGTGGAGTAGTGAGGGGGGGGGGGGGTGAGGGCGCCATTTTCAGGGGGGGGGGCAAATGGTCCCTTTCACTAATTCTATATATTATATTACTATATGTCTTTGCGGGGGGGGGGGGACCAAAAGGATATCTTTCCCCGGTCACCAGTTATGCTCGCTACGTCACTGTTTCATCACAGATAGAATGCCCATGCGCTGCGATATTTGTATTCGTGTCTGTTCTGTAATTAAATGTGCTAAAATGTAAAGAGTCGGTTGCGATTACTCGGCTTCATAGGGATGCATTTATTAATATGCATTTATCACATAGCAGTGAACTGACAAGAAATTTAAAACTGTTCACTTGAAAAAAAATCTTCATTATAAATTCTATAGGGCATTTGTTAAATTTTCTATATTGGAATATAGGAATTTATATTTTCTTACTAATATTTTGTCATTATTGAAAAAACGCTATGTTAACAATGATTCTTTCTTTGATGTTTGAATTTATATACACACTGCTAAACTTTTCAAAAAAAAAATAATAATATCATTATGAATTCCTAAAAACTTCTGTACATTTTTTTTCCTTCGAATTACTTTAGTAGTCTCTTTCATCCCATTCTAACAGAATTTGAAAACCGAATTTGCTACTTTACTTTCAATCTCATGGAATCTGCTTATGAAAGAATTACATTTTCAACCTTGAAAAGGTCTTCCATTTATGTCTCATTTCAAAATATCTCTCGTAATCAGTGGGAGCGAACTTCATATTTCGCTTACGAAAATCATAAAATGTATTTTCCTAATTGATTATCATTTTGCTTTCCTTTTAATGATTTCTTGCAGAAAATCTTCAAAATGAGTTTCGTCCATTTTAATGTGTTCATTGTTATTCCTTTTCAGCACTACTTCATAAAAAAATCAATATCGAATGAATAACAAATCAAAAAGTATGACGAAAAGAAATAAATTAAATATAAAAGAAATTCAGCTTTTCAGTTTTCGAAGCAAAATGGTAACGAGATTGTATCAAAAATTCAATTTAAATTTTTTTGAATATCTCCTGCAATGAACATAAGCTTGCCTCGTAAATGAAGAAAAAGATTGCAGTACGAAATTTTTGCTATCAATATTGCTAACGAAATTTTTGTCAAAACAGGAAGAATAACATTAACACCCAGCAATATGATTACCTCCTAACAATTTCGTTAAATTAACTCATTGAGATTTTTTTAATTAAATTGTTTATAAGGCATATTTGGATGCAAAATAATTTTGTTGAGTCTTCAGCAAGATAAACTAAAATTCTCTCCATTGGTATCAGTTTCATAAATGCATTAGAAAACTGTTCATAGAAACAGTCATACTTTATACACCGTACCCCGATGCCTGAACTACATCAATCAGTTTGAATCTAGTTACCATTATTAATTTTAATTCTGAATTGGTTTGATTAAAAACTGCTAAATAAATATATGTAGTTTACCATGCAGACCAGTCAGAAAACTAGCCTAAAAACCGATAATTCCGAGTGAAAATGCCCTATTCCTACCTGATCCAAATATGTTGATAAAAAAAATTAAAACTCTTTTCTGTAGCATAAAACTGAGGAATAGAAAAAGATAGGTTTTTTTTAAATTTAATTTTTTTAAATCAGCATTTTATAGTGAAATGATTATTAAATGCTCACTTAAATGACTCTTAAATGTTTTGCATTTTTGGCGGAATAAAAAAGCCTTTTAGGTTCATATATATATATATATATATATATATATATATATTTGTATTTATATTTATTGGTGATTTTGGGAAAGTCGGTCTAAATTTTACTTTTATACTTAGAGCCGGACCGATTGAAGGCTGCAACTAGAGTCTGGTAAAAACTTCTAATCAGCCTCTGAGCAGGCGCGCTTTGAATTTTCGCACTCTGCTGGCAACTACTAGACATTCTCAAACGTTACCAACTAAGTGGTCTTATCAGGACAGAGGTGATGGCCCGAGCATCCTCACAAGGCGAGAGAGTCATTACAATCCTTCAAATGTCATTTCTATAGGGAGGGGGGGAATTCTCTCTCTGTCAACTTACTCCTTCCACCACAAAAGTCATAATCAAGAAGAGGTCCGAACATCGATTAATTTTCTTAGTACATAGCAGCCTTAACGAGTTGTTGTTTCCAATCCCCTTGGTGTAGGAAAGCCTGCATCAAGTCCAAAGGACCTTGGTCCTCAAATCCTAAGTCCTTGGCGAAGGGTAGTAAGCAGCTTCAAATTAAGGCGAGTTACCACTAGGGCGGAAGTCTGACTTGACCTCGAAAAACATCGGTCCCGTAATTTTGAACCGAGTCAAGTGACGAGACCGGAACACTTGACCCCGCACCTCCAGAGGTAAATTTGAGAACTTGGAGGACATTGTGGCCACGCCCTATTTTACATACCCCGGCGACCATTAGTGAACACGGCGGTGGTAGTGACGAGCATCGAACCAGGGACGTTCAGATCACTAGCCCGCTGCTCTTACCAACCGGGCCACCGCGCCCTGTTGACGACTTAACGAGTGGGTTTAATAATATTTCCTTTCAAGCTTTTGCAGCACACCATATTTACTTCTTAAAATTGAAACCTAATGCAACAACCAAAACTATCTTGAAGAATCTTTGTATCAGCGGTTTTGGAAAGATTTTTGTTATCAATATTGTTGAACTTTAGTCAAAGCAGGAAGAATAAAATTATCCCCTAACAATATGACTGTCTCCTAGCAATTTGGTTGATTTTATTCATTGTGATTAAAAAAAAGTTGTGTCGCTTATGAAACATATTTGGATGCAAAATCAATTTATTGAGTCCGAAATTTTATTAGTGGCTCATAACGAGTAAATTAAAAGATGTTTCCTTTCAAGATTTGAGGCTCACCATTTTATATCTTTAAAACTAAAACTTAATAGAACAACCAAAAATATCTTCAAGAAATTTTTTTAGCACCAGTTTTTTTTAAGTGTATCAAAATGTGCATTAGACTTTGTGATTACACTCTGTTAAACTTCCATAGGATAAACATAGCATACATAGGAAGTTATGCGTGCCCACGCGTGTAAAATGGTTTTTTCAGATAATCGGATTTAACGCTGAACAAAGTAACGTTTTAAAATATTTTTATCCTGTTTTTTGTCTGCATCTGTGGCCTCATACTACTTTTTTTGCGTCCACATATTTTGTTTACATAGAAAAAAAAATCTTTCTTTTTTTTCTCTTTTTCTTTTGTGTGCGTGTGTATATGCGCGCGCGTGTGTGTGTCTTCGGCTTTTTAAAATCTTTCTTTATCTTTATAAGAATAGCATCGGGCATCATTTTCGAATTGTTAAGGAGCTCTTCATTGCTTCATGTTGGATTTACTTAAACAAACACAAACACACACACACACACACACACACACACACACACACACACACATATATATATATATATATACTCTATATATCAAATTCATTCGGACACCACAATCAGATGGCGGCACCTGACGGTACAAAGAACTTTCATCTTAACCGTGACTGTTTCAAAAAGCGTGCCAAGAAAGACGTTAGATGATGTTTTGCCAGGAAGCGACGAGGTCGCAACGAAAAGTAGCTCTTAAACATCCGTTATGACACGGCAGCAACCATTTTATTGTTTGTAATAAGACGTATTCAATGAATTATGGTGAAGAACGGAATACGTTTCATTTATGTAATTTGTTTCTTTGTAATCGTAATTATTGAAATATTTGTGTATTGTTACCTTTTGGGTTATTGCACTAACACACCCATCTCTCCTATACACACACACACACACACACACACATATATATATATATATATATATATATATATATATATATATATATATATATATATATATATATATATATATATATATATATATATATATATATATATACCAGGTGATCCAAAAGTCAGGACGAACTTTAAAAATGAATAATTCGAAAACGAATAAAGAAAAATAGATGCGGTTTGCACCAAACCAATGGAAAAGAAGCCGGGTTTTGTGTGGCAACGAAAAAAAAATAGTTCTGTTGGCGACCAACAGATGGCGCTGTCGGATTTCTGATATAGGATTATGCAAAGCAACAAACAATATAAAAAGGAGCAACTGCAGCAGGTAATGGTAGTCGAAGCTTATATGCATCGAAATGCTGTCCATAGTTGAGAAAGCCCTCTTAGTTAAACTGTATTATAAGAATTCGGATAGTGCCATTGCGATATTGCGAGCATATCTCTACATGAAGGGTATGCGAGATAGCAAAGGACCAATAAAGTCTTCTGCATTGAACAAAATGATGAAGAAATTTCAAGCTACAGGTTCTTTGGCGTCACGTCCAAGAAGTGGACGCCCCTCATGACAGTGGAGCAGACGGTGTAATCCATGTCGGCGGTTTCCGCACATGGGGAGTGCAGTGCTCGAGAAGTTTTGAGACATACAGGAGTGTCGTACGTAAGTGTCTGGAGAGCACTGCGAATAACCCTGAAACGGTATCCCTCCCTACATAACCAAGACCCCCCTTGCAACATAACCAAGAACTGAAACCTCTTGACTTCGATTATCGCCAAGATTTTGCGAATTTGGTATTCAATAAGATGGAAGAGCAGCACGACTGGCTTCACACTGTGCTTTGGACAGATGAAGCGCATTTCACACTCTCTGGAGCTGTTAACACCCACAATTGTCGAGTGTGGACCACAGAAAATCCACATGCATTTGTTGAGGTACCCTTGCCACAGCCAAAAGTGACAGTCTGGTGTGGCTTCACTGCTTATTTCATAATTGGTCCATTTATTTTCGAGGAAGTCACAAAGACGGGTTTCAAAACAGTTTCTGTCACTGGTCAGCGATATGCAGCACTGTTACAGATCAACATTAATCCTGAACTGCAAGCGCGACAGGCACTCCAAACAGTCCCCTTTATGCAAGATGGAGCCACCTCATATTGCTCTGCCTGTGCATCGCCTGCTACGCTCAACATTTGGAGAGGATCGCATTATCAGTCAATGCTTTAATCACGCATGGCCTGCAAGATCTCCCAATCTTACACCCTGTTACTTTTAGCTGTGGGGATTCTTGAAGTCAAAAGTGTACCGCGACCAACGGACATCACTAGCAGCACTGAAAGATGCCATCCGCCAAAATGTCTCTGCCATAACGCAAGAAATGCTACTCAATGCTGTGAACGGTGTGGTGACTCGTCTCACAGCGGTACTTCTGAATGATGGACAACACATTGAACATTTACTGTAATTAACTGTAATTAAGCTGACTTGTAACTTGTAAACATTTTTTCATTTGTAAATCATCTTTTGTTGAAATAAAAAACTATAGCGCCATCTGTTGGTCGCCTACAGAACTATTTTTTTCCGTTGCCACAGAAAACCCGGCTTCTTTTCCATCTGTTTGGTGCACACCGCATCTTTTTATCTTTATTCGTTTTCGAATTATTCATTTTTAAAGTTCGTCCTGACTTTTGGATCACCCGGTATATAAAATGCCTTAACTATGGGGAATAATCGTGGGAACCTTAAACGGTGGGGTGTGCTTAGAAAAATAGGAATTAACAATTTAAAACTGTGAAATCACGAAATATCGGGGAAAAGATAGAAAAAAGGAGGTTTTAATACCTAAAGTGACCAATAGACGCCGCCACCTGGCGGTACAGTTAGAAAGAAATCCTTTAGACGGGAGATTGTAAAGTTAGATCAGGTCAGCTGATTAAATTACATACGCAGAAGCTTCTAGAATTTTCGAAAGTGTCAGCACATTTTTAGGCGTGAGGAAGACAAAATAACTGAGTCAGTCTGCACAGAGATTTTATGGGGAGAGGACGTATGTCTCGAGAGAGAAGCCAGGATGGAGTGGTTTGAGTAATTCTGTTTGAACTCCGGTATATTAATAATTAAAATAAACGAGTTTAAGAGATCTCTGTCTTCTCATCTACTCATTCGGACCACGATTGCCATTAATTTGATAACGAAATGGATACGATGCATGTCATACATATATATATATATATCAAGAAATTATCGTTGAGTGAGTCATGGTGATAAGAATTTAAACACGAAATCATAAATTTTTAAACCTTCACCCAGCTTTCTATGTGAACTGTATCTTCATATCTTACAGCGTAATAAATTTGAAAGTGGAATATTAATACAACCGAAGCATATGAGCATGGTCAGGACCAATATTTAAACTATTGCACGAATGAGAACTCACAAAGCACGTCTATGGTGATCTTTGCCTTGAGCGGATGCGTGAGTGCTCTGTGTATCGCTTCGCAGGTATATGTGGCTCCATTATCATCCATGATGACATAAACTGTAATTGTGCTCAGCGTAGTGTGAACCCGGCCTCCCGTCGTCTCCTCTCGGGGATGATATGATCCTGAAAGAAAGAAATGGGTCAAGATTCGTTTTCTATTGCCAAAATATGAATAGAAAAATGAAACAACAAATATTTGGGTTTCAATTCTTATTGCTTGCTCTCCTCCTTTAAATTTCTTCAAGGATACCATTCATCCTAGAGAAACTTAATTTTGAATTCATTAATTTTGAAAGATTGCCAATCTATTTGATATTTTTATTTCGAATTATTAATTTCTTTCGAATTATTTCCAAATTTTTATTTTTAAATAATCATAATGATCAATCATTTTGCGTCATATATTTTTTCGACTGTTAAATGATATATAGGGTGAGCCAAAAGTTCGCTTAAACTTAAAAAATTCACAAAAAAGGAAGAAATCATGATACAGAAGTGCGGTTTGTGGCAAAGGGCTCACAAGGAAGTCGGATTTTTTTTAACAGCCATAAAAAGTTTAAAAAGTTTTTAAAAGTTTTAAGAGATAAAAAAAGTCACCGGTAGATGGCACCGAATGCGAGAGATTCAGCAGTATTATGCAAATGAATCTTGCAATAATAGACCGTGATACACGAGGATTTGGAGGATTGGAAACGAAGTGGAAGACCCTCGTTAGTGGAGGCCATGCATTACTGCGGTGGAAACAGTTATGAATGTTATGGCGGCGGATTCGTCCTCGGGGAGTAGCAGTGCTTGCAAAGCTAGAACAGTGACTCTACCAGTGACGTTTTAAAATTTTTATTTTGCTGCTCAAAAAAATCCGACTTCCTTGTGAGCCCTTTCTTGCAAACTGCACTTCTCTATTTTACTTTCTTCCTTTTGATGAATCTTTAAAGTTTTTACAAACGTTTGGCTCACCTGGTATTTCAAGTCTGTAATAAAATACCCATATAAAATATATAAAAGTTATTATAAAAGACATCATTTTGTAAAGATCTATAAAGATATACTGATATATGTAATGAAAAAAACTTAATTGTCATTTTTGAAAGTTGTTATAATACCTCCTTGAAGTAAGACACCATTTCGGTACCACTTCAGTTTTGCAGCTGGTTTACTGTGCCTTGAGACGCAAGTCAGAGCAATCCGTTCTGCCTCTCTAACTTCTAGCGTGCTTCCATTGTCGTGGTTCTCGATTTCCAGTTTCTTTGGAGGCACTGAAAGACGTATATCTTAATAGAATATATAACAATATCATAAGCAATGATACAAGACATTTTAAACCTTTCAGGGGCAACAACTACCTCCATTTGCACGGTGTAGATTTTTTTTACCGATTTTCTTTAACCTAAAAAAATCTTGAAATTTTTTTCCAATTAAAGGTTGCAAAATGTTTTTACTTTTTTAAACTGATAACAGATGGCAGCACTGGTCATTTTTCTGCTCATTAAACTGGAACACGTCGAATGCAAGTGAAAAGAAGACTAGATTTATGAGTTCGTACAGTGAACGGCGCCCCTGAAAGGGTTAAAAATTCCTTTTTTAAAATATTTTTATTGTTGTTGTTGTTGTTGTTGTTGTTGTGAATTATGCCCCGTAGCCGGAATGAATTTCAGACCAGGTACATATAGTCGTGTGGGCTGAGGGGTGCGTGTCTGTTTTTTATAGCACCACAAAGGTCGGATTCGGATTTAACTAGGTGCTACCTCAATTTCGAACGAGCAACCTCAGGGGTATAGTCTGGGGATGGGGGACCGTACCCTTCCCACCCACTGACCTCAAAGAAGGACTTCCCGGTATACGGTTTTAACGTGCCCATAACCGACATAAACATAAAGATATTTAATAGAGCTTATTGGGATTCGGTTCGAGCATCTTCAGTACCGATAGTCAACACGCTACTGATAGGCTACCTCTGGCCCTAAAAATATTTTTAATATCTGTCAATACAGAGATACCTATTTTTCTTTGAAATTTTAGAAAATTATAAACATAAATTTACGAAGAACAATTAGACATTTTAATATTTGCTTACTTACCACTACAGAGACTTGCAAAATATAGAATATTTCAGATTTTAAAAAAATAAATATATACCGAATTTCACTGTACATTCGCTCATAAACTTGATAAGGCATCCCATGGGTGAATAAAACCTGAATCATCGATTTATATCTGATTTATTAATATACACGAAACTAAACGAATAGTTTTGAAAACAAAGATCAATGAATGGTTTCAATTTAGAGGAATTTTTTTATAAAAATGACATGTTTTAACTTTATCGGAAGAGGTTAAGCGAAATGAACAATGCTACAAACCTGAGCGAAATTGGAAAAATTTTAATGCCATATTTTATTCTTTAACTTATTATCCAAGTATAATTTAAACAATTTACTGTACTATTTTGTACTTGTGTTCACTGAATTCAAGTTTCCCTCCAAACGGGGTTAATAACATAGAGATTTCCTTAATATTAACCCATTAACGCCCAAATTAATAAATTTTGAAATTTTCCCTTGAAATTGATAGATATGGGTAGAAATGCATAAATTAAAAGTATTTCAAAAGCATTTTGAAAAATTTTAACTGCAACCATATTTTTTAAGCCGTCCTCATTTGATGACGCTGGGCGTTTGTATGTAAAAAATGTAAAGATTTTTAAAATGAAAGTTATTTACAGTAATTGATTCTTTAGTAATTGATTCTTTTCCACAATACAGTGTAAAGTTGTAACAGTAACTATCGTTGCCACACAGAGCCCAGAGTTTATACCCAAATCTAATAGGTTTGGATTTTATAAACTGTTTCAGTGTATGACGACCATAATACCGGACGATCATTTCATCAACGGACAAATTTTCATGGAAAATGCCCCTTTTCTGAAAATTCTTGGAACGCATTTCTCACAAGGGACGTATTTTAAATGATTTATCATGTTTGTTATACTGAGGTAATTTATTATTTCTAAAGTCCCAAACGTGTAAGCCGGGGTTTCATTCGCCCATACAACTGATATTTCTCTTTTACGTTTACGGGAAATGTTTTCCTTTTTTTAATCCGGAATAATCCTTAGATTATTTCGGATCCGAGTTATCACTATCATCTGGTATTATAATTTCTAATGTACCTACAATATCTGATATAACTGGAGTACCCAAAACATCATCATCGAATTGCTCTTTATCTGTTAGATCATCTACATCTGGAGGCATTGATATAATATCTGATTCTATTTCTTCAGAAAAAAGATAAGCAGTTGTCTCTTCTAAGCTTTTAAATGTTTTATTTCTACTCATTTTTCAGTGTTTATTTATAGTTTATCTTCAAAAAAATGTAAGAAACACTTAAGAAACAAATCTGAATACTGAATAAGATATATACGCAAACGCCCAGCGTCCTCAAATGATAACGGATAAGTTTTCCTGTTTATTACGGATATATTAACAACAATAAATATTATAAAACATGCTAATGGCATAGCATGGACTATCTAGATTATATTTATGCCAAATTGAAAGAATTTACCTCATAAATCCAGTGCCATACAGTAGTATAAAAAAATACACAACGTCATTACCAAAAAACCTGGAAATTATACTGCAAAGTTCCCGCCCATTTTTACTTTGCTCCAAAGAAATTGCATATCTCACATTGCAGAGTGCTGTCATCTATCAGACCAATTTGTAAATAAAAGAATATATTTTAATTTAATGCACGGAATAGCAATTTTCTGTAGCATCATTGGTGCGTCGCTACATGTTGTTTTGATTCAATCTGCGCAATGCAGACCGTTTTTTCAGTCAGTCGCTCATCTGCGTTGGACGGAGAAACATCTCCCCAACCATGCAATAAATTGTTTAAAAAGCATTACAAAGCGTGTCTTCAATTTCTCGTCTCGTCTCTCGTGCTTCCATGGTGCCGAAACCCGGGAATCGAATCTTCAGTCTAATCATATATTCGAAATGGATTTACTCGTACGAAAAAGATCAGCGATCAAGGGTAAGTGTACCCGACTTACTAATAGTGTTGAAAAACTTACAACGTACGACGACGTCACGATTTACAACGTACGACGACGTCACGATTCAAATCTATGCCACACAAGCCAATGAGTTGTGGACAGAACTGTTAAATATACATGATGAAATAATGTGTACATATAAGGAGAAATGCATTCAAGAGAACGAAAATGAGTTTAATACAATCGCGGAAAAAATAGATACGTTAAAAATAAACATAGCGCATATGTTTAACGAAGAAAATAAATCGGTTGAAATCGAAAGTAGTAATAGAAATAATGTACATTGTAATATTAAATTGCCGCGATTAGATTTGCCCTCATTTGCAGGTAATTTTACAGATTGGATTTCTTTTCGGGATATATTTGTGTCAACCGTTCATGATAATTCTTCCCTAAGTAATGCTCAAAAATTGCAATACTTAAAATTATCGTTAAAAGGGGAAGCATCGACAATAATTCAGAATATTCAAATTTCGGATGCTAACTATACTAAAGCGTGGAAATTGATATGTGAACGTTTCGAAAATGTAGGTGAAATAATCTATTCGACACTAGATAAATTGTTTTCGCAGCCAGCATTACAAATCGAAAATGCACAAGGTTTGCGCAGAATGTTAGACGTTACGAATCAATGCTTAGACATTTTAGACGTCTGTGAAGTTGGCCCCCCGACATTGAGGTATCCAAATTTTGAAAACGGCATACGTTTGAGCGTCGTTTGAGCGCGTTTGAGCGCCAAAAATTTTCGTTTGAGCGCCATTTGTAAAAAAGTTATGGGCATTTCTTTTTTTGGCGGGAAAAACACCTAGCCCCCCGACATTGAGATATTCAAATTTTGAGAACGGCATTCGTTTGAGCGTCGTTTGAGCGCGTTTGAGCGCCAAAAATTTTCGTTTGAGCGCCATTTGTAAAAAAGTTATAGGCATTTCTTTTTTTGGCGGGAAAAACACCTAGCCCTCCCGACATTGAGATATTCAAATTTTGAGAACGGCATTCGTTTGAGCGTCGTTTGAGCGCGTTTGAGCGCCAAAAATTTTCGTTTGAGCGCCATTTGTAAAAAAGTTATAGGCATTTCTTTTTTTGGCGGGAAAAACACCTAGCCCTCCCGACATTGAGATATTCAAATTTTGAGAACGGCATTCGTTTGAGCGTCGTTTGAGCGCGTTTGAGCGCCAAAAATTTTCGTTTGAGCGCCATTTGTAAAAAAGTTATAGGCATTTCTTTTTTTGGCGGGAAAAACACCTAGCCCCCCCGACATTGAGATATTCAAATTTTGAGAACGGCATTCGTTTGAGCGTCGTTTGAGCGCGTTTGAGCGCCAAAAATTTTCGTTTGAGCGCCATTTGTAAAAAAGTTATAGGCATTTCTTTTTTTGGCGGGAAAAACACCTAGCCCCCCCGACATTGAGATATTCAAATTTTGAGAACGGCATTCGTTTGAGCGTCGTTTGAGCGCGTTTGAGCGCCAAAAATTTTCGTTTGAGCGCCATTTGTAAAAAAGTTATGGGCATTTCTTTTTTTGGCGGGAAAAACACCTAGCCCCCCCCCCCCGACATTGAGATATTCAAATTTTGAGAACGGCATTCGTTTGAGCGTCGTTTGAGCGTGTTTGAGCGCCAAAAATTTTCGCTATTTTCTTTGTATACAATGGGCGCTACATCAAGAAGTGAAGGTGATCAGTGTGTGAAGTGTTGTACCGAGTTATCCCCCCCCCCAACTTTAAAAATAGAAGTGATGAAAAGAATGGCATCTCCCCCCCCCCCCCTTCTTTCCCAAGATTACCAACGCCCAACGGACACAGGTGTCAGACGGTCTTAAAATAACAACCCCTCATAAACTGTACCTTTTTTGGTTTGTACTTTTTTGTCTGTCATGCCCACACTGTACATTCCCGTTTTTATGCAGAATTTTTTTTTATAATAGAGAATGAAAAACGCTACCCTAGGACTTTTTAAACCTTCAAATTCCAATAAATACATCAAGAAAAAAATAGAAGCAGAAAAATTAGGGCAAGAATTCTGTCAGTTGTAAATGATTTTCAACTATGTTAAGCAATTGCTTGATGCAATTTTATAATTTGAGTTTTTATAATTTTCTAACACTGTAACACAGTTATTGTAAATGTGGTAAAAGCAAAGATTATTTTAACGAGGAAGGATATGTCAAACTGTTTTCTAGACCAGCGGTTCTCAACCTGGGGGGTGCGCCCCCCTAGGGGGGGGGGGGGGGGAAGAATTTCAAGGGAGGCTTGAGTTAAAAAAAATAAATAAAAAGTAAAACTAACTGTTATTTACTGTATTCAATTTTGTGGTCACAATGTAACCGTAACGTATTTTCGACATTCAACTGTCTGAACATGAAGCTACAATGTCAGAAAAAAATTCTGAAGACTTATGATGCAGTTAAGGGTTTCGCAAAGAATATAGCTCTTTGGCAACGCCGTCTTCAGAGTTCAGAGCCAAATTTTTCATGCTCTCCAAGATTGAACGACCTCCTCGATGATAAAAAAAAAATCCCCCATTGCAACAGATAAATGTATTGAAGGACCTTATATCATTATGCATTTGGTAGGTAGCATTGCAAAATGAAATTGCAGACTATTTTCCAGATATTAGTTCACAGAATCGGGAGTTTAAGTTAACAAGAGATCCTTTTAAAATCGACGTGGATGTACTTCCTGATAATATCCAGGAACAAGCTTTCGACCTAAAATGTGATTCTCAAGCAAACGCGGAATTCGAAAACATGGATGTTGAAAATTTTTGGTTACGCTATTTTCCTGTTTACCCAGAAGTTGCTTTGGAAGCTTTGAGGTTGTTAGTGCAGTTTTCATCCACATATCTCTGTGAATCTGGATTTTCAGCATTAGCATACATAAAGTCAAAATATCGAGCAAAGCTGGACGTTGAAAGAGACCTGAGGTGTGCTTTGTCACAGTTACAACCTAATATTCAAAAACTTGTCAATGACAAACAATGACAGACCTCTTATTAATGTTTTGAAAGTGACTGGTATTACATTCCAAACTCACCTAGATCCTTGATTACTTCAAATATATTTGATCTGTATTTAATTCTTTGATTTCCTATGTTCTAATAACAATACTATGTTCCAAATTAAGATATGTGTAGTAATATTAAATTTTGTGTATGAAATTATCTATTCTATATTTTCATTTAATAACCAGCTTCAGTTTCAAATTTCGATTGTACTACTTGTATTGACCACATATCGCTCACTCCTTTCAACAACGTCATACCTCAAAAATCGGTGATTTTTAGTTATGCTTGTTTTCAGAATGCTCTGAAAGAGTATTAGCTACAGGTAGTAATTTTTTTCCTTGTATATTGATAAAACTATTTTGCATTTTACATCTAGCAAATTTTATCGCTCTCCGATTTGTAAGTAAAACTTTTTTGGATTGCCTCACCAAATTACTGGGCAATCCTCAATGCCGAATTATTATATCATAATCTTTGAGCATATTTGTTTTTTACTTTTTAAAACTCAAACTGGTGAGGGGAGTTTGCAAAACCTTCCCCGGTAACCTACGCCTTTCAACACCGCCCCCTTTTGCGTCCAGCTGTATTATAACTTCTCTCTTCTCCCGAATTCCACTGAGCAGACACGGTATGGGTGTCCACCCCGTTTCGTCGACACTAAATTTTCTCCCCCCCCCCCTTTTTTCCCGTTCAAGTTTCCCTTTCGGTATGCACGGGTCTATAAATCATCACAAAAACTCACAGAAACGCATCTGGTTCAGCGGCAAACCTCTTCCCAGACGGTCAGCGACAATCAAAGTTACGATACCGCTTTGTAATGGGAGCAGAAATGCGTGTTCACACTCCAAACATAAAGATGTCAGATAAGGGGGTGGCCCACTGGTCGCCCAAACAAAAGCAACCCCTCTCACCCCCGGGGAGATGACACAAGCTTGGGCTATCCAGACAGAAATGTAAACAAACAGGAGCTATCACCAATTCTTCTACACCAGGGGTGTCAAACTCAAAGGCTAACTTGGGCCAAACAAACAAGGTTTAACTATAGGTGGGCCGCAAAAAAATCAATATTAATAGAAACGTAGGTTTATTTACCTAATTACAGTATATTCAACATAAATATACGCATTTTGTTTAATAATAGCAAAAAAAGAGTATAATTAAAAAACATTTAGCGAATTCTTCCTGTCTTATTATAATTCTGCGTCGGTTATTTCATTATATATTATTGTGTACCAATATATTGGCCGGACCGCAAAAATGTTCGTCCATTGGACTTTGCATGCATGTGCTTACTTAAACGAGGAGCTTTCACACCGATCGGTGGGGCGTGCGAGTGACAGTGATTTACCCTTAATCACATGGCCACCAAGATCCCCGGACCTCACGCCATGCGATTTCTTTTATGGGGTTCCTTCAAAGACACTATTTATGCACTACTGATGCCGAAAATACTGAAAGAACTTCAAGAACGCATTTGTGCAGTGTTAGGAACTATTGACTACAAAATGTGTGGTACGAACTTGATTACAGATTAGATGCTTGTCGTGTAACAAAAGGGTCACACATCGAACATTTGTAACTGAAAGTAAAACTTGGTATATTTTTCTCTAATTTCGTGTATCACTTATTGCAATATGTGTAATAGTTTCGAAAATATAAAATATTTAAAATCTGGTCATTCATTTGTGCTAACCCTGTATATATGGTTAAATTACAAATAAAAAATTAAGGTTTTTAAATGATATGGAATGCGCATGGAGTATTTTTAAAAATGTCAGTATTTTTGAAAAAAATTTGAAACATATAGGTATTATTCTTCAAAAAAATCTTTGTTTTGAGTTCTCTCCTGAAAAATCTTGTTTTTCGAGATATGACGTTGTTGAAAGGAGTAAGCGACATGGTGATGGTGGGGGGGGGGGAGGCGTGGCCTCACATCAGTGTTCAAAGGGGGGCACAGAGCCTGAAAGGTTGAGAACCCCTGTTCTAGACCATAAATGTAGTGCAATTGACGTCTAGTTAACTCTAACTCTTCTAAACACTATAAAAAGGTCGGTAAGTTTATTCCAATATTCTGTTGAATACATTTCATTTCTTATATCGACTATTTTTATTTAGTAACTGATTGCACTCATTTAGTTATGTTATAAAATATTTGACCAGAAATCTTATGGTATATTTTGGGTTTTAATACACTGGTTATCAAAAATTAAGGAAAAGTCACAAAAATACCGATTACTCAAAAAGTTTCGCGTGGAATTTAATGAAACTTATATACATTATACAACACATAGGTAGGTATAAAATAGCATAAAAAGAAATCGCCAGGCAATTATGGTGTTGCAGAAACTAGCATGTGCATAGAAAGAACATATCGGACGTATCAGTTTGGTATAGGAAAAGTACCTTTAATATGGTGTATTATCCCCCCGAGAAGCAATACAGCACATACAGCGATGTGTGAAGCTGTCAATTATGCGGTCTATGAGTTCGGTAGGAAGCGAGAGCCATTGCTCGTGCAAAGCCGTTGAAAGCGTGGCTAGGGTCCTAAGAGGAGGATTGAGAGCAGATATACGTCGTTCTTAAGCGTCCCAAACATGCTCGATAGGATTCAGGTCCGGTGATCGAGCTGGCCACTCCGTGCGCTGAATTGTTTCCTGCTCAAGATAAGCATCCACGATGCGAGCCCTGTGCGGTCTCGCGTTATCGTCCTGTAGCACGAAAGCATCACCTATTGCCCCGGCATAAGGGCGCACATAAGCATCAAGGATGTCATCTTTATAGGTGTGAGCATTCACATTTCCACGGGTAAAGACATGGAGGTCTGTGCCTCCACCCAAAAAGATACCACCCCAAACACAGACACTACCTGATCCGTATGCATCTCTTTCACGGATATGTGATGGATGAAAACGAGTTCCAGGTTCTGTCCAAATTAAAATACGCCTACTATCGCTTTGGAGGCTAAACCTGGACTCATCCGTAAAGCGAACAGCCGTCCATTGATCACGCGTCAAGTGGACATGTTGACGTGCCCACTGCAAATGTTCCCCCGCCTATGGCGTGACGTGAGCGGGACGCAAATGACTGGTCGCCTCGCAAATTGACCACCTTCGTTAAGCTTTCTACATACGGTTGACGTTGATAACAACCTTCCGGAGCTTGCAGCGAGGGAGAATCTACAGACGGAGCTTGCAGACGGAGTTTCGGTTCTATTCCTTCGTGTGCATAATGACAAATATCGGTCATCGGCACTCGTCGTAGCTTATGGCCGTCCTTGGCTGAACCTCTTGAATGCGACATCCGTGGTTAGAAATTGTTAGAAAGTCTATGAACCTCAGACGGATTCACATTTAGCCGTCTGGCCGCTTCTGTCTGACTTTGTCCTGCCTCTATTCTCCCAATAGCTCGCCATCGCATTTCTTCGGTCAAATGATGCCTGGAGGTCATTGTTACAATTTGGGTATGCCAATTGTCCAATTCGGCGTCAATGAAATTAATTAAAAATGGCAATTTATGCCAGCCACAAGAAATTTGTGGAGAAGTCATTTCAATAAAAAACACATGTCCTTTCGATTCCATTCTGCAGAGTTTCAGTACAGCGATAACGGACTTTAAAGATTACATTAATTACGCAAAATGTTCTTCAAATTCCGTTTTGCAGTTAGCTCTAAAACTTCTGGCTGACAAAAACTTGACCGCATTTTATAAAAGCAGAGCTATATTTTTAAAATCCATGTATCCCAAATCAGAATCTCCAGTCCTTCCAAATCTTTCTTTTGTAGACGCAACTGATAATATAATCAATTTTTTGGATAAAACACTTAAGGACGCACCCAGCGTCACTCTTGTTAAAATCTGCAATAAGTGCAGTGCAACGAAAATACAAGTTTTGCCCGTCCTGCGTGTCAACAGAGAACGAATTATGGCAGATGGCGTAAAATCATTACAAACTGCAATTTCTGAACAGTTCGATTCTACCTATATGTGCAAGAAGCCAAACTGCAACAACGGCATTCAAGCCGTAAAACGGACTTTCGGCCACCATTTATTCGTTGAACTCGATTTCTTAGATTCGACAAATCGTTTGTTGCAAGAAAAAATTACTAAAAATCAAGTGTGTGACTTGACAAAACTTTTGGATTTTCCGGTCGAACTGAAATTAGAAAATTCCCTATATCTTTTAGGTGCAGTTATTGCTTACCAGTCAAATCACTATATAGCGTACTGCCATCGAACGAGTGGGACTTGGGAAAAATACAACGATTTGGAGAACAAAGTTATTAATATTAAGGAAGATTTATTCGTTAATCCACACGCGGTCCTATATTTACTATCAGCTTAATCTTAAAATTGGAACCATTTTAACGATCAACTAACTATTGGAACCTTTTGTTTTTAATTACCTGACTTCAGTGTGGAATATTATAATTACCATATTTAGCTTTTTACGATAATTGATAATTTTGTACATATTTTGAATGTCACAGCAATCTCGGGTTTATGTTTCTAATCATTTATGCGCGTATCTCTTAATAATAATATTAAAATGTTAATCTTTTGCTCCGTTCTGTACGAGAAACAAAACATTTTATTTATTGTATATTATAATTTTGAAATTGGGATTTTTAATGTAGTCATATTTTATTGTAGTACTCATGCATCAAGTTTTATACTTAATTTTTGTACATACATATTTTGAATGTCACAGCAATCTCGGGTTTATGTTTAAAAAGTCCTTGGGTAGCGTTTTTCATTCTCTATGAAAAAAAATTCTGTACAAAAACGGGAATGCACAGTGTGGGCATGACAGACAAAAAAGTACAAACCAAAAAAGGTACAGTTTATGAGGGGTTGTTATTTTAAGACCGGCTGACACCTGTGTCCGTTGGGCGTTGGTAATCTTGGGAAAGAAGGGGGGGGGATGTCATTCTTTTCATCACTTCTATTTTTAAAGTTGGGGGGGGGATAACTCGGTACAACACTTCACACACTGATCACCTTCACTTCTTGATGTAGCGCCCATTGTATACAAAGAAAATAGCGAAAATTTTTGGCGCTCAAACACGCTCAAACGACGCTCAAACGAATGCCGTTCTCAAAATTTGAATATCTCAATGTCGGGGGGGGCTAGGTGTTTTTCCCGCCAAAAAAAGAAATGCCCATAACTTTTTTACAAATGGCGCTCAAACGAAAATTTTTGGCGCTCAAACGCGCTCAAACGACGCTCAAACGAATGCCGTTCTCAAAATTTGAATATCTCAATGTCGGGGGGGCTAGGTGTTTTTCCCGCCAAAAAAAGAAATGCCCATAACTTTTTTACAAATGGCGCTCAAACGAAAATTTTTGGCGCTCAAACGCGCTCAAACGACGCTCAAACGAATGCCGTTCTCAAAATTTGAATATCTCAATGTCGGGGGGGCTAGGTGTTTTTCCCGCCAAAAAAAGAAATGCCCATAACTTTTTTACAAATGGCGCTCAAACGAAAATTTTTGGCGCTCAAACGCGCTCAAACGACGCTCAAACGAATGCCGTTCTCAAAATTTGAATATCTCAATGTCGGGGGAGCTAGGTGTTTTTCCCGCCAAAAAAAGAAATGCCCATAACTTTTTTACAAATGGCGCTCAAACGAAAATTTTTGGCGCTCAAACGCGCTCAAACGACGCTCAAACGAATGCCGTTCTCAAAATTTGAATATCTCAATGTCGGGGGGGCTAGGTGTTTTTCCCGCCAAAAAAAGAAATGCCCATAACTTTTTTACAAATGGCGCTCAAACGAAAATTTTTGGCGCTCAAACGCGCTCAAACGACGCTCAAACGTATGCCGTTTTCAAAATCTGGATATCTCAATGTCGGGGGGCCAACTTCACAGACGTACATTTTAGAAGTATTAAACCAACCTATTCAACATTGGGACATTATTCTTGTATATTTCTTGCGGAAGAAACTAGACTCGGAGACTTTAAAGGAGTGGCATCTGTCACATAAAGATCGTTCATTGCGAACATTTGCTGATTTCAAAGTTTTTCTCGAACAGCGCGCTTCCGCGTTGGCGTCGATTAATGTAAACACACGAGGTTCGTTTAATGAAAACAAAAGTAAACCTTTCAGTAAAAATAACAACGTGTCAGCGCATTTAACTTTTTCTCATGCGTGTTTTTGCTGTAAAGGGCAACATCCTATATATAAATGTGATGATTTTATTAAACTTTCATTTAACAACAAAAAAGAGTTTATTGCGAAGAATAAATTATGTACCAATTGTTTACGAATGGGTCATCGCGCGTCAGCCTGTGCTAGTAGTGGATGTAAAATATGCAATTTAAGACATAATACGCTATTACACATCAATAAAAATCCAAACACAATGGTCAACGGTAGATCGGAACCAGAAGTTGATCCGGTGATATCAACACATTGCGCTCAACGTGAAAATAGCCAAATTCTTTTACCCACGGCCATAATTAATGTTATCGATGCTAGCGGTAATTATCAAAATTGTCGGGTTTTAATTGACAGTGCTTCACAGTCTTCATTTATAAGCGAAAATTGTGCTCAAAAATTGAAATTGAATAGAAGATCTGTTAAGTTACGCATTTCTGGTGTGTCCGGAAAAGAAACGGCAACCACTAACGGCAGTGTAATTGTAAGTTTAGTTTCATGCTACAGCAAAAAATGGGTACAATGCGAATTACATATTTTTAAAAAGGTTACAGGTGAACTACCGCAAAGTTCTGTGAATACAAATACATTGGATTGTTTTAATTCAGTAAAATTAGCAGATCCGAATTATCACCTATCAGGTAGCATAGATATACTTCTTGGTGCGGATTGTTGTTCAGATATTTTTGTCGGTAATTGTATCAGAGCATCTCACGAGTCAATTGCAGCACATGAAAGAATTTTTGGGTGGGTTATCTTTGGGAAAGCCACACCTTGTAAATCGAAGCAACGTGTTGTTCATGTACATCATAGTAGTTCTGATATCCACTCCTCCTTGCAGAAATTCTGGCAAGTCGAAGAAATTCCTAATGCTAGAAAGTGGACTAAAGAAGAAATCAAATGCGATAAACATTTTCAGATCACACATTCCAGAGATAATTCTGGCCGTTACATTGTAAACCTACCATTTAAGGAAACAGCTAAACCTCTTGGGGAGTCAAGGGAAGTGGCAATTAAACGCTTGCAACAAATTGAACGTAAAATTGCATGGCATCCAATCTTAATGCAGAGTTATTCTAAATTTATGAGTGATTACTTAACATTAGGTCACATGGAAATAGTTCCTGAAAATGAGTTAAATGCTACCGTCGAATCTACGTATTACATACCTCATCATTGCATAAAAAATGAATCGGATCTTAAATTCCGCGTGGTATTTGACGCGTCTGCAAAAACTACGAACGATGTCTCATTAAATGATAATTTCTTAATTGGACCAACCATTCAGGATGATCTTTTTAATCTCATATTGAGATTCAGGGAACGGAAAATCGCCCTAAAAGCAGACATTGTAAAAATGTACAGGCAGGTAAAAGTTTCTCCGAGCGATACAAACTTTCAGCGAATACTTTGGAGAAATTCTCCCTCAGAACCAATCAGTACCTACCGGCTGCTTACAGTAACATACGGAACTGCATGTGCACCGTTCCTAGCCACCAAATGCCTTCAACAATTAGTACACGATGAAGGGCATGACTTTCAGTTAGCGGCAATGGCGGTTAATAAGGATTTTTATGTAGACGATCTGCTTTCACGCGCAGACACCATTGAGCAGGCTATTCAATTGCAGGTAGAAATTAATGCATTATTATAGAGGGGTGGTTTTGAACTAAGAAAGTGGTCTTCGAATGAACCACAAGTGTTACAAAATTTGAGCGATGATTTGTTAGACCTAAATCAATATCAGGTTCAATCCGACAATACAATTAAAACATTAGGCATACAGTGGGACCCTCGGAAAGATGTATTTTTGTTTAAGGTGTCAATTAATGGCAAATATGCATATAATTCTAAACGAACTGTTTTATCAATGCTATCACAATTATTCGATCCTTTGGGATGGCTTACACCAGTAACGATAGTTGGCAAAATTCTGATCCAAATGTTATGGAAAGAAAAGTTAGATTGGGATGAACCTTTACCGTCACCTTTAGAAACTAGTTGGGACAACTTCAAAGCCAATTTAAACGAGTTAGAACTTGTAGAAATTCCGCGATATGTTTCAATCGATGGCGCAGTGAAATATGAACTACATGGATTCTCAGATGCGTCTGAAAAAGCGTACGCTGCTGTAATCTATTTGCGAACAATAGATAGTTGCGGAAATGTAAGGGTAAATTTAATAGCATCTAAATCAAGGGTAGCTCCATTAAAAAAATTAACGTTACCTAGATTGGAATTATGCGGAGCTCATTTGTTAGCCAAATTGATGTCAGTGTTAATTTCTGGCACAAGCCTTTCATTCGATAAAAAGTGCTGCTGGTGTGATTCCACAATTGTTGTCGTGTGGTTAGATTCGCCTGCTAATAGGTGGAAAACATTTGTAGCAAATCGTGTTGCACAAATTAACGAATTCGTGCCAAATGCAATCTGGCATTATGTACCAAGTTTGGAAAACCCAGCAGATTGCGCCTCTCGCGGTATAAGTCCAAGCGAACTTAGAACTCATGATCTATGGTGGAACGGACCACCATTTCTTAATAAAATTGAATGCACTTCTCACGAACACACATGTACTGAAGATAATGAAATAGAACTCAAACGGGAAGAAAAACGAATTACAAGTCTAGTGACTCAAACAATGAAAGAACCAAATGATTTTGATCGTCTGAAACACTATTCTTCTTTAACAAAGCTAAAACGAGTGACGGCATTTTGTTGTCGGTTCAGTAAAACTGTAAATTACCGTTAAATGAAAGAAATCTTGGATTTCTCACTGCCTCGGAACTTAACCATGCCTTAATGTTGCGGGTCAGAAAGACTCAAGCAGAAAGTTTTAGTGCGGAATTAGAGGCTTTACAAAAATCTAAACCACTTGCTGCGAAGAGCAAAATATTGTCTCTCAATCCAGTGTTACACGAGGGATTATTAAAGGTGGGCGGCAGGTTAAGACATGCGAATGTTCCAGAATCACAAAAGCGTCCTATTCTCCTGCCTAAGGAACATCTTCTAACAAAATTGATTTTACAAGACATTCATTTGAAAAATTTACATGCCGGTGCTCAATTAATGCAAGCATGTTTGATACAACAATTTTGGATTGTTTCAGCCAGGTCAGCTATTCGTGGAATCATTGTCAATTGTGTAGTATGCAAGCGGCATCGAGCTCAACACTTAACACAACAAATGGGTGATTTACCGGCTTCACGCGTAAACCCATCTCGACCATTCACACATTGTGGTGTTGACTACTGCGGACCTTTTTCTGTAAAAATTTCAAAATCTACTAGAGCAAAATGTTCAAAAGCGTATTTAGCTCT
This sequence comes from Dolomedes plantarius, assembly GCA_907164885.2. Taxonomy (NCBI): domain Eukaryota; kingdom Metazoa; phylum Arthropoda; class Arachnida; order Araneae; family Dolomedidae; genus Dolomedes; species Dolomedes plantarius. The sequence goes on along the minus strand of OU015493.1, from coordinate 128,384,823 downwards.
GTTCATATGTTTTGCAACAAAGGCAATTCATCTGGAACTTGTCAGTGACGTGACAACTGATAGTTTCATCGCAGCCCTCAAGAGATTTGTCAGTCGTCGAGGAAAGTGTTCCCACATGTATAGTGATTGTGGCTCTAACTTCATTGGTGCCAATCGTAAATTAAAAGCTGAACTCGCATTACTTCTCAGATCGTTAATCCGCCAAGTGCTCCTCACATGGGAGGACTTTGGGAATCTAACATAAAATGTGTGAAGCAACATCTCAGAAAAATTGTCTCCAACGTAACACTGACCTTCGGGGAACTTTATACAGTATTCACACAAATAGAAGCTTGTCTGAACTCACGACCCCTATCCCCATTGTCCAAGGATCCCAACGATTTAACAGCATTAACTCCTGGACACTTTATAGCTGGTGGACCTCTAACAGCTATACCCGAGCAAGACTACAGTACAACACAGTTGAACAGGCTGTCCAGATGGCAGTTAACACAAAACCTCGTCCAACATTTTTGGAATCGATGGAAGAAAGAATACGTTCTTCAACTGCAGCAACGATCCAAATGGCAGCAATCAAAAGAGAACTTAACTTGTGGTGATCTTGTCCTCATTGTAGATGACAAACTACCTCCCACGAAATGGAAACTCGGTAGAGTTACCTGTGTGCATCCTGGACATGATGGGAAAGTTCGAGTTGTAACATTAAAAACTGCGGATGGTATGTTGTCACGATCTGTGGCAAAACTATGCAAACTTTAACAAGTTCAAGTTAATTTCATCAACTCGCATTTACGTGTTTTTTATTTCAATTCATTATTGTTTTTGTTAGTTAATGATTCTGTTCAATTTCTTTCAGACATCTTCATGTTTAGTTGTAAATTTGAAAGCTCTTAAAGCTTTCAAGGTGGGCGGCATGGTGCGTCGCTACATGTTGTTTTGATTCAATCTGCGCAATGCAGACCGTTTTTTCAGTCAGTCGCTCATCTGCGTTGGACAGAGAAACATCTCCCCAACCATGCAATAAATTGTTTAAAAAGCATTACAAAGCGTGTCTTCAATTTCTCGTCTCGTCTCTCGTGCTTCCAATCATCAAATGAGGACACTGTGCGTTAATGGGTTAAGGTTTTATTTGTTATGTTTCATTTTTTACAATCATGTTAAATGAACAATATTTCAATAGTTCTCGTTTTGTGATACACATATAATACGCCTTCATATATAACGTAAAATTCCATCTTTATTTTGCCTTTATTTTGTTTAATAAAACCTTTATATATTTAACAAGACTTCAGACGTGAAATATTTTTAGGTAGATGTTTTATTGTCTTATTTCCTATAAATCATTTCATAGAGTCCATAATAATGAAGTTTCTCAATAATAAAGTTTTTGGAGTTTCATACCAAGAAATTCCCATATAGGAGGATCCAAATATACCTTTTAAAATAATACCGACATACTGACTTTATAAAAAGGTTGAGCTGACTTTATAAAAGGAATCTACAAGCATGTGTAATCAATATTTTTTTTTATGTACTTATGTACACATCGTTGAAAAACAGAAGCCTACAAAATTCCATACACGTAATTTTATATCATCGCAGAAGATGACGATAAATCTTTCGTTCAAATGAAGATATAAAGAATGATTACGAGATGAAAGAATTGAGTATGAGGTACATTATTTTAACTTTCTCTTGTATTTTTAAGGCAATTATTTACTCATAATTCTTATTTCGATTTTAATAAATGGTTTTTTAGGCTCTATAAAATGCATGCAAAAGGACGGTTTAAATCATAATATTTTTTCCCCATTTTACATTTGATGTAATAGCACGTTTCGTACTGATAAGCTATGAAAGCACATTTTAAGAAGAGTTCAAGTTTTATATCATTTAAAATGTAAATAGACGTAGCATAAATTAGCTAGCGTTACTAAGCATATTTTATGCGTGGCGTACAAAACGCTACCACGAAACCGATACGCTGCCTTAGAAAACGCTGCCTAAGAAGAACACTTCGCCGTGAAGAACCGGGAGGAGAATATGCATATCTACAAATTTGCCTGTTCACCTTCTGCCGACCTTCACCATAAAAGAGAGAGCGAGTGTGCAGGTGGCAGGATTACACCTGATTGTGACCTAACTGTGCACCGGTACGCAATCATTATCGCCGTGTGATGTGTATGCACCATTGTTTAAGCCAGGAGGCTTTAGGGCCTGTTCACATAGGAGTCCGTTGCGGAGCGTTAAAGTATTGAAATATATTTAACCAATGACAAACCTTCAAACGATTAGCAATGAAATTTTTAACGCCTATGATTGGTTTATTTTCGTATCAACGTCATCTTTCTCTTAACGCTACGCAACGGACTCCTATGTGAACAGGCCCCCCATTCTTGTTTCGTTGTTTTAAGGCGTTGCTTACTCCGTCGTTTTGTTAAGTTTTAATAAATTCTTAGGTTTTTTGGTTTCGGAAAAAGACATTGCGCCTACCCCCGGGAAAGTTAAATACATTTTGGATTATCCCTTACCAGAAACGGTTGATGAGTTGCGTAGATTTTTGGCGGTACTAAATTTTTTTCATCGGTTTTTAAAGAACACGGCTAGGGTACAGGCTTTCCTGTATGATCTAGTTAAAGGTAAACCGAAAAAAGACAAAAGTAAGATTCAATGGTCAGACGATGCTAGAAATGCATTTAACACCTGCGTTACTGATTTAGCTAATGTTACCGTTCTCGCCAATCCCGACCCAACCAGCTAAATTAGTTTTATCGGTTGATGCTAGCGATGGATCTATCGGTGCTGATTTACGTCAAATTGTTGATGAATCTGATCAGCCTCTCGGATTCTTTTGAAAATATAACTTATGAAAATGAAAATATAACTTATAAAAATGAAAATTTAGATCTGCAAAAACGAAATACAATTAAGTACTGAATAATTCAATATATAATATATATAATCTTAGCTTCAAGACATTTGTATTCCCCTGATATCAATCTTATATTTTTCGGTAAAATATCGTTAATTCTCTTTATATCTTAGAATTCGTAATATCTAGTTTCACACATGTCTTCGGAGAATTTTTCTTTGTTAGCCTTATAGTTATGTTAAACCCAGACCTGCCTAAATTTCACCAACAAAATTCCCTGCCTCTATGCTTCTGTAATGTTACAGGCCAATATACCACATTTATCGAATAAATAATGATTGCTCAATGGTCCCACAATAAATAGCCCTATCACGTATTTATTGCTAATCATTACATGTAAAGACACGTGTTGGGAGTGGATGGCCTTTGCTCTGCTCTTAATACCTGCTGAGGTGCACATTTCGGATGCACCTACTTGCTGTTTACCATGATGGGAGATAACTTATTTGCAATTCTAAGCGATCAGTTTCGTATAAACTACACATTGAAGGAACCCGGTATGCTTCCTCGAAGAGAAAGGCACTGATAAGAAAAGATTTGTCTTAATGTAGTTACAGAATTTTACAGATTCCAGACAGTGCTCTTAAATCGTTTTAAATTAAGGCTATTTTGACAAAGATTATTTGCAGTATGTATGATTTTTTTTTGTAAGGATTATCTAAGAATTTGTTTTTAAACTTCTGTTCACTCCGCCATACTATTTTTCTAATGACATTTACATTTCAGATCTGAGAGATATATTTCTATTAATTTCAAAGCATTAATATTTCAGACATTTATTGGAACAGAAACTTAATCTACGAGATGTTTTAATTTTCCTACATATATTTTTTCCCGATATCAGGAACATTTAAGAGTTTCACGCGACAGTACACACTTAATCTGAAATACTTTATTGGGTAAAGATATTTATTTGTTCAAAGAAGATAAATTGACGATGTGTAAACGAAAGAGACATTACATTCAATATATAATAACTTTAAAGATAGGGTATACGGAATATTCCCAAATGAACTTTTATAGAAGTTTTACTAAACGTTTACTTTAAGAAGTAGTCATTTTAATTCGAGCCTCGGGTGTATAGCTCTATTTTATAAGACATGTAAAAGTTCGGGGGAATGCTAGTTGTACGAAAACACTCTATCACACTACCGTTAGAAACTAGGTATTTAAATTAGTTCATAGTTAGAAAAGATTCGGATAATTTTATCGCAGACTTCACAATAAATGATTACAGTGCTATGTATTGCATACTATATTTCATATCTGAATTTACTACATTTCCTAAAAGAATGTCACGTTAAACTTAAATACTGTATGTACACATTATTTTTAAACATTGAGTATATAAAGCACGCATTATTTTAAAGCGCTTCGTTGAGAAAAACAGCAATGCCTCATAAAGGTTTCTACATAGCGGGGTATCCTATTGTGAGGATAAACGTTAGGGGTTGCTGCTGTTTTTAGAAATAAAATCGAACTCATAACGAATCCTTACAAGATTGTATATCGGCAAACCAGCAGCATGAACAGCGGAGTATATTTGAAATATATTTTTCTAGAGACCTAAAATCATATCCATAAACGTGCATCATCTTAGAGATATAAATAAAGTTTATTACAGGCTTAAAAATTTTATCACAAACATGACAGTAGATTAGCGTTTGAAGACCTTATTTGAATAGTGGTCCAACTCCACTTAAAAAAAAAAAAAGAGTTAGCCTCACTTTCATGTTCACACAAGTCATTTCTAGCTTAATTTTAAACTGGTACACCTCCAGCTTATTTTTTCTGCCAAAAGAGGGCATTACAAATCAGACTTCAGCAGTCATTTCTCAGCACTCATAAGGCTCTGTATTTCAAAATGAACAAGAATGGAGTTGGACCGCTATTCAAAAAGGCCTTCATATATTAAAAAAAAATGCACTTAAAAGGAAAATGTAAGTTAATGAGCCAAAAGGATGTAACCATTTTTCAAGGTAAAATTGCTTTCATGCTAGCCTAAAAGTAAAATGTGCGTAGTGCCATTGAAAAGCAAATAGTTACAAAACTTCTCCTTTTCAGGTCTATCTACACTCATGGACAAAAAAATTAGCGCACCAAGAAATAATTGCGGGATCGTAACGAAACTTGCAATGAAGGTACATGTCGGAGAGATATGCAAATGATTAGAAATGCAGCGTGATTGCGCATTACGTATAGCCGGTAGAGGGCGTTGAACATTGTGCTCTGTGGAGTATAAAACAGGTTACCAAAGCTTGTTTGAGTGTGCTGAATCATGTACAAAGGAAGAGCTGAGATAGACATGCCATTACGCCGTGTTCTAAGACAATATAAGCAGTTGTCGCAGTTTGAGAGGGAGAGAATCGTCGGGATGATGGAAGCTGGGTGGTCAGCTAGGCGAGTAGCTCGTCAATTAGGCCGCTCTGATTGTATTGTGAGGAGGTGTTGGGACCAGTGGACCCGAGAGATGTCATGTACACGAAGACCAGGCTCAGGACGCCCTCGACAGACCAGTCGTCGAGAAGACCGCCACATCGTAAGAAATGCACGCGTACAGCCAACTGCTTCATCGGCCGCCATCCAGGCACAGGTAGCACCTTCACTAGGGGCCTCTGTGTCTTCTCGAACCATACGAAGGCGCCTGGCTGAAGGACAGTTGGTATCGCGGCGCCCATTACGTGTGCTGCCCTTGACGCCCACCCATCGACGCCTCCGTTTGGAGTTTTGCCGCGCACGAGGAAACTGGGCTGCAGCGGAATGGAACCAGGTCGTCTTTAGCGACGAATCCAGATTCAATCTCGGCAGTGATGACAATCGTGTTCGTGTGTGGAGAGCCCGTGGTGAACGCTTCAATCCTGCCTTTGCTGTACAGCGACACATCGCTCCCACAGCTGGTGTGATGGTATGGGGTGCCATTGCCTACAATACACGGTCACCCCTAGTATTGTTCCGTGGCACCATGACAGCACAGCGGTATGTTCATGAAATCCTGCAACCACATGTGTTGCCACTCATGCAACGGCTCCCAGGAGCCATTTTTCAACAAGACAATGCTCGGCCTCATACGGCAAGGGTGTCACAAGACTGTCTCCGCACTGTTACTACCCTTCCTTGGCCTGCCCGATCCCCAGATTTGTCTCCAATCGAGCATATCTGGGATCATTTGGGACGACGAGTTGGGCATCCCACGAGTTTGAACGAACTAGAGGCAAGGTTACAGCAAATATGGAACGAAATGTCTCAAGACATCATACAGAACTTGTATGACTCAATGCCCGATCGTATCGCATCGTGCATTCGCGCTAGAGGGGGTCCAACGGAGTATTAACTCCTCCTTTCTTTTGCCTTTTTCTCTGAAATAAATTATCCTTTTTCTTTGATTTTCTTATCATTTACTTATATCAAAGTAGTCATTACGTATGTAAAATTTCGTTTCATTTTGACGACTCCTTCTTGGTGCGCTAATTTGTTTGTCCATGACTGTATATATTCAATAAAACATTACTCGCACTTTTTAAACAGCTGTTTTCATTTTGACTATGATTGGATGTGAAAAAACTATTATTTAAATGTTAAGGTTTAAGAAATATATTTGTAAGATTTCAGAGAAAATCATAATTGTTACCGTTATTTATAATATCCGAAGTACAGTTGCGAGGATATATTGCGCATATTTGACAAGACTAGAACAAAATTAATAGGTTCAAGGCCTCTTCCCCCAGGGACTCAATTAGGGACAAACTAATTAGATGGCTAAATATCAGAAGTGGGTGGCAAAGTCAATAACTCGACGCATTATATGGAGTTACAATTAAATTGTGATTTCCTTTGCTTAAAAAACACTGTTAGTTACATTGAATTAAGTCTTAAGACTGACTGTCTAATTCGTCATCTATACACAGTTGGAACTACCGCATATTGTCAATAAAATAGCTCACTTTTAAAATTAATTGCATAACTGTAATACAAAAAAAATAAAAACTGTCTAATAATCAATTTTCATTTAATAGATTAACAATAAATTTCTGCCTGACACATTTTTAAATTTAAGAATAGTATATATTTTATTGAACTAGACAAATAATTCTACAAACGACTATATTATTTTAAATTAAGTTCCTATACCCGGAACAAATGGCGACATTAAGTGCTCAGGGCTATTAAATAACAATTTTTTCTCAATTTGGAAACTGAAAGTTAAATTATTGGAACTCCAAAAAAAAAAAAAATTAACATCATCGACGTAATGAAAGTGTTGATTCTCATTAAAATGATATTTTTTTGCGAATTAATTCGACGCTTAATGAAAATTATTCTAACGCAATGTCTTTCGTTGAGACAAAAGAAAACATCTGCAAATTAAAGAAATATTCACCTTCGGCGCTTCCATTGTAAGTTTTAGAAACTCGGGGATGAAGAGCTCTCCCATAAATGAAGTGAAGTAAAAATTTTTCATTATCACCGAATCATTTAGTGTTCATGATGAAAAATCAATTCGGGAGACCAAACTTAAAAATAAATTAAAGCTTTAGAGCTTTTTTTTTTTTTGGGGGGGGGGATACATTTTTTTACTTCATGTTTTCATTTTAAATTGAAACATATTTGCACAGTCTCCGATTTTCGCAAATTAAAAATTATTTTAAATACTTATATTTCGTTTAAAGATTTAAAAGATATGCATAAAATATGTATATATGCATAAAATATGCATAAAATATGTATTCCTCACCAGGCCCATACAGGCTTGTGGGATGAGGGGTTCAACTACAGTTTGCAATAGCACCACATGGGTCGGAGACTGATTTAGGAAGGTACCACCTTAATTTTGACCGAGCACCCCCAGGGGCGACATATGAGATCTTCTCCCACCTTATCTGACTTCACAGGGCTTTCTGGTCTACTGATTTAACGTGCCCATGTCCGGCCTAGACGTGAAGGTACCTAATGGCGTTCGTTGGGATTCCAACTGAGCACCCCCAGTTCAAAGCCCAGCGCGTTACCACGAGGCTACCACGGGCCCTAGGAAAAACATGAAAGTAGATAATATTTCCTACTTACTATCGTGTGATTATATTTTAAATAACCGACGTATGTCACACAAGATTCTGCGTACTGAGTTCGAAAAAAGTGGGATATATATTTTATTGCGAGATTTGAGCATTATGGAATACACATTATTACGCTGCATTTTATTTCCTTAAAAAATACTCTAATGATGAATTGATGCTTTAAGTAATAAATATTGAGAATATGTCTTATCAATTCCATTTATCTATATGAAGTATGTTAAAATATTTTGTTAACAAAATAGTTATGACAACAGAAGTTGTGAGTATACGATAACTTAGAGACACACAAAATGAAATACATAGTATAAGAAATATAATACAAAATAATATATAGTTTTTATTGTAAAAGAGAGTATAATATATTAGTGTAAAATAATATAAAATATGCATAACATTACATCAACATTTCGTTTCCTTAGTAAAATATTCTGATGACGAATTTGTTGCTTTAATCAGTAAATGTTAAAAAATTCCCTTTATCAATTCATTTTATCTATACGTAGTATATTAAATTACTATGCTTATAAACAGACATCCATATTTCTACAGCATGAGATGTTTTGTGCATAATCTAAATTTAGCAACTGGTACATCCAAAGGATTGCCCTCTCATACCACATTACTCTCAATCCTCTTTAATCAAAATTCTTGTTTTAAAGGCTATATATATATAATAACGCCCCACGTTTATTAATTTTCTCGCCCCACCATTATTAATTGCCTTTGATAAAGAAAGAAAAAAAAGTGCCTTTAATAAATATCTTATTTTTAAGTGGAATTTTATATTTATATGCATTAAAAGTTCTCTCTTCAGATGCTTGCACATACATATATATACTTGTATATATCACTTGTTTTATATTTCCCTATTCATGCATTTCGATATTTCTTCTATAAAGGTACTTTTTCTTAAATTGCATTTTAAATTTACTATTGCGTGCGTGAGTAATATTTAAAAAGTTCTTAATCAATTTATTTTGTCCCGAATGCAAGGAAAATTTTCAGTGACGTATGTTTAATATTACTGCGCCTGCACTGTATATTTTCATTACATAAACTGCATCTCCTCTTTAATCAAAATTCTTGTTTTAAACGATATATATATATATATATATATATATATATATATATATATATATATAATAAAAACGCCCCACCATTATTAATTTCCTCTGAAAATCTAACGCGTATTCTAAGTGCCTTTCAATCTTAATAAAGCACAATCCCTATTTCAAAAACGAAATAACCGAATATTCTATTCTCTTCAATGCACGCGCGGTAAAGTAATTTTTAGACATGAGTCAGCATCACGAGTCTATTTCGTCCCGCCGCACACGTTCGGAAAATCATACGACGTTGAACCATACCTTCACGTGGTCGTTTCAAGCCAACTGAAGGTATTTTATGCTCTTGGCGCCTTCATGCTGTATAAATGCGGAATAAGCTGTATAACATACTCTAACAGGTGTTAGAGTTGATCAGATACCTCGTAAAATTTGAATAAATATGATTATAAAAATAATAGTTTAATATATTATGTATGACTCAATGAACACAATATCCGTAGTAAACTTTCAAGGCTACTCACTATTTATGAGAGTAAAATTAAATATTTTTTGTTATACACGCTAATACCAATACATATTAGAGAACAAATTGAATCTGTTATTTATACATTTAAAACGTTTCCTAAGACGGCTCGCTAACAATAATCGTCGCCAATATGTTACCCTTTCGTGATAAACTTACCCATATATTTCGCACACGAATGTTTCTAAATATTACGATCATCGCTTGTGTTTTTCATTGGCATCGTTTAATCTCTCAATATTTAATCACGCATTTGGGCAATTTAGCCAATTGAATGTAGCGCAACAAATGCACTGCCCACAATAATTACCTGAATGGATGCATTTCCCTCTGATAAATTATTCCTCAAGGCTTTGCATGAGCCTTACATTGGAAACAGCGGCTGTCCACAAGTCAGTAATTGCATTGGTGACATTATAACGCATCACTAACTATCCGTTTCTGACCGTCGCTTTCTCCTTTACAGTAATGGTTAAACAAGGAAATTACGAAATGTAACTAAATATATATATATATATGTGTGTGTGTGTGTGTGTGTGTGTGTTTATTACATGTAATAAGTGACAGTACTGGTTTAATTACGCAAAGAATTACGAAAACAAAGTATTAAGAGTGTATATATATATATATATATATATATATATATATATATATATATATATATATACATATGTCTGTTTGTGTGTTTGTGTTTGTTTGTATGTAATAAGCGACAGTACTGGTTTAATTACGCTGAAAACAAAGCATTAAGTGCATACTCTTTTTTCAAATCCGACCAACCGTACATATAGTTATTCTCGTAGCATTAAATTAAGGCTGTACATCAATTTACCTCCCAGTTCCTCAATAACCATGTTAAGCTACAGAAAATAGCACAGAACTGCAAATTCATATTTTTACGCTCTGTTTTCTCTGTATTTGAAAATAAGTCTTTAAATGCAATGAACAATTTTTTTTTTCAAAAATTAATTCGTTTTATTTTTTTATTTTCTAAAACAATTTTAATTTTGTAGTGATAGACATCGAAAATTTCTTGTCCCGTAACGATTGAAGTATTTAAAATTTTAGAAAATTATGCGCTCTCTATTTAAACATCTACCAGCATATGCTAAAATCAAGATTGAAAAATATACATGTACTAATCTGTAATTAGGAGGTTTTCAACAAGAAAAGTCCCCATAGTTTAATATTATCAGTGAAGATCTGTAATCTTAGCTGATGATAGGCGCCTTTATTCTCTTGAGGGAATGTTACAGTTAGACGTAGAGATCAGAATCCCTGCTTTTCAAACTTTTTTTCGTTTTTCTGGGCATAGAACAGTGAAGATGAAAAGTTTATTTTGAGTTAATAATGCAACACTTAATTATTCAACTCTATGACCGTTTTATAAATATCTGATCTCAAAATAGTCCACCGAGGTCATAGGTCGAATGGCCAGGGCAATAATATTCGGTACTAGAGATTATGGAACATAAGCAGTTGTTTGGAACCGGCTGTAAATTGTAGTTCCCGATGTCATTAGATGGGATCCTAGTGTCGCTAATGTAGTGACCCTAGTAGAGTAGAAATGTAGGTCCCCAATTTAACAAACCGGGCCCCTAGAATAGCCACGGATGACCATAGCAGTGTCTGTAAGGAAAACGACTTGATCTTCACAATATCTCTTACTTAATATTCTTTTTAACAGTGTTTCTATTACGTTGAACTGAAATTTGAAAAAAATGAGTTTATATTCTCTGGTCTGATTGAAATTTTTGATTTACTCTTCCAGAAGTTTTAGTGGCATTTTTTGTTTGACTGTAAGTCTAAGTGTGTAAAATTTTTAAATACTAACATCAGAGCCGGTTCCATAGGTGAGGCTGCTAGGGGACCGCCTCAAGCGCCAATTGGAAATAGGCCTAAAAATACGAAAATTTTAACGAATAATTTTTAAAAAATTAATCAAATAAATGAAGAAATTAATAAAACTATACAAACATAAGTGAAAATTTAGACTATTTTTTTTATGAGCTGCTGAATTTGAGATTATAAAAATTAAATTTTGAATGCATATTTCCAAACTTTGTTATAGCTCTAAGAATTCTAGTAACTCTACCTGTAACTGAACTACTTTTTTAAAATATCTGTAATTTTTTAATTTAAAAAAATACTTGTTTTCCCAAATATGTCCGTTATTCTATTAAGTAGACTTTTTCTAAAAGAGATACATTCAGAGTCTCTCCAAAAATAGACGCCGATTTTAAACCTTGGCAAAATAAACTTGTTCAGTCGAGTGAACGATGTAAGTTGTTTTTTGCCAAAAACTACTGTTAAAGAGTTTACAGATCAAAACGGTCATGAAATCATAAATCAAGAAGAAATTAGTAATTCCACTTCAAAAGCGACTGTTTGAAGGTATTTCATTCGTTCTAAAGTTCTGAAATCTTCTTTTTTCATCTTTTTTGTTCTTCCACAAGAATCATTGCTCGGTGATTGGGTAAAATCAAACACGAATTTCAATCACGTGTGGAAAGAACTGTAATTGTTTTAACAAATGAAATGATAACAACGTCTCACTCCCTTAAATATCGCCAGGGATCCAAACGTTATTCCTGGCGGAAGAATCGAATGGACATTGTGCGTGACAAGAACTCTTGGTGTTAATAGCTGTGATTGGGGGAGGGTAAAAAAGAGGTGGAGTCCAAACATATTACTTACCCAGTACTGTCACGCGAGCCGCAGCACGTATAGGATGGTTCTTGTGGGCCGGCCCGACCTGAAACGAAAAGAGAATAAGAATAATGAAAATTTCATTCACTAATTCTGTTTACTGGTGAATAAATAAAGATTATGGATTGGTTCTATTTCGGTCGAGGCCTTGAAGGGCAACATCGGCCGTAAGCCCTTTTTTTACTACGATCTTAAGCATAAAAAGTATGTACGGAAAAATCTTTTATTTACATCATCAGACTTGTTTACTCTCTTGGGAAGTAAATGTCAATTCCCTCTGATGTCACATATACGGCAACTTTCATGTTTTAGACTTCACTACTTACAGAGTAAAACTTTAAGTATTATCGTTTTTAATAAATATAATTTCAAGGGAAGGTGAAGGTGCTTTATTAACACATGCACCCATGTAGGACCATTAGATACATGTTGCGAGGAATTTTATGCCATTTTAATTTTGAATAATATTTTTTTAAATTTTCGAATATCAGGTTTACAATGCAAAGACGATGGCAAAAAACAAAATAGAAAAAGGTATACAGTGGAATATCGATCTATTGTTTTTAATGGAACCTATTGCACTGAACGACAAATGTACTAAAATGATAGATGCGGAAACATAACAAAGAAATATTATCAACCAGACTGGGTGAAGTAAACGACACGTACGGGGAAACGATTATTTGGGGAACGATCGATCGATGTTCCATTGTACAAACAACAGAAGAAAGTATATACCGGCGAATCCGATTAATTGGACCACCGGTTAATCAGACCAGCTGCTTAATCGGACCGAATCCTAAAGAACCGAAACAAATCCTATTGCATAAGCCTAATATTATTCGCCAGCGGTTATTTGGACCAAAAATGATCGCGTCCCGATGTGGTCTGATTAAACGGAATCAACAGTACAACCAGTCGAAATCTTGCCTCCTAGTACGGCCTTGTTCACATTGCGTTCTTTAGCGTTGTGTAGCGTCAGCGTTAGGGTCTGTTCACATAGAATCCGTCAACGTCAGAGTAAAAATTTTTCACCAATAATATACCAATCACTGACCGATTTAACTAATCAGCGCCAACGGAATGCTTAACGCCGACGTTGACGGATTCTATATGAACAGGCCCTTAGGACCTGTTCATATAGAAGGCCTGTTCACATAGGAGTCCGTTGCGTAGCGTTAAGGAAAATATGACATTGAGACGAAAATAAACCAATCATAGGCGTTAAAATTTTCATTGCTAATCGTTTGGAGGCCTATATTGGTTTATTTTCGCCTCAACGTCATCTTTTCCTTAACGCAACGCTTTGGACTCCTATGTGAACAGGCCCTTACTTCTATTGAAATAATTTTAACCAATCATCGACCATCAAACAATTAGCCACAGAATTTCTACGGTCTGTGAATGGTCAAAGTTATTTCGATACGTGTAACGCTGACGGTGTGTAAGTCTGACGGTCTCCACGTGGATAACACCTAACTATTCCTCTCAGAGGATTAGTAGATTGGAGGTGTTATGGGTAATTTTTATTCATATTCTTCTTAAGACAACATCGCTTGCAAACGTTGAAAGGCCAGTTGAAGACGATGAAGATGTTTCGAAAGGTTATCATAGAGATTCCGCCTATCAATAGATAAGGCCAAATCCGGCACTGCTCTTCTTGGCAGATCTGAAAAGTTCGCAACTGCCTTTTATGGGAGTTTTTTTCTCTGCATGAAAGCTGAGTTTCAAGTAATAAAATGTAATGATTTTTTCATCATATTTTCACTAATGACTAAAGACACTAATTGTATACAGAATATTGATGCCACAGCTAATATAGTAAATTTAAGGTTATTTGCTAAATTTTGAAAAGAATGAAGAAATAGTTTCTCTGTAAGCATTTGTCTTTTCGACATTCGACCATTCCACACCACGAATTTGTTGCCTTCTTCATTATGGAAGCACCACATAGGTGAACCAACACCATTCCATTTGAGGAGACAGCACAAGAACATAAATGTCTTGAGACCCGAACCCAAGCATACTTCTTGGAAGCTTGTTAACGCTAACTATCTGTGTCATGCTAAAAGTCCGCCATTCACAAGAACAGCTCAGAGAAAATCATATGGATCTTAAGCTATTAGGTAGATGAGCATGATTCGAAAATGTAAAGAACAGCGATAGACTTAATATCATGCAATTCACGTTAGTTTTTATTTTGATGGGTAAAGCCACTCTTTTGTTGGAATCAGATGGCAGAACAAAACTAACTATATATATATATATATATATATATATATATATATATATATATATATATATATATATATATATATATATATATATATATATACTGTATTTGTGACTGGCGCCCGAATGTGTTACGACATTATACCGGAGGATAACTGAAACTATAACTCCATAATGTTCACCAACCATTTAAAAAAAAAAAACACAAATACGCAATTTAACTGTAACTTTATTTTCATCAACATGAGTTGTAATTTACTTTTTCATACTAAAATCTAACACTCAATTATTATTGTTTTTTTGCCTTTAAACTGTTTTTTTTTTTTTTGTTTAAACATTATATTCCTTTTGTCCTCCAGTATTTTTATGATATGATTTGATAAATCAATAAATAAACATTAAGTTTTGAAACATTTCAGTTATTACATACTATTCAATTAGAAATTTAAAAAATGTTGTTTTTATTATAGCACCAAAACTAGACAGTGCCAAAATGACATCTTGTGTGTAACATACATTTCAAGAAAATCTTCCCGTATTTCATATTTCGCATAATCTTCTCGTCGGGAGAGTGCTCTGAGATCGATCCGCTGGTCAATGCTACCATTTCACCCGGAAATAGAATGCTGGAATCCCATAGCATTATCTGGTTCGTTACCGGTTCGCTCTCTAATATGTTGAAGATCAGATAATATCTTGCGTAAAATCTCACGGGTAATATCTTATAATGGATAATTACTGTGGGGAATAAGATATTACCATATTTATAAAGGTTAATACGCTATTCCACATTGGCGATAATATTCTGTAATGGGGAATATTAGATAGAACATTTTACTTGGCAAGTGTTATTGTCGTTATACAGTAACCTAGTCATCTGATAGAG
Organism: Dolomedes plantarius; assembly: GCA_907164885.2. Lineage (NCBI taxonomy): Eukaryota > Metazoa > Arthropoda > Arachnida > Araneae > Dolomedidae > Dolomedes > Dolomedes plantarius. The sequence continues at coordinate 128,369,402 of OU015493.1, read as the reverse complement.
ATTATAAAAGAGAAATGTGGGAAAGCTAGGAGAATGTGACATAGTGTCATACACAATAGCTAGCTATCAAATTAAAATCATCCAAGATTTTTTAGCAAGTTATAATGGATTCCTGAAAACTTTTGAACAGAAAAAAAAATACCTTTACTCATAAAAATTTATTCTTACACAAATTCCCATATAAATCGTAGAGGCTGCATGTGAAAGAATATACAAACTCTATAGTATACCAACTCTATCTGTGAAAATAATTTCACACTTCAAGAATTTTAGTCATTTGATAGAGAATATGAAATAGAAATGTGGGAAAGCTAGTAGTATGGGGCATACTGTGTCATACTCCTAGCTAGTCAAAATAGCTATTTTTATATCTATAAAATTAAAAATATCCAATATTTTTGAGCAAATTATAATGGATTCCTGAAAACTTCTTAACAGGAAAAAAACTTTTATAGATAAAAATTTATTCTTACACAAATTCCCTTATAAATCGCAGAGGCTCTATGTGAAGGAATATACAAACTCTTTAATAGCAACTCTTCTTGGGAAATGAATTTCCCACTTTGAAAAATTTTAGTCATCTGATAGAGAATATGAAATATAAATGTGAGAAAGCTAGGAGAATGTGACATACTGTGACATAAATAATAGGTATTTTTATACCTATTAAATTTTAAAAAATCTAAGATTTTTGAGAAAATTATAATGGATTCCTGAAAACTTCTTAACAGGAAAAATAATTTTATAGATTAAAAATTATTCTTACTCAAATTCCCATATAAATCGTAGAGGCTCCATTTGAAGGAATATACAAACTCTTTCTGTGAAAATAATTTCACGCTTTCAAGAATTTTAGTCATCTGATGGAGTATATGAAATAGAAATGTAGGAAAGCTAGGAGTATGGGACATACTGTGTCATACACAATAGCTATTTTTATATCTATCAAATTAAAAACATCCAAGATTTTGGAGCAAGTTATAATGGATTCCTTGAAACTTCTTAACAGAAAAAAAAAATACTTCTATAGATAAAAATTTATTCTTTCACATATTCCCATATAAATATTAGAGGCTCCTTGTGAAGGAATATACAAACTCTTTAATACCAACTCTTTCTGTGAAAATAATTTCACACTTTCAAGAATTTTCTTTGACAGCCTTGGCATATTATTATTAAAACAATCAGCAAAACTTTGTAAAAATGCATAACCTACAAAGATAAAAATTACTCAAATTTATTTTATCTCTATAATTTCAGAATATCCACAAATGGTAGCAAAGATAAAAAAATATATAATTTTGAATAGAACTGTAATGGGAAAAGATATTGTATTACAGTAGCATGAGCTATTAAAGAGCATTTAAAATAGGTCAAAATAATTAAAGGAAAAATTTTAAAAACTCTAAACTGCAGGAGTTAAATTTTTCTATATTCCTTAAATTACACACCAGAATACAAAAACTTTATTTCCCAATAGGAAACCTTGAAGATAAATGTAATATGTCTTTAGTTCAGCTATATAGTCTTTGAGTATTTTTATAATAGTTAAAAGTAACAACTAAGAAAATATAAATTTGTCCCCATATGATATCTAAATAGTTTTAGCATACCCACAAAATTTTTACAAAGAGAAAAATATATAATTTAGATTAGTTCTTTCAGTCGAATTAAATCATTGTATTGAAATAACCCAGAGCTGTTAAAATAAAACAAAGTAAGATAGGGAAAAAAATTAAATTAAAAATTGCAGTAGACACATCTTTCGTTGTAATCTATATCGCTAGGACACTAACAAAAAAATGTTTTTTAAATGAAAATAAACTGTTTCCGAAAAGAAGCGTAGAAAGTAAACGTTATTTATTTCTTGCAAGTATAAAGTGAAGAAATCCCAGGTAAGATGCTGAAAATTGTATGCAGATGATTGAAAATTAGGATTGACAATTATTATTGGCAGCTTGTATGTATTTATGTACTATTTATTTATATTTTTAACACAAAAGACTTAATGTCAAATTATACGAGAGATGAATTATTTGTTATAATTTTCTTTTTACTTTCGCAATAAAGTAAAGCTTATATTTTAAGCATTATTAACCGGAGATATAAAAGTGCTTATTTAACCTTTACTTGATTTAAAATCTGATTGAATGGAAATAATTACTAACCATGGGATAAAAAGAAACATTATGCTTATGAAACAGTAATAGCAATATTCGCAAAAATAAATCACTAAAAATTAATATAAAGGGGAACTTTGGTAATATTAAGAATTTTACACCAAACGTATTGCAATCCATAATTTTGAAGATTAGAAGTCTGAAAAAACTTTCCACATATAACTTTGAAGCGAAAATATAGTATGAGTGTAGGTATGAAGTAATTATGAAATAAATTTCCGAGTAGTCCAACTTCATGCCTTTGCATTTTATCAAATGCAATAGATTTGGATAAAATATCTAAAAAATATGCAAATAATTATGAAATTTTCAATTTACTGTTTTGACGTATACATTTAGCTGTATATTATTCGGCACTGAGTTGTACATTATTCGACAAGAATTGCAATACAGTGTAAAATGCCCACTTCAGCTAAATAATGCACGAAAAAATATTTATTTCCCTGTCTTTTAAATATTTTAAGTTGTCAAAACTTCTCCGAAAAAATACAGCATTTACAATACTTTCGAAATTTCATATCATTGAAGAACCGTACTTAGCAATGAATATAAATGTTCAAGTACTGCGACAAGCTTGTAATGACCTAAACCAGTTCCAATTATTTGCTGTTCTTCCACAGATCTTCTCCGAAATCCTGTTAATCCCAATTAATCATAAATTGGATTAAACGGGCCTTCACGATGAATGTTGAAAACGGACTGTATATTGCACAGTGTAAGCTCAATGACATCCAAAGAGTTTTGCCTCTTCCAATGAGTTTTACTCTAACCATTTTACCAATTATATATGACCTGATTGTGACATAAGAGTAACCTAAGAGTCTCTTGTGAATGGACTACTTCAAATGTCTGCCTCTCAATTTCCTCGATTCTTATTCGTTGCTCTGGTGAGTCGAGCACAGTGTATTTCAGTTGGTTTGGTTGTTATCTAATTGATGCACAATAGAATCAGTGTTTTCGCCATTTGGATTAATGCTCTGTTTCTAGACGCAGTGATCAGTGGTAGACTGCCAATAGGCAGGGTTTATAGAACCTTTTCTTTAGAAGGCTGGAACTCTTTCTGGGTATGATGTTGAATCATATCTGATCTTGATGTATCTCATAAGCTACTGTTAAAGATAAGAAAAAAAGTCAAACTAGATTGAATATCCTACCATTCAGTTGCCAAATTAAACTTGCATTAAAATATTCGCAATATCGTCATGGTGAATATAAAGTAAAGGAAAATTTTAAAAAAGCTTTGAGCAAAATTTATACTGGGAGCTGGACAGTTAGCTAACTCTCATTTTCAAAAATAACTCGATGCGAGCTCTTCATTTCAAATCATAAACCATCTCATATTTCCATTTTTAATTTTACTTTTCCTGGGGGTGGAGAAGGGGTTAGAAGTGGTAAGGAAAGTGAAATGATACAGTTTTCAGATTTAAATTGAAGGAATCAATAAAACCATGTAAGAAGGCCACGAAGTTAAGAATTTTTTTAAAAACGCAGATCTTTATTCTCTTTACTTCAGATATATTATAGAAATAGAATTAAATAACAGAGATCACATATGTCTCAGATGATTAAAATCCTAGTTACATCCTTTTTATGTGTCTGGTCTAGGCGCCTGCTGTACATCTGTTTTTTTAGATCTATTTAATACAGCGGAAAGCATTTTTTTCTAATTTATCGCATTTTGGAGAATATATAGCAAATTCCTTGCGTGGTATTCCTATGAAAATTTGAAAACTGTTTTTTTTTACCGATTAAATTTCCTAAAACCAGTTTCAGGATTTTCGATTTAGAGTAGGAAATTTTTGAAAACCTTTATGCTTAAATTAAAAATTACGTCCAAAAAATTTTTTCCCTTCAAAGTGATTAAAAAATTTTCAACTTTTTTTAATAAATCATGACGACAAATTATTTTGAAGCCATAATGAACAAAAGCAAAAACAAATCATAAAAATCGTACTATTGGTTCACGAGACATATTTAAAAAATGCTTTTCAAATTTTATAAAACACTTTCCAATTTCTCAAGCGTTTGTTATCATAAACGCTTTAATGCATAATGATCTTTATTTAGAGACGCATTTCTTTAAAAAATTATCACAGATTGAGAGTAATTAAGAAAAAATTCTCTCCATGTCACCTTTAATAAAGTGTCACAAAAAATATACTTTTAATTACATATTTAACCAATAATCATGTGTGCTATAATTACGTTACATTCAATATATATCATTGTTAATAATCATATCTCTGAGCCTTAACAGAAATCAAATAAATCAGCGGGGGGAGGGGGGAGTTAAACTTTTGGAATTCGAATTATACACATATATATATTCGAATTACACATATTTACATATATATATATATATATATATATATATATATATATATATATATATATATATATATATATATATATATATATATATATATATATGTGTGTGTGTGTGTGTGTGTGTGTAATATGCCGGCCCGGCCCCGTGGATGATGATGATCGGAGCCGGCATACCACAACAGGGAAGAAAATAGTAGTCGAGTGTGCAATAATAAATCGTTGTTCTTCTGAAAATGCTAAGTTTATTCACATTCTGTTCAAAGGGTTACAGCGTGTTTACTAGGCAACAGAAATCCGAAAAGTGTACGGGCAGCTGACCACAGGCCCCTATATAACATCTCGTCATGTGACCATGGAGCGAGTAGTGATTCGCTCAAGACTGGATCTCCGGGCTTGCAAAACTTATATAACTAAGGGGATTTTAAGGGACGGTATGCCAATTTCCTATGTTGGTTTTTAGGTTATTTACAACTCCTTTGTTCTTTCAATCGAAAACGAAATTAACTCTACACCCAAGGAAAATTAAAAAGAATTTAGAATTTTGAAAGGGTTTTGGAGTTTTATATTTTACAGAAATATATATATATATATATATATATATATATATATATATATATATATATATATATATATATATATATATATATTATATATATATATATATATGTAATAAATTTTAACCACCTCTAATCGCCTGTAATCAGAGTTCTTTCACTCTACGGTAACCTTTCCGTCCTTTGCCAATACTAACCTACCTCGCCAATTTCTGGCAACCCGTTGACAACTACTTCTACGCTCGCCAGTTGAAAGGTGAACTTCACTCTGTAAGGTCATGGTATTGTTGGAATAAAGTTATATGTTCTTGTATTCGAATCATATTGTTTTCGGCCATGATGCTTTCTCACCAGTCGACAGGATCAAGAACTAAGTTCGGCGTTTGGAACACGTTTCTATTTGGATCAAGTTAAAAGAAATCGTTCACAGCGGAATCTATTCTTTGTCTTCATGGCTTAGTTTCGTTTCTTAAGAAGTAATCAATGAAAGATGAAAGCTACTCTGATGTGATTTGATTACTCAGTGAAGATTTTCATCATACCTCAAGGAAGTGTTCCAAGTTTCAAGATTGTGATACTAACCTACCTTTTTTTTCCATTTTTGCCTTGATTTCTGCATGCACGCCGAACGCTGTGCAGGTAATCAAAATAAGCTTCCAGAATTTGTTCTACTACTTCTATGTGTAACATTCTTATCATCGGATTTTTCGCCATAATATTTTAATTCTTATAATATCTCAATCACTGAATTTCTTTTGTTTTCTGAAGTGATATAATTATGTTAATTATTATATTTGAAATAATTTAAGTATTTTCGTTTTGATATCTTATATTTGTAAAACAAAATGGCGACTGCCAAACCAAATACTGAGCTTGACGATTCTTTAAGAATAGCAATTAGTGAAACAGAATTAAATATTGTGCCTTTTGATTCAGACGGCAATATGGATATAAACTCTTGGTTAAATTATTATGATAAAAAATGTATTGAAGGGAATAGAGATGAACAGTGGAAATAAAAAAAAAATTTCACGTTTTGTAAAGGGTAACGCACTTAATGTGTACATACAGAATTGTTATAAGGTTAATAATTTTGCAGAATTAGTGACAGTATTAAAATAAAATTTCTTTACCCCTTCTTTAACCACCCTTAGAGAATTTACAGGGTTAAAATTTAATGATAATGGCGATAATATTACAAAATATTTTAGGAAAAAATTAGAGATTGGGAAAAGCTTAAATGTTGTTATTCTTCGAAATTAAAATATGTTAATCCAGCTTTGTTGTAATTTGGGGGGGGGGGGCGCAAAGTATTTAGTAGTTACAATGGATATCATGTATTATATTATTAGTAGTTTATAAATTTTGGAAATTTTGATTTCATTAATTGTTAAAAATTTAAGAGTGGTAAATGCTCAAGAGGATGTCTAACAGCAAGTCACATACCTCAAAAAATTTATGTTTGTGTTGTCATGATTTTCTTTAGTTCCACAACAGTTGAATGTCAATGTCAATTGTTGGAAATTGTATTTTTGTTCGAATTTTTGCAGACAGTTGGTATTGATGTTGAAAGCTAAAATTGACAGCATTTAATAATCCTACTTATTAATTGCTGAAAGAACTGTTTAATAATATTTGTTTACATAACTAGGAGAAAAGTTAAAGCAAGAAATCAATGATAAAAAAAAATTAAAAAGAGTTTTGTTTAAAGAGAAAAGTAAATAATCCAATGTGAAGAATAAAAATAAACAACCAATAACGTTTTTAAAGTGACTACAACCAGAAGATCTCCAAAGGAACTATCCAATGTTTAACAACTATAAATTGCGAAATAACAACTTTTGTGTTTGTTTACCCATTAAAACTGTGCCATTCAAAGACATTCCAAAGACTGTGGTATGCAAAAATGTCAGGGACTGTGACATGAACAATATTCACTTGTATTTGTATTTTGTGGCATCTTTACATCTGTCATTAGTAGTGTTTTCTATTTATGTGTACCATTCTATTTTATTATTTCTTTTACTCCAGATATTTGTTTATAATGTAATGCCATATTTCCATGTTTATGTCTTTTCAGTTGTATTTTAAAGTGTAAAAAATTTGTGATTTTCGGGCCAACTTCAACCAACTATCCCTTCTACTAACTTTCCTGTTCTCGCTATCTGGAATGTTTTGGAGTCGACGGCCGCGACCCCAAGCCCATATTAGATGGGGTTATATTCTGTAATAAATTTTAACCACCTCTAATCGCCTGTAATCAGAGTTCTTTCACTCTACGGTAACCTTTTCGTCCTTTGCCAATACTAACCTACCTCCCCAATTTCTGGCAACCCGTTGACAGCTACTTCTACGCTCGCCAGTTGAAAGGTGGACGTCACGCTGTAAGGTCATGGTATTGTTGGAATAAAGTTATATGTTCTTGTATTCGAATCATATTGTTTTCGGCCACAATACTTATTTCAGGAGATGACCATTCCGGTCATCTCATATATATATTTATCTATATATATATATAAATTATATATATATATATAATGTGTGTGTGTTTACATATTGGTGTCAGTTGAACATGTTGCATAAATATTTAGTTATATGTGTTAGAGAAAATTTTCTTAAATGTTTTATTGTTTCGAAGTTTATCAGAACAGATTTTAAATGTATCCTTTAACTATTTTTTTATATTTTTACAAGCACTTAGAAGTGTTAAATAGACAAACAAAATTAAGTACACCATTTCAGGTTATTTGAAACGAAAGAAATAGTTTCTTCTACCTTCAGAAAAAAAGGAGAAAATTTAATAGCATTGTATATCTAATGAAACTGTACTTTTTGAGGCAATTTAAATCCTGAACTGCCAAACATTCGTTAGCGTTTATATTTGAAAATAAAGTCTTCTGTAGATGGCAATGATTCTGTAATTGCTTGCATAAATCCTTTTAATGTCAGTTTGAAAACGAAATGGATTTAGACAGCTAAAGTACCTGTTTGCCAAAATACTGATAAATTAAATTATTATAGACTGCAATTTTCTCGGATTTTTTCATTGCGATTGATAAGTCTCTAAAAAAAATAATTTAAGGTAGTCCCTTTTAACAAAACTACCGCGGGTTATTAACGTAGGATTACTTATCATTGCTTACCTCTTTTGTATGTGTATATGTATGTATGTGTTATGTATATATATATATATATATATATATATAAGTCAAAATTTTAACGCATTTGTTTAACTGTTTACTGCTTGTCGAAGCGTTACATCCTAGGTTTGGCACGATGCCAAAATTATAACTCGCGAGGACGGATGTATGGACGGTTTTAGTCTGAAAATTTTCTTTCGACAGGACCGTTATGGTGGAACGCAATCGTACGTTAAAACGGATGCATTAAATGCATCGTATTTTTAAAAGTAAAAGAAAAATGAACCTTTGAGTTCTGAACTCTTAAATAAAATTATAGAAGCAAACAGTCATAACCGTTCAGTCATACCATGCAGTACAGTTAAAGCAAAATTAATTCTAATTTAAACTCACAAAATTCAATGTGAAAACATTAAATAATTTAATTTTCTGTTAACACATGATTCAAATTAGTAGGCATAAGTAAATCTTCTGAAATAGTACTCTGCTATTGATACGCCTTTAAAGAACTTGTCAACAAAGAAAAGGATCTAATATGATGAAAATGAAAAGTATCCCTATCGCTTATAGGAAACTTGTGGAAACACAAACAGTTGACATAAGGATTCTAGATAACCACAATAAAGTAAAAATGATTATGACAATTGTTTGATCTTATTAATTGATCATTGTTAGGCTGAGGAGCATTGGTGTAATTATCACTATGAAGCTACTGAGCATGTGGCAATTGTTCATGGTGACAATCTAACCAGTGGTCCTGAGCCCGGTGTTGGTCTATTAATTAGATCGAAGTACTTGTCGCCGTACTTTTTATTTTATTGTGGTTATCAAGGGGCATTCTTTTTACTGTTTATTCCTAGGGCTAAACAAAGGTGAGAGAGGAAAACATTTTCCTCAGCATGTATAGATGAACTGCCCTAAACCATCATATGACACGTAAGAGAATCACCAATTTTGAGATTTCATAATACGATCTTCCAAAAATTTGTTATTTTGATTGGTATTCTTAGCTTTTAACTGTACAGTAGAACATCGTTTATCCAGCCCTATTTGATCCGGATCTCCGGATAATCCGGATTAGATTTGTAGACTTATTTTAAATTTAATGCTCACACTAGATAAGAATTTGTAACTGTGATAGTAAGAACGTAACTATAGTACGCCATATATTAGCTTTTTAGTTTGATTCAATATTCAGTTCCAGCATAGATTGTACAATAAATCATCGTAATAAAATCATTTTTGTTGAGTTTAAGAACGGAAAAGTTGACGACACATGCAGATGCTGCGCACCAGTTGACAAACATCGTGGTGTACTTGGTGCACCAGCCCTACACCCAGGGCCCGATTTAGAAAATTCTTGACTATAGGCACAACTCGGGATTGGGACCCCCCCCCCCTAAAATTTCCAAAATAGACACACAAAAAAAATAATCATCAATCATTGCGAAAGTACCATTTTACCAAGAATTGGTTATTTGAAGCGTAGAAGCCTATAACATTATCAAATAACAAAAAGCAATACAACATATTAACTTCATCATTAAAACACCAATACAATGCAACCAGAAAAACTTATTAATCCCTTATATACACTTTAACATACATATGATGTTATAGTGTATATAAGGAACATATAACTATACATATAATGAACCAATCTATCAATCAATCAAATTTGAAAGGATATATAAAAAAATTACTATTAGAAAAGTTTAAATAAAAAAATTGAATTGGGAATTTTTCTTTTTTTTCTTTTAAAATTAAAATTTTGGGGGGCCCCCAACTTTCGGGGGCTCCCTAGGCTTGGGCCTACCGGGCCTGATGGAAAATCAGGGCCTGCCTACACCACTCTAGCTGAAATATGATAAAGCGTTTGCGTGACCGTGCTTCATTTAAGCGCCACATGTGTTTGAAAAAGAAGACAGTGGACCAATTTTTTGTTAACAAATGATGTGAAAGATTATTTTTATATTCTTTAATGTCATGTAAACAATACTGTGTAAATTTGTTACAAAACATAGTTTTTTTTATCGTAATAAATGGTAAGTCTGCAAAGTTAAGGATTTCGTTTAGCTTATTACTCTTATTACACGGATTATCCGGATTCCCTATGGTGCCAGTTAGTCTGGATAAACGAGGTTTTGATGTATTTCTTTTCAAACAAATGGTTTATTTGGTTTTATTCTTTAGTTCTCAATTTGCCATCATTTTCGTCATAATTCACTTACAACACTAATGTTGAAAGATAAGCACTTGCTAATCTGTGCTTCGCAAAATACGGAGTGGAACACTCCCTTATAGCTTAACAGTGGAATGGAAGATCCAAAGTCAACTAATGTACCACGCTAAATTGCTGATTGACCATACGACCTCTGCTTTGATTTCTCAGCAACGATCTAACATTATTGAACTTACTAAATTAACAAAATTTATAACACCAAAATTGACTGTTCAAAGCATTAGTAACTTGGCAAATTGCTTATTAAAATTTTATTCTTTGTTTAAAAGGAAAGTGTATGTGTAAAAAAAAAATCAGCAATTTGTTAGTAAATAAGTGAAATCTAACAACCAGAAAATGTGACATTTATCTTGATAACATTTTATCATATTATCTTTACAGTAGTACAAATAAAAGCAGTTAAAATAATAACTAGATATACTTCCTCAGTGTGTAATGTAAACTATACATTAAAAAAATACCTGATATCTACATTTAAGGCGTTTACCTATTCGTCTCGACATTACATCTAAGACTAAATGTCTACATTTCATGAGAAGTTTAATAAATATTAAATGCCCTAGAAATCACTCAGCGTTCTCTCTCGGGATTAATTTGGAGTCTGTAACTTCAAAAAGTATCATGACTCATTACATTTTATGTCTGGTTATTATTTTTCCCACGGAAGAACTAGATACTGCAATACATTTTTCTTGCATGAACTCGGGGCTTTATTGTGACTCTTGTAACAGAACAGAAAAAAAAAAAAACTCCGCCATTTTCTAAGTGTTCAGTAGTGACGGAGAGAGTGAAACGAATTGCGTGTTTTCAGTCTTAAATACGAGGTATAAGAAACAGGAGTTAAGAACATGTTAATAGTGTAAATTAGTATAATTTAGGAACAAAACGTGCGAAAGAGAGATGACTTACCTAAAAAACATCGTAATTACTTACTTTAAGCACGTATTTTATTAATAAATAAACTTTTGAATGAATAGAGATATATCAAACATCACGTAGAACCATTTAAGCTGTCATTTAAAACTTTTCAGTACATGTTCATTTAAAGCTATTTTTAAATAATTAGGATGGTTTTCAAAAGAAATATTTAAAAATTTACTGTGAATTACACTTTTATATGAGAATTTTTTAATTTTGAAATATTACTGTGTAGGCCAAAAGACATTGAAATAAATCTAAACTTTTTTAAAATAACAGATACTGGGTGTGTTTAACCTTTTATGTTTTAGTTTTAAGCATTAAAATGAGAAAATTAGCCATGCGCATGTTCAGTGTTTAAGTACTATCACAATGCGTTAACTGTATTTTTGTTGAAATTTAGCTGACACAGAAAAAATCTTTAACACTAGAAAGATGGCTGCCGTCATTTTGACGGTTTCGGACATACTATTGAGCGCTACGTCTATATTTATGTCCTCAAGCTTCTGAAATTTTATGACTTTTTCTAATTTTACGCGAAATATGCACACACATTTACAAAATTATATTCGATAGTAAAAAGGAGGAGAAAATGTGTTGTATACCTACTAAGACTGACTGAAAGCCGTCAATTTGACGGCAATATAGAAAACAGGCAGAAATCTTAATAATACCGGAAAAATGTTAGTTACTTTTCGTCTCTTCCCCCTTTTGCAAATAACAGAAATATTGTCTCTTTGGAAATATTGGTGTTGAAAAATGAGGGCTGCACAAATCGTGCATATATTTTTAAGGATAAACCATACCAGGTTGTCAGTTCGAACTACCTGCATAAAAATATATCTAAATATATACTAATTTATTTTATATTGGTATGAAACCAATAACAACAAATGAATACAAAATAAGTAGTATATAGTATAAAGAAAATTAAGATATATTTAGTTTAACTGAGTGTAGGGCCACTGGCGTAAGCATTAAATTGTACTAAAAATTTATAAAAAAATTCCTACAGTTTGCAATGTTATCAAATTTTTACCAAAACTATTTTTGTTTTCCGGATTTTATGTTACATTTGAACTAAAAATATACGTATTTAATCAGTACCGCATGTTTTTGAAATAAAGTGCTCCTAACATAGGAAGATGCTTAACAGAGAAAGTTTTAAAAATGCCCCGACACTTGGATTAAAAAAAAAATCATCAATATGTACAGGTAACCTTCCTATAACACGGTAGATAGGTTCCTAGAAAATGCCGTGTTGTGTGAAACGTGTTATATGAGAGCCAGATACAGTTAAAAAAAGAGGGGTTTAGTTCTGAAAACTTATTAAAAACAAACATTTTTTGAAAAATGCCCTATAAGCAACTTAATTTTTTATCAAAAATATAAATGTATAACACAAAACGAAAAGTAACAAAAAATAGTTTCATTTAATGCGACCTTAATTTAATAAATTTCTTCCTCATCACTGCTCAGTACAATCAAACGAGAACGTTTTTTCGATTGAACGATATCACCTTCACTTTCAGAACCTTTTTCTTCATTAGATATTTTGCACTATCTCTCCTCTTTAAAAAAATTTATAATTTTGGTTTATTTGCTGGTTCTTACAAGGTCATTGTAGATTCACGGTATGGAGATAGACAATTTTGCAGCTACCTTTTAAATTTTCGGCTTCTTTCAGCGGAAGGGTCTGCATTCAAGAAAAATGATTCAAGATTTTCAGCTATGCTTAGGCCTTCTTGTAATTTTATAGAGTTAAAACTGAAAAAATTATAATGTGTTTATACATTTTCATGTAAAGCCACTATAGTTCATTATTCCTTCCCGTCATTATTTTAAGGTAATTTAGTTTTTAAATGTGTTAAACAAAAATCATGTTACCTAGTGCTATAGAAGTACAGTGTTGTATACAGGGTTTTGCAATTTTTTTTAGCGTGTTAGAGCGAAACCGTGTTACAGGTTGCAGTGTTATACGTGGGTTCCCGCAATTTATCGTATCGTGTTAGAGCGAAACCGTGTTGTAAGATGCCGTGATGTAGGAGGGGTACCTGCACTTGCAAAATTTAATCTGTAAAACTTTTTACGCCTTTATTGTATAATTTTTCTTAAAAAATAAATTTAGCTGACCTTTTTGAAAAAGTTAAAGAAATGATATTGGGAGACTGAAACTACATAACCCGAATTACCAATTACCCGTGTTGACTTAAGCACAAATAATATGAAAATACGGCTAATGTAAAAATAGATCTTTTGCCATCTGTCTGTAAGAAATGAACTATTCGAAGTTTTTACGGCGTACACTAATTTAAACAGTGTGTAATTCAAAAAATAATGAAATTTGTTGTAATGCTGTATTTAAAATCAGAAACAAATGTCTCACATTACTCTGTTCACTGATATTGAAAAAGTTTGTAAAATATTGTTTTCAACCTATCATATTCGGATTTTAAATGTACAAGTTCAGCTTTTAAATATTTTACTCGACACAAAGTCAGTGAGTTAAAAACTGCTTCTACCTGATCAATATGTGTTAAATTCGCTACTCATATAATCTGTATGTGAAATCGATAACATGCCTGTTCTCTCTTATTTGCTCAAATAGGGGTTGGCAATAATTAATAAAGGAAAATTTTAATATTCTTTCAACTCCTCTTTTGAGTAGAACCTTGTTCGCATTTATTTCCGAAACTTCGGCGTTAAAATTTTCAACCGACCACAGAGCTCCCCGGAATGATGTCATCCGTTGCATTGAAATTGACTCAAGTTCATTGCTGAAAAAATGGCTCAAAGACCACGTGATACGTCAAAACAATCACAGGTCAAGTCAGAAATCTGCTAAACGTCAAAAATACAACCATCGGGTAATCAGATGTTCCCGGCAATATTCTTTAACGCAAGAAATGAGACTGAGAGTTCACATTGCTTGCGTTATTTCTACTCGTCTCCAGTGGAAGAAATATATATATTCATTTCTGCTCAGCGCCAACAGAAGAAATATATCCATTTATCTCGTCTCCAACGGAAGAAATCTATATCCATTTCTTCTCGGAGCCATCGGAAGTACGTTACGCTCCGGAAGCAATTTGAACAAGGTCTTAGACATAAAGTGAGACCATGGCTCTCAGAGGTACTTGGTATAACGCTCAGATGGGCATTTGGGGAAATTTGGTTATACTGTATGTTTGATGTTTGATCAAAGATCAAGTAGCTATTACTGGTAAATTTTGGGCTGCAACATTCCTGTTAACTAAATAAGTGGATGTTTACCCTAATCTTGTGCATATGGTTGGATAGTGACTTATAATAATATGTGTGGAGAAATTATTAAATGATAACGTACCATACGGACTTTCAAACGCAATTAATGTAGATAAATATGGACAGGTAAGACATAAAACAATTTGATAATAATATTTTTCATTGAGTCATGGCCTTAACTTTGATTTTTGAGTTAAACAGCATTTATAAAATCTATGTATTTTAAAACATTCTTGTGCATTTGTATATTTATGTCTTTATGTGTTGATGCAAAAAATTCGTGACTGAAATCATTTCAATTGCGTTGCAAAATTTCAATGTTCCGAAACCATGCTATCAAATCTTTTTTTAAATCTTATAATTGTAATTACGAAACAAACTAGTAATTACATCGACCTATTTGTTTATCACAAGGAAAGGAAACTGAAGTACGAGCGGTAACAAAATTCTACCATAGCAAAATGTAAATCTACAAATAGAGTAAAAATCTAAATAAGATTTAATTACTGATATAACCACAAACCTAAAGAGACGAAGAAAAATATCATTTTCATTCATCATTAGGGAACACGTGGTTGTGTCTTGACAAATCAAACTATAGCGCAAAGTTTAATCTCATGATTACTTTATCTATTTTAACAGTACAACTTAATAAATAAAATATAAAAAAGTTCAAACATAACTATGCTTGTCTACATACAAAGATTTTTTCCCTTGCATGAAGGAAACAAATAATATTTCTGAATTATTTGACAGGAAATAGAAACTTGGTGAAATACCTTTGGAACTTTTGAAATTTGAAATTTTTAAATCCTTAATTAACCTTTAGCTTACGGGGCCCATTTAGCCCATTTATCCGGCCATTAAGGGTGTTATATAAATATATATATATATATATATATATATATATATATATATATATATATATATATATATATATATATATATATATATATATATATATATATATATATATAAATCAGTTCCATAACTGACTGACTGACTGCCTGACATACAACGCACAGGCCAAACTGCTGGACCTAAAGGGCTGAAATTTTGCATTGCGATATTCTTATAGTGTAGGTGTGCACTAAGAAAGATTTAAAAAAAAATTTTCTTAGATTTTTTTAAATTAAATTTTTAAGCTTAATTAAATTTTTAAGCTTTTAAGTAACTTTTTTAAAGTTTGCATTTAAAATAATAATTTGATGGTTATAAAATTTATATCACGAGAAGATCATAAAATTTCCTTTAAAATGAAATATTTTTCGAATCTTTACCTCCATTTTCTGATTTTTAGTGAAGTTTTAAATGTTAATTCTTAGTGAATTTTTAAATATTAATTTTTAGAATTTAATTTATTAAATGCTGATCACGTGATTTTTTTTCTGGTACTTTAAATAAATTTATCGTCACGTGCATAACAACTAAATAGACAAAAGAAAATTATTTTTATTTTCTTGTTAATGGGGCGGCGATTGGACATTATCCAAAAAAATCTTAAAATACAGTAAAATAAATGTTCCTCAAGTTGTACTATATTCTTTAGTATGCCCTATTAGATTTTATTTAAATATTTTCTTCTACATTATTTTGTCTATAAAAACATCCCTTACGTTTTTTTTATAAATATATTTTTATACCAATTGTATACAGTGATCGTCGTATTTATTATATATATATATATATATATATATATATATATATATATAATCTGGCATTAATTGCATACATTGACCGTTGTATTTAATTTGAAGGGAAATGTTAGTATAAGGAAAATGTTGATAATGCGCAATTTATATTCAGTAACTGTTGTGGCTCAAACGTAGGCTCCTGCCTTCATTTAAATTGCTGTTTTGGTGCAAAATTTTGAATTTTGTTTTATTTCTATATTCCAAAGGCCAATCTATCATGATTCTAAAACTGCTTTACTTTTATTTGCGTGATCATTGGATGAGAATTTATGGCCAATTTAATAAACCGAAAGCTATATTAAAAGACCGGAAGCAGTACCTTTAAATGCATTTTCTAGAAAATTAATTTTTCATTTACTTTTCTAAACGCGAATGCTAATAATTTTAAAAGTTATTTTATATTTCAATGAAATTTGGCAAGTGTTTTACATATTACTATGTTTTGAATTAAAAGCATTTAAAGCCACTTTTTTTGTATATTTCAGTGATTTTTGGAAATATTTTAAAACTTTTACTTCAAAACACAGGTAAGTATTATATAGTATGAAGAAATTTAAAATATATTTAGTTGAATTGAGTGTAGGGTCATTAGCGTAAGCATAAATTGTACTAAAAAAGTATAAAAAATTCCCTACAATTTAAAATGTTATGAAATTGTACGTAACATAAACGTACGTACGTATCACGTAAACAAATATATTTTTACCAAAACTATATTTGTTTACGTGATTTTAAATCACATTTGAACTAAAAATATATGTATTTAATCAGTACTGCATATTTTTGAAATAAAGTGCTTCGAACGTAACCTTAACAGAGACATTTTTAAAAATGCGTCGAAACTTGGATTTTTTTTATTAATTTATCAATACGTACTTGCCAAATTTAATCTGTAAAACTCTTTATGTCTTCTTTGAATTATTTTTGTTGAAAAATAAATTAACCGTTTTGAAAATGTTATAGAACTGATTTTGGAAGACTAACATTACATAGCCTGCATTACCAATTATCCATGCCGACTTATACACAGATAATATAAAAATACGTCTATTGTAAAAAAATACCTCTTGCCACCTGTCTGTAAGAAATGAACTATTCGAAATTCTTATGACT
Source organism: Dolomedes plantarius (assembly GCA_907164885.2). NCBI lineage: Eukaryota > Metazoa > Arthropoda > Arachnida > Araneae > Dolomedidae > Dolomedes > Dolomedes plantarius. The sequence continues at coordinate 128,351,969 of OU015493.1, read as the reverse complement.
TACAGTAATTTAAACTGTGTGTAATTCAAATAATAATAAAATTTGTTGTAATGCTGTATTTTAAATAAGAAAAATGTGCATATTACTTTATCTAATGATAAATGATACTCAGTCGATTACTTAATTTTTAGGAGGCAGAATTTCATTTTATATTTGAAACAGGGAGCTCCTTGAGGAACCCATAATCCATCAAATAACAAATATCCATCAAATAACAAACATAAGCGAAAGGTAGCTAACTTTGTTAGTCTCGCCATGTTATGAAAACATATGTCTGCAGAAACTTGTTTCGTGGACAGTTTTTATATCCAGTTGTGCCATTTTTTTATATAACCTCCTTAGAAGTAAAGAAACGAACAATGTCAGTAAAATGTACTGTGGTATATACATACATACATACATACATACATACATACATATATATATATATATAACTAAAATATTTAAAGCATGTGTTGCACCAAAACCAATACATTATAAATATAGGCATTAATATGTATATTGTCAATATGCGCTAAGCTGCAATTATTAGACAATACTATATAAGATATAATTAAAACAATAATGATACACCAAGATAAGCTAAAAAGGATAGTGAAGTTTTGAAGCAAAAAGGAAATTTTTGAAACAAAAACGGAAATTGATGTATTTAAAAAGACGTGAGGGGGATTAAGACCCCTCTATCCTGGTTAAAAGATCTTTTTACATAGCTAAAACTTTCCCAGCATTCGTCATACATCAATTAGAAAATTTAAAACTTTTCAAAAGGGTTTAAGACAATAAATAGAAAAGTTAGACATAAATGTAGATGTTATATACTATAATAAAATAAAGTGACATAATGTCATAAGATGGTCTCTAAAAACTACCTTACTAAAAACAGTAATTAAAAATATAAGAAAAAGCACTGAAAAAGCACTGAAAATGCCACAATACATTGATAAATTACACTACCATTATAAAACACCACATTTTATAAAACCATTAAAACTTTAAAATTCAAAACAGCAGACAAAAACTCTATACCTCCAAGTCCAAGTGCCCAAGGACATCCACGCGCCCAAAACAACGCCTCAGTATATCCACCAGAAAGCCAGCCGGATACCCCGCCTGTACAGCCAGTTCAATGAATTTTCTTTTTTCAATTCTAATTGAGTTTTTTCACAGGTTTGATTTACAAGAATATATTACTTTTACTCTTTTTAAAAATACACTTCGTATCATATTGTTTGAAAATTATTTATTTAATGGTACAACATATTATATTCAGACATTTGGACTGCCAAGGGGGGGTGGATCATCGTCCTATTTGGCAGATATATATTTATATTATTTTGAATCTAAATCATCACTTTTACAAAATATAGCTTTCTTTAGATACGTAGACGACATTTTCATTGCTCACGAGGTTAACTGTAACTTTGTTCCTACTTTTTATCCAGCTAATATAAAACTAACTAAGACCGTACAAAACTCCAAAAACGAAATCAACTTTTTGGATGTAACCATCACTTTGTCAAATGGAACACTATCTTTCCGCATATTCGATAAAAAAGATTTATACGACTTTAACATAAACCGTCTATCTAATTGGAATACAGCTTTACATCAAAATGTTAAACGTAATATAGTCAACAACTACATAATTCGTTGTGATAGACTGTGTGATTCTAGGATTGAGATGAATAAAAGAGTTAAAAAATTCATTGAACTGGCTGTACAGGCGGGGTATCCGGCTGGCTTTCTGGTGGATATACTGAGGCGTTGTTTTGGGCGCGTGGATGTCCTTGGGCACTTGGACTTGGAGGTATAGAGTTTTTGTCTGCTGTTTTGAATTTTAAAGTTTTAATGGTTTTATAACATGTGGTGTTTTATAATGGTAGTGTAATTTATCAATGTATTTTGGCATTTTCAGTGCTTTTTCAGTGCTTTTTCTTATATTTTTAATTACTGTTTTTAGTAAGGTAGTTTTTAGAGACCATCTTATGACATTATGTCACTTTATTTTATTATAGTATATAACATCTACATTTATGTCTAACTTTTCTATTTATTGTCTTAAACCCTTTTGAAAAGTTTTAAATTTTCTAATTGATGTATGACGAATGCTGGGAAAGTTTTAGCTATGTAAAAAGATCTTTTAACCAGGATAGAGGGGTCTTAATCCCCCTCACGTCTTTTTAAATACATCAATTTCCGTTTTTGTTTCAAAAATTTCCTTTTTGCTTCAAAACTTCACTATCCTTTTTAGCTTATCTTGGTGTATCATTATTGTTTTAATTATATCTTATATAGTATTGTCTAATAATTGCAGCTTAGCGCATATTGACAATATACATATTAATGCCTATATTTATAATGTATTGGTTTTGGTGCAACTCATGCTTTAAATATTTTAGTTATATATGCTCTGTCTAAACATTGCAAAAGCTACGCGCATTTTGGACGGAATTGCTATAATTTATTGCTATAATTTAATTCTAATTGGGGTACACCATATGAGTTAAGTCCATATACGCTCCCTAGCTCGTCATACAATTTTCTTTAACTTATTTTCTATATAAAAAAATAAAAAGTAAAATAAAAAATCACAAAATTAGTTAAAAAATTAGCCAAGTTGATATTAATCCACAACATGTTTAGCAATGGTACTGCTGTAGTGATGTCATGATAACAACTTCGTAAAGTAGTTTTTTCACGTAGATGCCTTACGGAATGGATTGATTGCGGATTGCGCCTATTGAACATGGACTTGTTTAGAAGCTAGATTTCTTTCTATTAATTTATCATGAACAAGTACACTGAAAGGTATCAAGCGACTGGCAAAGCGGTTGAATTACATTCACCCGATGCCCGGAGTGTCAATGTTGGGGATTTGAACACTTCGTTAGCCCGTAACCCAGGTTTGATTACTTCTTTTTTTGCTAAAGCTCCTAGTGTGGTAAATACAACATGTGCTAACAAAAAAACCGTACTAGACATTAGTGTTCCTAATTTTAAATTTAATTATTACTCACGTTATCGTAATATACGTACTTTCAGGTTCAAAAGATGTACAAATCCACGCTGTAAAACTTGTCCTTTTGCAAACAAAAACCAGTTGGGTACTAATACTAGTAATAAAGTGTTTTGTAAAGTATATAACTGTATCTATTGTTTAAAGTGTAAAGAGTGTAGTCAGGCCTATATAGGTCAAACATCAAATAAACTACACATCAGATTAAATTTACATAGAAGCAACATTAATAATAAAAAAGATCCTTCTTTCGAGATGTTACACTTCAGGTCACACAGTTTTACATCAATCGAAGTTAGTATTTTGGACATAGTTCCAAAAGATAGACTTCGTTTATGGTGGGAGAGTATGCACATCTCGCAATTTAACACACTTTATCCCTTCGGCCTGAATACTTCTTGTTTTGGTAAAACAAAAAACGAAAATACTTTAGGCTATCTAAACACTCAAGACTACATCTCAATACAAGTAGATCCAAAATTCTCCCTAAAGCGAAGACAGCGACGCGGTAATGGTAGTAACAAACTTAACATACAAAAAACATAAAAACCTTTTTTTAGAACTAAATAGGGATTTGTTGTCTGAAACTTCTGTAAAATTTAATTGGATAAAATGTAAAATATACAATATTAAAAAACAATGGTTAAACAAACTATGGCAATATGTAATAGATCCTAAATATAAAAGCCTCTTCGAACCTTCATATTTACAACACTATTTTACAATATTAGAAACCTTTAAAATTAGAGCTAAAAAATTAGGAATAGATCTTTCTGCAGCAATGCAACCTATAAAAACAGAATACATAGTTATACAATTTAAAAACAATGCCTTTAATTCCATACCAATAAATAAAATATTTAAGGATTCTATGTCTGACTTACCTTGTAAAATACAACCTAAAGTTACATACTCTTATAATATACCAATTAGTCGTAAAATATTTAATTATAATCTAAATTCAAAAAACTTAAACACAGTTTATGAGTGTGATTGTCATCATAAATCAATGTCAAAATATATTAATCCAGATCATAACCATGTCATAACGGGTAATGTCCAGATAGTATCGAACAAAAACCTACGTGATGCTATACAAATGGGTACTAAGTTTAGATATAATTGTTTTAAAGACATAGAAATAACCTTCAATAAGAACCTCACCACCTTCATTGAAAAAAATGCTTTAAAATATAATTTGCCTTTGGAGGCATTTACAAAATGGAAACAAAAAACTTCATTCACTTTTCTAAAAAGTTATGAATTGGCCTTAAAGGGTTCTAGAACATATTTCAATAGTCCAAGTATGACCTCTATAAAGGGACTACAAAATAAACTGGTAATTAGTTATGTAGACAAGGTGGCATCTAACTATTCATTTATTTGCAAATATTATTATATTCAAATTGTAAAAAATTTTTATTCAAATAATAAACTTTACGAACCATATGCATTTGATGAGTTGTCTCTGAAACGACGTTTAGTTAAACTGCATAAAAAAATAAATATAAATCTTTATTCCTTCTCCTTTCCCTACCTTGTTGCAATTCCCAAATTCCACAAAAAACCTATTACCTTTCGACCAGTAACTGTAGGTTTCGGTACCTACATAACTTATGCTAATAAATTGATAATACCAGTTTTAATAAATCTTTTCATTAAAATAAAAAAATTTGGATCCAATATAATCACTAATAGCTTACAATTAATATCAAAAATCAAAAATTTAAACGATATAGAACTAATAGAATCTTATGACGTAGTAGACCTATTCAATAATATAGACACTACTTTTCTTTTTTCAATTCTAATTGAGTTTTTTCTCAGGTTTGATTTACAAGAATATATTACTTTTACTCTTTTTAAAAATACACTTCGTATCATATTGTTTGAAAATTATTTATTTAATGGTACAACATATTATATTCAGACATTTGGACTGCCAATGGGGGGTGGATCATCGTCCTATTTGGCAGATATATATTTATATTATTTTGAATCTAAATCATCACTTTTACAAAATATAGCTTTCTTTAGATACGTAGACGACATTTTCATTGCTCACGAGGTTAACTGTAACTTTGTTCCTACTTTTTATCCAGCTAATATAAAACTAACTAAGACCGTACAAAACTCCAAAAACGAAATCAACTTTTTGGATGTAACCATCACTTTGTCAAATGGAACACTATCTTTCCGCATATTCGATAAAAAAGATTTATACGACTTTAACATAAACCGTCTATCTAATTGGAATACAGCTTTACATCAAAATGTTAAACGTAATATAGTCAACAACTACATAATTCGTTGTGATAGACTGTGTGATTCTAGGATTGAGATGAATAAAAGAGTTAAAAAATTCATTGAACTGGCTGTACAGGCGGGGTATCCGGCTGGCTTTCTGGTGGATATACTGAGGCGTTGTTTTGGGCGCGTGGATGTCCTTGGGCACTTGGACTTGGAGGTATAGAGTTTTTGTCTGCTGTTTTGAATTTTAAAGTTTTAATGGTTTTATAAAATGTGGTGTTTTATAATGGTAGTGTAATTTATCAATGTATTGTGGCATTTTCAGTGCTTTTTCAGTGCTTTTTCTTATATTTTTAATTACTGTTTTTAGTAAGGTAGTTTTTAGAGACCATCTTATGACATTATGTCACTTTATTTTATTATAGTATATAACATCTACATTTATGTCTAACTTTTCTATTTATTGTCTTAAACCCTTTTGAAAAGTTTTAAATTTTCTAATTGATGTATGACGAATGCTGGGAAAGTTTTAGCTATGTAAAAAGATCTTTTAACCAGGATAGAGGGGTCTTAATCCCCCTCACGTCTTTTTAAATACATCAATTTCCGTTTTTGTTTCAAAAATTTCCTTTTTGCTTCAAAACTTCACTATCCTTTTTAGCTTATCTTGGTGTATCATTATTGTTTTAATTATATCTTATATAGTATTGTCTAATAATTGCAGCTTAGCGCATATTGACAATATACATATTAATGCCTATATTTATAATGTATTGGTTTTGGTGCAACACATGCTTTAAATATTTTAGTTATATATATATATATATATATATATATATATATATATATATATATATATATATATATATATATATATATATATATATGTATGTATGTATGTATGTATGTATGTATATACCACAGTACATTTTACTGACATTGTTCGTTTCTTTACTTCTAAGGAGGTTATATAAAAAAATGGCACAACTGGATATAAAAACTGTCCACGAAACAAGTTTCTGCAGACATATGTTTTCATAACATGGCGAGACTAACAAAGTTAGCTACCTTTCGCTTATGTTTGTTATTTGATGGATATTTGTTATTTGATGGATTATGGGTTCCTCAAGGAGCTCCCTGTTTCAAATATAAAATGAAATTCTGCCTCCTAAAAAATTAAGTAATCGACTGAGTATCATTTATCATTAGATAAAGTAATATGCACATTTTTCTTATTTAAAATACAGCATTACAACAAATTTTATTATTATTTGAATTACACACAGTTTAAATTACTGTAAGTCATAAGAATTTCGACTTACAGTCATAAGAATTTCGACTTCCATTGGAGTGAGAGGGGGTGGAGATCTCTACTGAATGGCAAGTTCCAAGACATCCCAGATTTGCCTAATAATGTTCATATCTCGGGATTTAGGTCACCAGTGGAAGTGTATAAAGACAGAAGAACGATCCTGGAGCCATTAGGTAACAACTCTCGACCTGCGGGGTGTCGCGTTGTCCTGCTGGATTTGTCCAAGTCCGTAGGAATGCAAAATGGACATGAATGGATGTATATGATCCGATAGGATGCTTATGTACCAGTCACGTGTCAGAGTCGTCTCTAGACGTATCAGGGGCCCCATATCACAACAACTGCACACGCCCCATACCATCACAGAGGCTCCACCAGCTTGAACAGTCCCTTGTTTACATATACGGTCCATAGATTAACGAGGTTGTCTCCACACCCGTACAAGTCCATCCGCCCGATACAATTAGAAAGGGGACTCGCCAGACCAGGCAACGTGTATCCAGTCATCAACAGTCCAATGGAGGCGTTTGCGTGTCCAGGAGAGGCGTAAAGCTTTGTGCCGTGCAGTTAATAATGGCACACTAGTGTGCCTGCGTCTCCGAAATATCATATCAAAAAAGGTCCTTTGAACAGTTCGCACTCTACACTCGTTGGTTCCCCAGAACTTAAATCCGCAGAAATTTGAGGAAGTGTTGCACGTCTATCTCATTTAAGGATTCTCTTCAGTCGTCGACGGTCCCATTCATTCAAGGTCTTTTTTCGGCTGCACCGCCATCGGAGACTTGATATTTTACCGGATACCTGATAATCACGGTACACTCGTGAAATGATTGTGCTCGAAAATCCAAACTGCATCGCTTCCTCGGAGTTGCTATGCCCCATTTCTCGTGCGTTGACTATAACGCCAGGTTCAAAATACCTAAGTCGTGATAACCTAACATTGTCGCTACAGGAACCGATCTAACAGATTTGCAATACACCTGCTGTCCTATATAGGCACTGCCGACAGCATTGCATTACGCTGATTGGTTGCATATCTCCGGTATTTGCATACGCACGCCTGTACCAGTTTTTTTGGCTCTTCAGTGTATATATATATACACTGGTGAGCCAAAACGTTGTATGACCTTCTCCACATCTTTCAATGAACTCGCCTGGTTGATGTGGAGGGCACGTGATTAGGTGGGAATAGTATTTAACTGCTGTTGGGAGAGTCTGAATAATCATTCTTAGGCTTGCTTCTGCTTGTGATGGAAAATGCTGCTGATCTAAGTGACTTTGATAGAAAGCAGATTGTAATGGCCCGACGTCTCGAAACGGGTATCTCCGAAACTGCACTACTCGTGGGTTGTTTGCAACCTGCTGTTTTTATTACTTATGCAAAGTGTATGAATGACGGGGAAAGTAGCAATAGACGCCACTGCGTTGGATCTCCACGCGTTATCAAGGAAAAAGGACACAAGAGACTATCGCGCTTGGTGAAGCAAAATCGTTGTCAGACAGTGGCTCAGCTGAAATACCAATACAATGCAGGTCCAAATGGAATCGTTTCGGAGCACACGGTTCATTGGACACTTTTGGATATGGGACTACGCATCAGACGTCCCACTCATATGCCTTTGTTGACCAAGCGTCATCGCCAACTACGCCTACACTGGACCCGGAAACATCGTGACTGGACAATGGATCAGTGTGAGAGAGAGTGTTGGCTGGTCGGATGAATCACAATTCGTCATTCATCACGTCGATGGCTGTGTCAGGGTATTCGTTTCACAGGCGAATAGTTGCTCCTCCAATGTACAGCAAGTCATACACAGTCCGGTGGTGGCGGTATTATGCTTTGGGGACGTTGTCATGGATGTCTCAAGACCCGGTGGTTGTTGTAGAACAGACCATGAAAGCTGCGGACTGTCTGAACATCATTGCGGACCAGTTGCACCCTTATCTGGTATCTGTCTTCTCACTTGGAAATGGAGTCTTCCAGTAGCACAACGATCCATGTCACAAGGCTCGAACTATGTTGGAGTGGTTCCAGGACCATAATGCTGAATTCCATGTAATGTCCTGGCCGCCTAACTCACCGGATTTTATCTTATAGATCACATTTGGGATGTCATGGAACGGCAGCTCAGAGCTCAAAAGCCACTATGTTGGAATATCCTGGATTTGCGTGACTGCTGCTTGAACATCTGGTACAATCTGTCTCCGGCCATCTACCAAAAGGACTTGTGGCATCCATGCCAAGGCGGGTTGCAGCTGTTTTGTGGGCTAAAGGGGGACCATCGCGTTATTAGATTGGTAGTCATAATGTTTTGTTTCTTCAGTATATATATATATATATATATATATATATATATATATATATACACTGATAGGCCAGGATATATATATATATATATATATATATATATATATAAATAAGAATAAGATGAAAGAGAAAACCAGTAATAGCTCTAAAGCTATTTGCAGCCAGGAACAAATAACATGAAAATAAAAGTATGAAAGAGGTGTTAGACAGAATTTCTTCATCAGCGGTGTCAATGCTGTCTAAAAACCAATGGATTGTTTCCGATGAGTATGATCTATACAATAAAGACACTCAGACACCGTACAATCCATGAAAAACAGAAGAATTGATTAATAATTGAATAAAGATTGAATAAAAGTACTTAACCAAAGAACACCAAGCCTGGTGCTAGACAGAGTGGAAGTTAAGAACTTGTAACCGCAAGATGACTGACGTCACAAAACTTGCAACCATGGAGGTAGTGGATTCACAGTTACAGACTTACTTAGGTTACTGTATTTTAGGACTATTATACCCTTAATAATTTAGTTTTTTATTATTATTAGTATTTTAATATTATTTAGTTTTTATTATATATATATATATATATATATATATATATATATATAATTATTCCATACAATACATTATACCAAAACAATGATGGTCTAGTCTTTTCTTTGAACACGGGAAAAGGGAAAGAAAACTTCGGTTTATAATATTTTGCCACGTTACTCGCATCAGCAACTTTACTTTAGGCGATGCTCATATCCGTAATTGGTAAACGGGAATTTAACGAAAACGGAAATCCTTTAAGCAGTGACTCGCTATATTGCTTTCTGTTGTAGCGTGTAAGCGCTAAAAAAATCAAAAATATACTTTTTGACATTTAATATTTCCATAAACTGCACGAAACAATTCACAGACACAGTAGAATATTTGGAAATCGCTTCATCTGATGTATCGTGTTTTTGTCTTTTGTTATTACGCTAAAGTTAAATGGGGAAAAACATTATCGACTTTTTCGAAACATTCAGATTTTTCAACAACATATTTCTTTGCACTGAAATTGCCCTAGGACCTAGTACTTGAAATACTTAACTAACACAGTTTTCAGGGAAAAATACTAAGGAAATACCAAATAACTAACAAGGAAAATTGTTATCGATCTATTTTTAGAAGGCTCCATATGAATATGCTTGATATTTGCATCGTTTAATATAGATAAGTGAAATGTATAATAACAACTTCCTTCTGCTATTTTTCTGAAATCACTCTTATTTAACTTATAAATATGTCTTAATGCAAACTTGCAAGTCTACGGGATATTTTTTAGATATGTCGTCGTTCTATATGTTTATGGTAATAAGTGTAACATAAACAACGTCTGCAACTTTTTCCATCGTTCCTTAACCACCCAGACTTTGCTTTTACGTCCTACTCTTTCGTATAAACTGAATTTATCGTAACACTATGAAGGATATTTAAAAAAAAAAATTCCTCACACATCCCAGCCGCTGTATAAAATCTCCAAATAATGAAGGGGGGGGGGAGACTTTTAAGGAGACTTTTTAGGAGAGACAAACTACTCTCCTAAATTGAAATTTTTTAAATTAGTTGAATATTTCTACCAAGATGCTGGAAACAAGAATTTCGCTCAATGTTGACAAAATAACGCTCAATGTTGATTAATCAGCATTTAACTGAATTGCTACGAACTGTAGCAACTTAAAAAATGCTAGATTTTGAATAAATAATTGCAAAATAGTTGTTAAACTTATTAACCCTTTCAGTCCCAAAAGTTTATTACTCATTCTAAAACTATGAAATTCCTGAAATGTACTCATTTTATGTCCAGTATAAAGGAACAGAAAGAAAAAAAAATTTTATTTATTAATCAAAATTTTAAATGATTCCAAATGGCATCATTGGGAATTAAGTAGTGCATGAGTTAAACATAGAGTTGATGCCATTTGGAATCATTGAGAGTTGATGCTAGGGGGAAAAAAGTAAATATTTTAATATATTTTGATCTATACATGTATCTGAAGCAAATAATATACTTTAATGAATAAATACTATATTTTAATGAATTTTAATAATGTATTTCAATAATATATTTAAAATTTTTTTTTGCATGAAATTTTTAAAACAATTGTTAATTTTGTTAAGACAAAGTGATACATTGCATTTTTCACACATTATTCTGGTTTACGATTTGATACACAATTTGCATCTTCTTTTTCCTTCTATGTGAAGAGGCCAATGGCCTAAATTGTCAAATCTGACATCTGCAATGGGATTTGCATATTCATTAGGTCTGTACCACCCATCCCTTTGTTATAAACATCAACAATGTGTGGTCTTTTTACATCAATAAAGCTTTTTGAAGCAACATACCATCTTTTTACACTCTCCACAGGTTCCGCTCCACAAAAGATAGAAATGACAGTGACATGTTTATTATCAAACCATCTTACTGTTATAATGTTTTTATCGTCTGTTGCATAATCGTAGCTTCCACATCCAGAATCTTTCAAGTTTTTCTCATCTTTAGAGAGTGGAAAGCCATTTTTCGAATATTTGGAAATTCTATTATCTTTAACAGTTTCTGCCATTAGTAGATTGCAAGCCTGAAGTTGCACGGCTAGGTTGTATGATGCGAACCAGTTGTCAACAAAAAGTTTATCATTTTTATTTCGTGGTACTGTCTCTGCCAAGTGTATTACAACATCACCACTTATCCCAAGCTTTGTCTTCAGTTAATTTTGAAGAAAATCAGTAGAAGTACACTTATATTCAAATAATACAATTAAAGTATTCAAATTTTGTACAACCATGTGCCACAACCGCTAGCAATCGTAAATAAACATTTAGAGGTGTTGAATTTCAAACCCCGTTGATAACTCTTAGTGATGCCATTTGGAATCACTAATGTTTGGAAAAATAAACAACAAAAATTTCGGATAATTTGTTTTAAAAAATTGCCAAAATATGATTTTTACACATATTTAAAAATGATAAGAGACTAATTTAAACATTATTATTTTTTTAATTACATCTAAAATGAAATTGATTTATTTGTTTTTAGATTTCAGATGACACTCAAACATCAAATATTTCTTCCTTTGATGGGATAGTGCTGCAATCTATTGGGTAAAGGAAAAAATATTTTTGAATAGCAGAATGTACAAATATTTTAATAAAATTTATTTGATATCACTGGCAGTTCTGGCGGCTGAGAAAAAAAATTATGATTATCATGATTCCAATTGGCATCTCTGGGAGTGAAAGGGTTAAAGCTATTTAAGAATTTAGAAATATTAATTACTCTAACGTTCAGAGAATGATAAATTTAATTTAATAAAACTATTAGAAAAAACAACTGTTAAAATTTCTTTTGATTCAAATTTAACTTTTCCTGGTTTCAGCTCTTCCAAGTGAATAGAAATTTTGTAATGGAACTTAACATTGTTTATCTAAGCCACTCCCGTTATATTACTGAAAACATTTTCTATAATTTTAGAGAGCTCCATTACTTACATATTGTGTTTTCCATGGCAATAAATAAAAACAGATCTATTAATTTTTTAATTTCAATATTTATTTTCTACATAATATTTTTTAACTATATGAATATTTCTGACCAATTTCTGGCAACTAGAGTTTCGCTCAATGTTAATTATTCAGCCTGTAACTGAATTGCTGCGAACTGCAGTGACTTAAAAGATAACAGATTGGAATAATTTTTTTGCAAAATAAATATTAAAGCTTTTAAAACTATTTAAGAATTTATAAATATTAATTATTCTAACGTCCGGAGAATGATAAATTTAATAAAACTTTTAGACAAGCAACGCTTAAAATTTATATTGTTTGAAATATAACGTTTCTTTTTTTCTGTTTTCAGCTCTTCCAAGTGTCCAGACATTTCCTAACGTAACTTAACATTGTTTATCTAAGCCCTCCCGTTATATTACTGAAAACATTTTCTACAATTTTAGAGAGCTTCATTACTTACATATTCTGTTTTCCATGGCAATAAATAAAAAAAAGTCTATTATTATTTTTTTATTTCAGTATTCATTTCTACAAAATATAGTTGTCAAGATTGTATTAAATTCAAAAGAAATACATTATACGAATTATTTTCTGTGAGTTCTGTGCATGCAAAGCAAATATATAAATAAAGTAATGCTCCAGTTTTCCTTCAATCCACACTAGTTTTATTCATCATTTAATGACGCGTTGCATAAAGAAACTACAGTTACGATTCCTCCACCATTCCTTACTACGGTTTTAGCAGCCATAAACAATGTCTGGAACTTTTTCCTTCGTTCCTTAACAACTCAAACTTCGTTTTTACGTTCTCCTACTTCGTATAAACTGAATTTATACTATACATTATGAAGGACTATTTTTTAAAAAAAAATCGACACTCATTCCAGCCGCTCCATAAAACTCCCCAAATAATGAAGAGGAGACTTTTCAGCGACAAACTACTCTCCTAAACTGCAAATTTGTTAACTATATCAATATTTCTACCGAGATGCTGGCAACGAGAATTTCACTCAGTGTGGAGAAAACAACTCTCTATGTTGACAAATCAGTATCTAACTCAATTGTTACGAACTGCAGCAACTCAAGATATGGCAGATTTGAGTAATTTATTACAAAATAATTATTAAAGCTATTAAAACTATTTTAGAATTTAGGAGTATTAATTATTCTATAGTCCGAAGAATTATAAATTCAATAAAACTTTTAGAAAAAAAAAAGATTAAAATTTATTTTGTTTCAGATATAAAGTTTTTTTTCTTCTGTTTTCATCCATTCTAAGTGTCTAGACATTGCCTAATAGAACTTGACATTGTTTATCTAAGCCACTCTCGTTATATTACTGAAAACGTGTTCTACAATTTTAGAGAGCACTGCATTATTTGCATATTGTGTTTCCCATGGTAATAAATAAAAATAGCTTTATTATTTTTTAAAATATTTTTTATTAATACAAAACATAATTGCCACGATTACATCAAATTCAAGGGAAATATACGAATTATTAGTTTTTTATCTCCAATGCGGAGGCACTTGTCGTCAAACATTCGCCTATACTACGCCGCAGTTTTACTGCCCATTTTATTGTGCGGGCACCATATAGGCGGGCAGCATTGTCCCCTATGAAGGGACGACACGAATTTAAGCATTTTTCGTGGCGCGATGCCAGGATTCGATCTGAGCACCCTCAGCACCGAAAACCAGCGCGCTGTACCACTGGGCCGCCACAAGACCTAAATTTATGAATTACTTTTCTGTGAGTGTTGTGTATGCAAAGAAACTTTTAAAAAAAGTAACACTCCATTTTTCCTTCCATCCATACTTTCATCATTTAATGACGAGTTGCATAGGGAAACTGCATGGTTACGATTCCTCCACCATTCCTTACTGCATTTTTAGCAGCCATAAACAACGTCTGGAACTTTTTCCATCGTTCCTTAACCACCCAGACTTCGTTTTTAAGTTCTCCTACTTCGTATAAACTGAATTTATCCTATCCACTATGAAGGGCTATTTAAAAAAAAAAGAAAAATGCACTGCGCATTCAAGCCGCTGCATAAAACTCTCAAATAATAAAGGGAGAAAACTTTTCAGCGACAAACTATTCTCCTAAATTGAAAAATTGTTAACTGTATGAATATTTCCACCCCAGATGCTGGCGACATAAACTTAGCTCTATGTTAAAAAAACAACACTCATTGTTGACAAATCAGCATTTAACTGCTGAAAATATGGAAGATTTTAATAAATAATTGCAAAATAATTATTAAACCTATTAAAACTATTTTTGAACTTAGGAATATTAACTATTCTAACTTCCGAAGAATGATAAATTAAATAAAACTATTAGGAAAAGCCACACTTAAAATTCATTTCGTTTGAGATATAACTTTTTTTTCTGTTTTCAGCTCTTCCAGTTGTCTAAACATTTCCTTATGGAACTTAACGTTGTTTATCTAAGCCACTCCCGTTATATTACTGAAAACATTTTCTACAATTTTAGAGAGTTCTATCCATTACGTACGTACTGTGTTTTCCTTGGCAATAAATAAAAACAGCTGTATTATATTTTTTAAATTTTAGTTTTTATTTTCTACAAAATATAGTTGTCAATGTTGCATTAAATTCAAAGAAAATATATCATACGAATTATTTTTCTGCAAGTTCTGTGCATGCAAAGAGATTTAATAAAAAAAATAATGCTCCATTTTTCCTTCCATCCACACTTGCTTTATTCATCATTTAATGACGAGTTGCCTGGGAAAACTGCATAGTTACGATTCCTCCACCATTCCTTACTACATTTTTAGCAGCCATAAACAACGTCTGGAACTTTTTCTATCGTTCCTTAACCACCCAGACTTCGTTTTTACGTTCTACTCCTTCGTATAAACTGAATTTACCCTATCACTATGAAGGGCTATTTACAAAAAAGAAAAATTCGCATTCCAGTCGCTGTGTAAAACTCCCCAAATAATGAAGGGGGAAAACTTTTCAGCGACAAACTACTCTCCTAAATTGAAAATTTGTTAACTATATGAATATTTCCACCCCAGATGCTAGCAACAAGAATTTTCGAGCGCTATTTCGAATTCCGTTCATTTTTTTTTAAACGCATCCGAAAAAGAGATAAAGCAAAGAAGGAAAAAATGAAACAATAATAACAAAAAAAGTTTGAATTAGATTTTATTATTTTTTTCCATATATATATTTTTTTACAACAGTGCTCATTTCATTAGATAGAGTGGGAATAAATGTTCTGTTATCGGTCGAATTAAAGTCTTTCGAAAAACTTGATACTCTGCAATTTACCCGATGAAATGTGGCCGGGTGCTTTATCAAGTTAAGGCAAGTAGGCAATATCGTGATTAATATTTCATATAAATCGTTATTACGTAGGTGTGCTGGAGTAGCCGGGCCTATGAACGTTTTGCTTAATGGGGCTATAAATTTACTCAAGGCCTAGCATAATATTACTGGGCTGATATGTTATTTTTTTTCTTCTTCATCGCAAAGCAGAAATGATTGTACAGTCGCAAAGAGTAATGCTTAGCTTGGTGGTAATATTTCGAGATAGTTTATTCAGTGGAAATATCTCTAATGATATGAGAGCATTATTTTCGAAGAATGGAGAAGCAGTGTTGGATGGGAAAGGTACTTGAGAACACTTGTTTACTCAAAGTTTATATCTATGTACACTGGTGTAAGAAATTATGAGAATTTGCAGACTTGGTCGATTATCTCTAGAACTACTGTACCGATTGTAATGAAATTTGATACGTACATACATAATACAATACAAAACAAATAACCATTCAATAATTGCAATACACACGCATGATCGTGCGTAACACTCGTTGGAGTCGGAAGGTGTGAAACAGCGGTTGCAGAATAAACATAAAATTGGGTTAATAGATGGGTTAATAGGGGTATGGTCTCCTCTTACGGATATACAGGTCTCGGATAAAAAGGCAGTTTATCATTTCCTGTGGCAATTGGTCCCACTCGTTTAGCAACGCTTTTTTCATTTCCTAGATGGTTCTCGGAGGGGAGTTGCGATTGCAATTGCCCTCCCCAGAGCATCCCAGACATGCTCTATAGGGTTAAGGTCTGGAGATCTGGCTGGACAATCCATCCGGCGAATATCCTCACTCTCTAGAAATTCGTCGACCAGAAGAGCTCTATGTGACCTCGCGTTATCGTCAATTAAAATGAACTCATGGTCAACTGCACCCCTGAAAAGGCGAACATACGGCTGCAAGACCTCATCCCTATACCTCACACCAGTCACGGTGCCTCTTTCAAAGACATGGAGAGGTGTGCGGCCATCCAATATGAGGCCTGCCCAGACCATTAAACCTCCTCCGACACAATGGTCGATTTCGCGGACATAGGTATCGGGTCCCTGGTTCTCTCCATATGAACGTACGGCGAGAATCAGTGTTTAGGCTCAACCGGGACTCATCATTGAAGAGAACGGTCGCCCATTGATCCATACTCCAATCTCTATGCTTTCTGCGCCATGATAAACGGATTCTCCTGTTCGTAGAAGTGAGTGGGACGCGAACAGCAGGTCTTCTTGCAAACAACCCTCACTCATGAAGTCTTTTGGAAACAGTCACCCTTGACACATGGGTTCCTGTGGCTGCATACAAGTCACGAGAGAGCTGAGAAGCTGTAGCACTCCTGTTACGCCTCGCTATAATCGACAAATGGCGAACTTCTCTGGCCGTCGTGGCTCTTGGACGACCTTGCCCAGGCTTTCTCTCGATGGATCCTGTATCCGGGAACTGATTCCATAAGTTACACACGACGCGGGGCGTAAAATTGAACTCTCTACAAATTTGGACTTGAGATTGGCCTGCTTCTAGCCTAACCACAATTCGCCACCTTATTCCATCATCAAAATGTTGGTGGTTACTCATTTTTACTGTTAAAATTTGAAATTAACCGATTGCTGAAAAATGACTCCAAGAATTAAACCATTTTTTTTATTCTGCAACTGCTGTTTCATACCTTCCGACTCCAATGAATGTTACGCACAATCATTCGTGTGTATTACAATTATTGAATGGTTATTTGTTTTGTATTGTATCAATGTATGTACATATCATATTTCATTAAAATCGGTACAGTAGTTCTAGAGATAATAGACCAAGTCTGCAAATTCTCTTAATTTCTTACAACAGTGTATTAAGTGGCTGAGTTGAAGGAAATCAAAATAAGAAAATTTTAATGAATGGAGTTGAAAGGATTCATCCTTCTACAGACAAAAAAATGTATAAAAAAAAACTACAGAATGATGAGCTCAAATCTGTAAAGATTTAAAATTACGTTTAATTTTGCATTAAAGTCAACTCACTAATTTATCATTAATACTTTCACATGGAGGGAAAGAAAGAAATGAATTTATACTGCTTATGCATATATATATATATATATATATATATATATATATATATATATATATATATATATATATATATATATATATATTGTAATGACTTGACTGTCCCCACGGGGAAATTCCAAGGGACACCTCTTTGTAAACTAAGTCTATTCATCAGTGACAGTTGCTTTATCAACACAGCGGTGTAGACACTGAGGCGCCTGCTGGACATTTAGGAGGCAGACACCCATGGAATTTTCTTCACATTTTTCGAACAAAGCAGATCCACGGACAATCGCCGCGCAGCTTAGCTTAAGCCGCGGGATGACTTTGACGGCAGACTTGAAAGGGACAAAAGGGAGTACGACATTCGACCCTCAAGGAAGAATGAGAAGATATACTCTACACTCCGAGCAGCAGTAGTCAGTTGTCCGTTAATTTCAGAGGAGCTAGTTGGACTGAATAGGAGGTCCCTGCAGCGAAAGCGTGCCAGAGTACGAGAATCAGCCGACCCATAATGACATCCTGAACCCACGAGTTTTCTTTGTAGATAATGTTTAATTTTAATCTTTGTAAATTAGCCTATATTTATTCTAGAGTGCCAATAAAGCATTAGGTAAATATTAAAGGCTATCAGTCTGTTTTTTAGGCTAAGTCCTTATAATATATATATATATATATATATATATATATATATATATATATATATATATATAAGTATATATATATATATATATATAAATAAGAATAAGATGAAAGAGAAAACCAGTAATAGCTCTAAAGCTACATGAAGCCAGGAACATCCAACATGTAAAGATAAGTATGAATACGGTTTTTGACAGCATTTCTTCATCAGCGGTGTCAATACTGTCTAAAAACCAATGGATTGTTTCTGATGAGTATGATCTATTAAATAAACACACTCAGACACCGTACAATCCATTATTAACAGAAGAATTGAATAATAAATGAAATTGTATAAAAGTACTTAACCAAAGAACACCAAGCCTGGCGCTAGTCAGAGTGGAAGTTAAGAACTTGTAACCGTAAGATGACTGACGTCATAACTTGCAACCATTGAGGTAGTGGATACTCAGTTACAGACTTACTTAGGTTACTTATTTTAAGACTATTACTCCTTTATTTATTTAGTTTTATTATTGTTACTACTATTAGTTAATTATTTTTTATTATTCTTATGTTTTTATTTTTGTTTTTAGTAGTTATTATTTTTATTTTAACCTATTTATGTTTAACTTATTAATGCAACAGAACAAACTATTCATTAAAACAAAAACAACCAATTATGTTTTTGGATAGACTAACTGGGTAATTATTACGAGTTAGCACAGCTTTCAAGTCTATAATATGCTTAATCCTATTGTCTTTAGAACATAGCCTATTTATACGAACTAACTGATTTACAATAATGTTATTAAAAACAGATTTATGTAAACAGGTTAGATAATTTTGAAATTTAACAATATTAAAATTATATTCAGATCTTTTGTCGTATAAGTCATAAGTTAATTTATTGTTAGTACTTAATTTAATATTGATATCTAGAAAGTTTACATTAATATTATCATGGCTACTTTTAATTAGTTCCAAATTAGGAGGGTAAAAATTTAAGTCTATAGGGTTATTACTTTTATTTATTACTATTATATCATCTATATATCTAAATATATTGTAATTGCTATTTTCTATATTATTAATTTCAAAATAAATAAGTATAAATTAGCTAGCATACTTGAAGCATTACCACCTTGTGGCACACCTTTGGACTGTAAGTATATACTATTATTATGAACTATGTAATTATGTTTAGTTACTAATTCTAGGAGCCTATTGAAACGAGTTAGTTTAATTTCGTTGTTTAAGTATTGAATATTATTTTGTACTAACATTATGATTATTCTATTTAAATCATTTATATCAATATTATTAAATAGATCTTTAAAATCATAAGTTACAATATATTTACAGTTATCTAATGTTTGTAGTTTTCTAATTAGACTATAGCTATTATCAATTATACCACAAACACCAGATGTTATATTTTTATAGATTAATTTAAGGTATTTTAATAATAATTTACTTGCTTTTGTAGCATAAGTATTATGACCACAGGTTACTGCTCTAAAAGCAATAGGAGTTTTATGAAATTTTGGAACTAAAGTTATATAAGGAAAATGATAAATGTTAGATGAAATACCTAGTAGTTTATATTTAGCTATGATTTTCTTAATAATAATATTAGTAGTTTCATTTAATGGCTGAAAAAGATCACTATTTTCTAACTGTTTTTTTAAACATATGGCAAAATATTTTTTACAAATTATAGCATAGTTGTTGGCTGCTTTATCTACATAAGTGACTATAAAGTCATCTTGTAATTTTGTAATAGCAGCTTTAAAGTGTTTATAAGGATTATTATTGTTATTACTATTATTGGGTAATTTAGATTGTACTAGTTTTAGTAAATTAATTTTCCAAGGGTTGAAAGCTTCAGTAGGTACAGAATAATTAATTGCTATTTTGTAAATAAATTTATCTAAATCAGCATTTAAGAAACTAATGATTTTCTTATTATTATTAGTACTAGGTATTCTAAACTTAGTTCCTAAATTCATCAAATCTCGCAGTGCATCATCTTCCACAATATCCATATTGCCTGTTATTACATGACCATGTGTCGTATCTAAATAACTATTGTAAAAGGGCAGATGACAAACACAAGTTAAATTTAATGACTCAGAAAAATTTTTTGAAACCTGATTATAGTTAAATATACGTCTACCCATAGGCAGAGTATATTTAAAGGCACGTTTTATTTTTATTTCTTTTATAGGAAACATATCATAAAGTTTATCAAATATACTATTAAAGTTAATATAATTAAGTTTAAGGTTAGTAAAATTTAGTACACAAAATGTGTTATTATCTGAATTTTGTTTTTTATATAAGTTTATTTTTAAATGTTTTGCCCGTGTTAGTATTAAATCATATACCAGATGCTGATAATGATAATTCTTTAGTTTCGTATTTAAAAATAGTTGATAAAGCTTAATGATATGTTTTTTAACGATAGAAAAAATCCAAGCTTTTAATATTTTATATTTATAATCAATTATAAACCTTTCCTGAAAACTTAATAAGGCAGTTCTATATATATTACTATCAAAAGTCTTACTTTTATTATAACTTTTACCTCTTTTAGTTCTTTTTGAGGACTGTGTATCTTCAATTAGATTAGGGTAAATAGGTTGAGCTGACACATCAGTAAAATTAAATTTAACTATATTTTTTTGTTTAAACATTTGATTAAGGCCATATGGAAAGAGAGTTTTATGTTTTTGCATATAAATATTTTCATAATATAACCTTTCAGAGGGTGATTTAATTATATATATATATATATATATATATATATATATATATATATATATATATATATATATATATATATATATATATATATATATATATATATATATATATATATATATATATATATATATATATATATATATAAATATATATATATATATATATATATATATATATATATATATATATATATATATATATATATATATATATATATATATATATATATATATGTGTGTGTGTGTGTGTGTGTGTGTGTGCGTGTGTCTGTCTGTCTGTGTGTTCATTCATTCGTGTGTTTACACGGAACACTGTAATCAGCATATCTTTGACTTGCAGTGAATTCAAAATGTAATCAGCAAACAATGTAATTTCTGAATTTCAGTTTCATCCCTGTGTTACGTTAAGATTTTAGTAGGAGTTGTTCTGATCTTGAGCGAGTATCCAATCTGTTCCACAAAAGGAGAATCAAAGTATTTTAGCTGTCTTAGCAAAATTCCGAACGTAAAATCGAACACAGACAATTCTCTAACTTCACGTTACAAAATATTCAATATATTATTAAGGGAATAATACATTTGGATTTATTAATTATTCATATTTTGAATTATTTAATATATTCTATTCGTTTCTAATTCCAGGAAACCTATATTGTTTAAAATTCAGGATGGCCGAGTATAATTCAATTTCCCTCAAAACTATCGCTAAATTATTTTTATCAAAAATACTTTGAACACAAAATGCGTTTTACACGGGAAGATACACATAAATTGTGTTTTGACTTTCTAACATAATCAAATTTAGTCAGAGCTCATTCATTCGTAAACAGTTCAATTTGAGTTCTGTTAAATAATGTAATTTATTTACAAGAGGAAATTTTAAAATTCAGCTTTCAGTTTAACTATATTTTGACAAAACATTTTGATTATTGTTATAGTCAGAGAAATAAAAAAAATAAATTTAAAGACTAAGCAGTTATTTTATAAATGACTGAAGCTATGTAATGTGGGATGTTATTTTGTATGCAATACTAGAGTTACAGATAACTGATTTGTACTTATAATTTTCCTATCGTTTCTTTCATTTTTGGTTTGTAAAAGTCTGTTGACATGCCAAAGAAAAATACTATGGCTAAACATATGAAAGCTTTAAAACTGTCAACATGGCATATGACACGAGTAATGCACTCTTGCTTTACGATGCGTGAATATCATTGTTTAATTACATCGTATAATAATGCGAGAATGTTGCTGCACTATTGTTTTACTATGTGAAAACATTAACGCTTAATTATTTCGGGTAATAATGTTAGAATGTTAACCCTACTCTTGCTATACTATGCGATAATATCACTGTTTTATTACATCATGTAATAGTGCGAGAATGCGTTATTCATATATTAATGTGTTATATCCCTGACCTCACTGAAGGTCTTTTGATTTTTTAAATACTTTTAAAGTTTATATTGAATAACGTAAATATGCACAGATAATTTTTTTAACTTGAAACCGTAGCACATTTTCTCTCAGATTCATGCTTCCCTGCTCGCAGAAAATTATTAACGAATGTTGAAGTTACAAAATATTAAAAATTTAAGATGTTATTTAATCTCTTAAAAAACATACATTATTATTGTCATTAATATATCTTATAAAGTTCTATGTTAGTGTTGTTGTATATAAACAAATCAATTAAAGAAATTTTACTGTGGCAGATTTCGCAAACAATGGGATTCAAATTTCGTCCAAATAGAAGTATTTGGATATCATCTATCTGCAGTCCAGAAACACACAAAGCATTCTACTATAAATACAGAAACAAAACTTATCCTTTTTTTACAAGGTTTACTTTATTCCGAGACAGAAAGCATGAAATATCTAAAGAGGGGGGGGGGGACTATTTCCATTCGCGGGTGGTCCGTGCGAAGTGCAATATAGTGTGATTCTTTGTTCGTGTCGGTTTCTGTGCTTTGCGTGCCGCAAATGTTTTCTTAAAAAGTAAAGTAATAGAAAAGCAAAGGAAAAGGGTACATCAGAACACAATATTTCAATCGATATTAGGTGTAAGAAAGATTTCTTTTTCTACTTTTAAGTGTGTACATAAGAAGTGCTTTTCATAAGGATGCTTTAAATTAATAATAACTTCTTTGAATATTTTGCAGATATTTCAATTGAAAGTCTATATTTTATATATATATATATATATATATATATATATGTATATATATACATGCATGTATCGTTGCTTGCTATGGAAATTTATATACACATTGATCAGTTGTATAAAGATATTACGAATCACGTAAATGTTACCATCCTAGAATTTGTTGAATGAGATTCAGAGGGTGCTTGCAGAGTTTACTTAAAGTGATGCAGTTTTGTTAAACTCTCAGTATATATTAGATAATTATGTATTATAATAATATATTTCCTATTAGTGTTAATTGCTGATTGTTAAACCTGAGTTTTTCCCCCGAAAATGCTGTAAGGCTTTTTATCATGTAGTTTGTTTTCAGTGTATTTGCTTGAGAATGCTTTGTACAAATGTATGAGATAGGTGTTATACAACATAAAATTTAATGCGTTATCAACGTACATACTGTCCCTGTTTACTAATACTATTATTTTTGATACTTTCTATGTAAAAAGACACACGGACAATATATATATATATATATATATATATATATATATATATATATATATATATATGCAGTCAAACTCCGTTATAGCGAACCCGGTATATAACGAATACACGGATATAACGAAAGAAAATTTTGGTACCGCCGTTTTTCTATTGTACGTAATTTAATTAGTATTGTGTCAGTTTAATGTAATCGATTTTAGTCGATTTAATTCATTACTGATCTTTTTTAATAGATTTTACCTTTTTTAATACATGATTATTGAATACACATTGCAACTAATGAGTTATACAATTTGTGAACTCGAACATTTTTCTTAACGGTTCGAATATAGCTAACCACCGGATAAAGCGAACAAAATTTTGTTACCTTGAAATTCATTATAACGGGGTTAGACCGTATATATATATATATATATATATATATATATATATATATATATATATATATATATATATATATATATGTATGTATGTATGTATGTATGTATGTATATATATATATATATATATATATATATATATATATATAGATAGATAGATAGATAGATAGATAAATAGATAGATTGATGTATAGATAGATAGTGTGTGTGCGTATGCATGTATTTAAGTATCATTGCCTACTATGAAGTATTTCAAGGTAAATAAAAATTAATTATAAAAGTATACAGTAATTTTCCTGTTTCCAACTTATTAATGGAAGAATAAGTTAAAAGTATATATTTTGTAAAATTAATTTAGTCTTTATTGAGGTTAGCAATAACCGCCATCTTTTGATGCTAAAGGTTTTAGTTGTCATTAAGAATAAAAGTGTCCATTATTTATTATTTCTAACAAACTTGGTTAATAATGGCGGTCCAAGAGAGTTTGGCATTCATAATACAGTCATCTTAGTTACCTCATTACTTGCGGTACATGTTAAGCTAAACCTACTGAAAAATGTCACTGAGTCGCATTTAAAATATCTGAAAGAGATCTGCAACAATCCTTTTTCTGGGCGAATGCAAATAATAAAGTAATAAAACTTACATAAAAATATCTCTAAAACTTTGGAGAAAAGGATAACTACGAACGTTATTTTCATATTTGGAAAAGTATTTTTTCAGTAAAATTATACGGTTGCAGTAGAAGTAATTTTCTAGCATTACCGTAACTATTACAGTAATTCTAGAAAGTAATCATGTACTTCCATGGTGTAAGTATGGAATAAAAGTGGGAGCAATTTATTCAAATGCATTAAAACCCGTGTTTCATTTCCGGAGTATTTTACTTTAGATCTAATCTTGCTTCCCAGACACGTTTAAACTTTGCAACTTGATGTTCTATTTCTTCTAGAATTAAAGCAATATCTGAAATTACCTCGAATGCAATGCGCCTCGTAATTCCAGATGATATTTGCGGGATATCATTGATTAGCATTCCCTGAACAAATAGAAGTTTAAATTGGATGAAACAAACAGAAATTTTAAAATTTTACCATGAGCTATTTTTTTAAGTTTGTTGTTATTTATTAAATTGATTTTTAAATAAAATTTCATCCCATATTATCCAAAGTATTCCAGCATATTATGATAAAAATTTTTAAAAATAAACAATTTAGGGTACACCCGTAACATGTATACTTTGTCTCCCGAATGAGATCAGACGCTTTTAGTTTTTGAAAATCGTCTGAAAGGGGAAAAATTGCATTAGATAGAGACTGTAAGGGCCTCTTCACACAGCTTCAGTGTTACTCCTATTGAAATATATTTAACCAATTATAAGCCTTCAAACGTTTAGCCAAGAAATCGTCAAAGTCTGTTATTGGTTTAAAATATATGTATAGGACAAAATAATAGGAACAACGATTTCGAAATGGTTCGTTCGTCGACGGTCCAATACAACCCCGCCGCGTGTCGCAACAGTCTGCCATTTAGTAGCAGCGAATGGGAAGGTATCAGTGAAGGATTTGCCGGTATTACAGTTACATGAGAAAATTCTGTTCCCAGCATAGCGTTATTGTGTACGAACTGTCCGACATGCGAAAAGGCATGATCATTGGAGTTTGCCTCGCTGGAGCGCCCGTTTCAAGAACAGCCAACCTAGTGTATGTTTCCATGACCACCATGTCAAGGGTTATAACAGCCTACTTAAACCTGAGAATGGTGTCCTCTGTGAAGCAGAACAGTGTGTGTAAGTCGAAGCTGACCGACCAATATAGACAATTGTTGAAGATGATACACCCAAAAACGTAAGACACCTACAGAAAAACTCCAAAAGGAACCCTGGGTCTCTAGACCCCAGTATCCACTAAAACTATTCAACGGGAGCTGCATGCTGCAACCATTCATGTGAATGGCTATTCCAAAACCGCTAGCGTCGCCGCGGAATGCTATGAAGCGACGACAGTGGTGCCGAGACCACGCAAACTGTACATAACAGCAATGGTAACAGGTCATCTGGAGTGACGAATCAACATTTACATTATTTCAGACCACCGGACGTATGTTCGTCTGGCGAACACCGGCAGAGGCATTTCATGTTGACTGCCTGGTACCTAGCGGGAAGCATGGAGGGGGCTCTGTGATGGTGTGGGGCGAGATATCTTAACGTGGCTTAAGCCCACTCGTAGTCCTAGAGGGTTGAGATCGCAGGAGACCAATATCGCACTATTCCTGTAGATACTTTCCCTCCTATGCTTCAGACTCTGTTTCCTGGGGAACGTCCTGTGCTCCAAAATGACAATGCCTCTGTTCACACAGCCCACTATGTTCAAACGTGGTTAGATGAGCATAATAATGAAATGGAACATCTCATGTGGTGTCCGCATTCCCCTGATCTCAATATTTTTGGGCATTTGGGTTTTTTTTTTTAGCCCGTGCACAAATTCCGTGCTCCGTTTACTCTTCCACACACAGGGTCTGAGCTCGAGACCACTCTGCACGAGGAATGGGAGCGAACTCCCTTGAACTTTTTGCAAGACCTTTATTTGTTAATCACACGTCGAATACAAGCTGTAATGAAGGCCAAGGGTGGTCCAATTCTCTACAAATAAAGAATTTGCATTATTTCATAGGTGTTCCTATTATTCTGTTCTGTACCTGTATATATATACACATACTTACACACAAATAAATTAATATATATATATATATATATATATATATATATATATATATATATATATATATATATATATATATATATATATATATATATATATATATATGAATATATATATATATATATATATATATATATATATATATATATATAAATATAAATATAAATATATATATATATATATATATATATATATATATATATATATATATATATATATATATATATATATGAATATATATATATATATATATATATATATATATATATATATATATATATATATATATATATATATATATAAATATAAATATATATATATATATATATATATATATATATATATATATATATATATATATATATATATATATATATATATATATATATATATATATATATATATTGTAGAGATTGCATTTCAACCTCTCCGTTAACAAAAAAAAAATTCTTCTATCTCGGCCTGAGAGTCATCAAAGAAACCAGACCACTCAGGGGGCAAAATGCTGACGGCATTTTCCTTTGTTCATCCGATAGACTTGTTCCACAGAACGTTAGGAGGCCTCGGTCATTTTTCTTGATTAAGTCTGTCGTTACAAACCGGGTGAGTTTGACAACCGGTTGACATCAATTGTGAATGACAGGAGACTCCAGGTGCTTTTCATTCACGAATTATCAGTTGTTAAGCAGCATCCTGGAGGCGCCGCGCGCCTGAACAAAAGGACTCGTGCGGTATCCCCTTCTCATTGACCGAAGCGGCCCTTTGAGGCTCTTTGAAGTGAGGCTCCTTGAAGTGAGGCTCTTTGAAGTGGCTTTGAGGACAAAGTAAAAAGGCGGCCGCTTAGACCCGGGGAAAATATTTCATTATCGCCCCGGGAAACCCATTTCCGTTGCTCACTTGTTCTAGATCGTTCGAACTTTCCGGAGAGTGATTCAATATCCGGTGGAGGCTCTCCTATAAAAGAGAATGGACCCCTTGGCCGTGGCTTGCGTCTTTTTTGTTCCTGATCCGTGGCGGATCCAGTGTGAGAGCAGCCGGGTGGCCGCCCTTAGAGATACAGAGTCCCTTGTGACTGTTTGCAGCGACGATTACGTTCCTGTAGGAGTAAACATACTCCGCTAATTTTGTTCGGAGACCAGTCTTCGTGGAAGTAGCCTTTGCAACAGAAATTTCCAGTGAGGAGTCCCTGCTCCTTATTTTCTATTTTTCATCGCTACTGGGTGAGTGCAGTGGTCACCACCGTTGAGATTGTTGGGGAACCCCTTTTCCCATCAGGACGAAGTACCGTGTCATCATTATTGAAGCAGGGTCAGTTCTGCTAGCCTAGCGGACTTCTTTGTTCTTACTCCGCCCCACACCGATTAAATCGAGTGTGATATTTCGTAAGATTACCGAAGTTCGTCTTGCATCTGTGCAGTGTACATATCTCATCATCATCAATTTTCTCAATAAATTGCATTTGTTTTGTTTAAGTAACGAGTGATGTATACCTGGTGTGTTTAGTTCATCTACTGGTTGAAACTACGAACCTCAGTTCGCTACAGAATATATATATATATATATATATATATATATATATATATATATATATATAGAGAGAGAGAGAGAGAGAGAGAGAGAGAGAGAGAGAGTGAGCGCGCCCCTGTTCCCATGCCTCGCTGTGTTCAAACATGGTTAGATGAGCATGATTATGAAGTGGAACATCTCACGCGATGTACTCAGTCCCTTGATCTCAACATCCTTGAGCCTTTAGGGGGAGGGGGGTTTAGTGAGCGAAGTCCGTGCTCGGTTTCCTCTTCCGCGTACAATACACGTACAATCGTGCGATCGAGACCGGTCTGCACGAAGAATAGCTGCGAATTCCCTTGAACTTTGTGCAAAATCTTTATTTGTTAATCCCACGTTGAATGCAAGCTATAATAAGGGTCAAGGGTGGACCAACCGCATATTAATAAAAATTTTGCATTCTTTCACAGATGTTCCTATTATTTTGTCCTATATCTGTATGTCAATACAAGTAACGATTACGATGACGGATTGAATGTGAACAGGCGCTTAGAGATATTTTTTTCCTTGCATAATACTTCAACATAGTCTTATATTTATATATACGTGGGAAAGGGAGGAGGAGTTAATTACTTTCTCCGTAAAAGAATTCCAATTAAAAAATTAATACCTACACCAAACGAAATAAAAACCTTCAAAATCGGCCTTCAGTTTGTCTAAACATAAGTTTATGATAAAATTCAAACCAAAAGATGTTGGAAACACTTGAAAAATCATTACCTTGAATAATTTAGAAAAGAACTGTAATTATTTCAAATATTTCATAATTTTGTTGATAGGGTCAATTCATAAAAGGAAAGGATTTTAGAAATTCGTACGTTAGATCTTAATTTTCATAGTGGTTAAGAAAAGTGTATTACAAGTATATATAAAATAGTTAATTAAAGCTTTCCCATTGTTTCAAATGCAATAAAATGTCATAATAATCCTACAACAGTAAAAAAACAAAAGAAAGACACGTTTGATCATAAACATTGCCCCCCGGAATAAAAACCAATATATTCAGATACATTAAAAAATTCAATATTCGGGGACTCCAAAACTTGGGATAGAACTGCATAGATGAGATATAGAATCTAGGGATCCAGAGCCGGATATATGTGTAATCAGATACCGTAAATATTACATCCGGGTACCAAGATCAAATTTCTGTTTTGAGAAAATAACCGAAATTTATGAATTTCTCTCCAAACATTTACAAAAAATCAGAGATTTTGATACTGGAATAAGACGAAAATAGAAAATTTAAATTCTCTGTTTGAATAGTCATATAACGCTGTAAGGAAAATCCAAAATAGAATTCAAAGTTCCTTTATTAGAAAATACTTTTTCGATATGTTAAAAAACAGTCAAACTTAACTATTTTGCTTGTATATATATATATATATATATATATATTATATATAAGCAAACATAGTCTTACCCCAGTTCATTCTACATTTGAAGAATTTTTGAATTTGAGATCAGCGCCAGCGTCAGGAATGTAAATCATTAATTTGGATTTTTTTAAAATCAAGATATTTAACTTTGTGAGAATAATTAAATGATCTCAGGTTAATAAAAGCATAATATAACTATATATTAATAAACTAAAAATTAGCCTGTCGAGAAAGCCCTTCAACAAGATCTTTAAAAATAGAAATGTATCGAAAAATCATCAAATATACGGTGTTTCATGATTTTCCCTGTTACATAACAGATTTCATAAAAAATGGTTCAAAATCACTGTTAATTACAGACCAAGGACTTGGGCATCGGTGATTCAATCCTTATAAAACTACTGAATAATTTTACCATTGTAATAAAATATTTATGAGTTCGGGGACATCTAGATATTTTTAAACTCTTTCAGATGCATTTGTGTTAAAAATGTAACGTGCTGTTTCTGCCGTAAGTTGAACAAAACTTCCATTCGAATCGAGAATACAAAATATGCAAAATACTATAATTTAAGAATTTTTCCCCCACTGACACAGTAATTACTTCCCTTTTTCAGGCTTTATAACTAACGTTTACGAGGAGCAATAAATATTGTACGCAGACTGCTTATTTCGTGCTATTGACTATTCTGTTATTCTGAAAGTTTTTCCCCTTCAGTTTTCATGTCGTCTCGCAGGTGTTAAATGCCTCAAAACATGGACAAAGGTTCTATCATTAAAAATGCTTTTCGTTTTGGGTAATGCATGCTTAAAATGCGTCATTAAGTTTTCCAATAATTCTATCTCCTTGGATAACGCGTTTTTCGTGATGCTGTCCTGAATACAATCTTTCAAAATACAATTAACAATACCAGTACAGTATTGATATTTGTATTAAATACAATTATCAATACTGTACATATATATATATATATATGTAAGGGAAAACATAAAACTAAAATACAGGGGGCTTTTGTTAGGGAAAAAGGGGAATTTATAATCAAAAATTATTAACTCACGAAAGTTCGCCATAAAAGAAGAAGGGTTGTTAATAGCAAAAAATAGCAATAGGGGTCGCCACTAGACGGGTGCTGTTCAGAAAAGAGATATTTTTTGGGCAGGAGCAAGTTACATAAAGAGTTACATAAGAGAAATGTGGAGAACATTCCATGATGAATCAGTGGAAAGATTGGGCAGGAATTTAACAAAGAAAAGCTAGTCAGTTGACACAGAGATCTGATTGAGAGAAGACATATGTCTTGATAGAGAACCTCGGTGGAGTGGTTGCATAATTATGTTGGAGCTCTGATAGTAATAATGAAATTAAACGAATTAAAGCGATCTCTGTCATCTCATCTAATCATTCGGTCCACGATTGTCTTTAATTAATAACGAAATGGATGCGAAACATGACATATGGATACGAAACGTGTCATATATATATATATATATATATATATATGTCCTGAATTTTATATATACACACACACGGACATACAGATATATATATATATATATATATATATATATATATATATATATATATATATATATATATATATATATATGTGTGTGTGTGTGTGTGTGTGTGTGTGTAAGTAAGTAAGTAAATGTAATTTTTTAACGTTTAACTTCATTTAACGTTAATTTTTCAACAATTTTTCTCATTTGTTTGCTATTCTCGAAAACGTAAATAACATCTATTTCCCTCTATTTTTATCCATTATAAAGAATGGCTTTCAATATATTTAAAATCAGTACAAATTCCAGCAACTAAGTTATTTAACTTTCAAACACAACATCATCTCCGTACAGTATTATTTATATCATTATGGCCTACATCTTGAAGTTTCATATTGAAAACACAATTTGCTGTTTTTAACAAAGGGTTAGCAATAGTCACTGCAAAGTAAAAATAGAAATTTCTTCCCTTTTACGTCATCCCTGATATCGAAATGACTAGTTATAGTATTCTTAAAAGAATTTGTACTATTTAACGGGGGAAGGGTATAAATTATTTTACAGATCTAAATCGCATGAATGTCTTTCATAGCATTCTAAAGGAGAATTGAATGATACCAGAGTGAATTATTACTTACTACAAGTTTTTTTGTTGTTATTTACCATTTTAAAAATAGATATA
Source organism: Dolomedes plantarius (assembly GCA_907164885.2). NCBI lineage: Eukaryota > Metazoa > Arthropoda > Arachnida > Araneae > Dolomedidae > Dolomedes > Dolomedes plantarius. The sequence continues at coordinate 128,319,891 of OU015493.1, read as the reverse complement.
AAAGGGGGCAGCGTGTTCTGAGATAACAACGTAAATTTGAGCTGAACCCATCAACAAAATTTCATGATAACGAATTTTATCAGCTCTTGAGACCTCCCGAAACTCACGCTAATGAAATTTAGGAAATTTATAAAATCAATCAGGAATTCAAGAGCCACACATACAACCATAGTAATAAACTGATACTTATGGAAAAGTTTTTTTTCTTTTTCCAAAAAAATAAATTATTATTTCGCCGCATTTTCTAGGTAGAACCGCAGCAGGAGATTATCCGTCTTATGTTTGGTTTATCCGTATTATGTTTGGTTATGAGATTTTTTTTCTTTGCTTGTAAATTTATGTACCGATAATACGTATATAATCTACAAAAGATAGGTCAAATACCTTCTTGAACGTTTCACAATGTTTTCTCTTCCAGAAGCAACTGAGTACATATACTGGTACACAAGTACAAGAATTCAAAGTAAGTAGAAAGTTCATCAAATGGATTGCGGATTCCTTGTCACTTTTTTTATAGAGAAATCAGCACATTTTAATAATCTAAGAATATGTGTGTTTTATATTTGAGAGATTTATGTTATATAAGTCATCTGGAGGTCCGAATTGAAATAGTGAATAATATAAAAGAACCATGATATTTTTTCTTATTTCGTCAACAATTTAATGAAGGCTAAGTTTGTTTTTTTAACAAACTTTCTTGTTACTCAGGATCAGTCCAAATATATGCATTCTGAGTTTGTCATTAATTGTCCTCAATATATTTTCTAGTCCTTCACAACCTGAAATAGGTCATTTCTTTATAATGTCATTCAGAATCATGTGATAATTGTATATTTTTTAAAGATACAATCTTTAACCTTAGGTTCATGGTTGCATCTAACTTGTAGTAACATCAATGTAAAACTATACATAGGTGCTGGTAGACCATTTACTATTTAGTTCTGCTGCAATACGTAACAAAGTGCTAGTACGCACCTAGTATCAAGATTAGCCCTCCTTTATTTGCTTTACTCCTTAGAAGTTGCATATTGAAAAACCAAGCATGTATAATGTATCATATGTTTCAAGGAGTTTTGCGTTCTGAACGTAAACCAATGGATTTTACAGCAAATAAATATCTTCCCTTGTCATGCTTCAAGTCCTCCTTTACGGGAAAATCCTAAGACGTCGATTGACTTGTAACAAAACGTTGTAATGTAATGTGAGCATTCGGTATATTCAGTGCCTGAAAGCGAGTGACTAGCCGAGCCGCTGAAGTCGAAAAACGTGCTTTACTAAACTGTCGTTGTTTTCATTCCTTTTAATCATTACATTACAAGTCAGTGCAGGTCGCATTTAACTGGCTGAAGTGGAGCACCTTTTAAGCCGAATAATCGCGAAGGAATTTGGGTACACTTGCAATGCAATGCTAGTCTCGAGCTTCGCGAATGCTCGGCTCTAAAGGTGCTCCACTTAAGCCAGTTAAATGCGACCTGCACTGAGCCAGTTGCTGCCTTTGGAATGTCTGTGAGGCCTGCTTTAAAGATTATCACTATAAGTAAATTCAGTAATGGGGAAACAACTGGAAAAAAAATTAATGTCAGAGTGCCGATTCGGTGCTGAAGATGAAACGAAGCCCCACATATAATTTCGTTTGCAAAAATCCCTTTCCAAGTTCATGGTGAGTTTGGAAACCGGACAAAAACGGACCCGATGACTCCACGGATGAAAAAGGAACAACCTTAAATTTCCCTTCACTTAAAGTCGATTTATTTTATAGCTAAAACTGTAAGGACGTAACCAACTTTTTAGGTAAATTTGGTTTAAAAATCGTAATTTCTGAAAATTTTATCGTCGACCAGTCAAAACATGACGGCTAGATAGTAAATAAATGTACTTATACACAAATTATACTCGACACATCATTGCCAAATGTTGGAAATCATAATAATGCTCAGAAGCAAATTAATGTGTTTAAGCGGCTTCGTGCTTAGTGAGTATCTAAAGCGAGATTTAAAAATGTCACTGAGCATGCGTAGAAAGCAATTTTTTAATTGTAAATTATCGCTAATTAAACAACGCGAAATAAACAATTTCTATCACGTTAAATGTTATATTTCACAATCATAATTATCATAAAAATAAAAATGACAGAGAGATAGACTCCTCGGAATAAACGTGTTTATCAAAAAAATATGTCATTGAGCATGCGCAGAAAGAAATTTTTTAATTGTAAATTATCGCTAATTAATATAAATTGTGGTTACAAAAACCAAATTTGTCAAATTTACAGATTACAATTTTTCGTTTAAGACCAAAATGAAGTAAATTGATGCAGTAGTTTTCTTTCACGGACTGCACAAAGAGTTGGCTTAGCAACTTAGATAGTTCACGAAACGCATGGCATTAGTAAAAAATTGATATAAAATATTACAAAACATACTACATGAAAATTGCAAAATGAAAACAATTTTGGAAAAATTGCGAAGTCAATATCAAATGCTCTTTATACTGCCTGAAAAATATGACTTTTTGATGTTCAAAATTCATTTGTATCATTAAACATCACTAAACTTCGATGGGAATTTCATTTAATTGTGAAGTTTTAAATAGCTTATCGACATATATCTACTCATTCTAACTATCTGTGCGAAGTTTTAGACATTTAAATTATTAAATATATGACAGTTAATCAATTGCTCATTATATCAGGGAGAGTTCTGTGTGATCTAGTAAAGATTGATTGCTTCGAGACAGTTTAATATTTCGTGACATTTCACTAAGCTGAATCTCAGTTAAACTGATGAGTACTCCATCTAGTCTAAATTAGATTTATAATCCTCCTTACCTGACACTGGTATTCTCCTTCGTCGTCTAGCTGCACCCCTCTCAAACGAAGGTTGTACACACCTCTTCTCTCATCCACAACCATACTATACCTCGGATAGCCAGGAATGTCTGGGTCGAAACCTTAAAGTGTAAGTAAAAAAGATACTAGATTAATACCGAACATTTTAGACAATACTATTTTAAATAAATATGAAAAATAATTTTATTAAAATGTTTCAATAGACAAAATTTAACCAAAGGGCGGAATATATGAGATGCCTGGGGATATGAGAATCAAAAACATTAAAATATAAGGAAGAAAAACATTATCATAATAAATGAGAATAGAGACACTATTAATTTTAATAAGAAGGAAAAAAGATTTTACGCAATGTTTTAATATTGCTAACAAAAATCGCTAATAAAATAAAGGAAATGCCCTCAAAGAAAATATATAATGATATTTCGCTTGGCAAAATTTTATAACAACACTAGAGATACTAGGTAAGTTTAAAATTTATTTTAAAGAGTAACTTTTATGTATCACTTGTGTATCAAAACACATAAAAATGCATTTTTTATCAATGAAAAGTACAAACATTTTCAATTAACAATTTTTAAACGTTTAAATAATTTTCTTTCTTTGTTTTAATAACTATCTCCGCCTTCAGTATTTATTTGGATTGTATAAATGTTGTTTTAGAAATTACATTTTAACTAGTTAATATTCTAAAGGATATTACAAAACAGATTTTTTGTGAAAGTATAGAACTTCCTTTCAAAAATCCACTAGGCAAGGTGTATAATAATTTAAATTTTAAATATCGCAATAGTTATAATATTTTTAATTATAGTAATAATCTTTTAAAATATAATAAAAAAACTACAGATATCCTTTTATTGTATTTGGAAATTGAAATATTTTAAATAGCCGTAATAGTTTAAATTCTTCCTGTCTCAAGTTTATCGTTACCATTTAATATTAATTGCAACTAGCCATTTTACATTCAGTCACATATTTAAACTAATAATGTACATCCCCACTTAATTTATCATACTCTCGCAATAATGTTTTATATCTGGATATCGGAAATTGTAAATATATAACCTTGTGCGAGGTTGTCGCATTAAATATATTCAATAATGCCCGAGCAGATGGACTGAAAATTTAACAATTAAATTAATGTCAATAATCGAGTTATGGCCACTCAAGGTTATCTATCATCGTCTCTTTCGCAGAATGCGTCTGATGTTTTAATTAAGTTTAACTAAGAGAGAAAATGTTTACAGAGAAGTGGCACATTACTGAAGTCTGTCAATTGCACGATGGAGCTTAGGGTATTCGTGTTAATATTCCATGGAACATCTTCGGTGGAAATGTCAACGATGTAAAGATGTACGCAGTTCATATAAGGCGTTATCTTTACGAAGTTGGTAATCTCAAATTAATACGTCGGTCGACCTATATGGTTATGTGACAATCGTAGCACCTAATGATTCTATTATTCTTTGGCGCCATGCAATCCCCCCTCGCGCAGAATAACTCAGGTACTAGTTAGTTCTGGACCAACGGAGCAACAGGAGCTAACGCCATAAGGCGAAAGTTTACGAAGTTGGTAAATCATTTCTTGAGTTAAGAACTTACTCTCAGCAGAAGGTAAGTCTTTGGGTAAAACTACTATCTCATCAGATCTGTCGACCAAGCAATTGAGCAGTTTAGAAACTCTTTTCATTTCTTAATTACTATTTAATTGATTCGGATGTTAATAATAGTTCATAAAAAGAGATTAACCGGAATACATACACCTTTTTTTTAGTGAATGCTGCCCTGTCATGCTCAAGATGTCATGGTTCATTTCGGAAACTGTAATGATATCAACTGATATCATATACTGTAATGCGCCCTTTGGTGGACATTTTGGAACTAAATTTTTTTTCGAAATTCCGTGAGCGCATCTCGTGTATAGTCCATATACAAAATTTCGTTGCATTCCGTTCAAACGTTTGCGCTGTAGGATGCCGTTTATAGGGTAAGTTTAATTATAACCACCCGGTATAATAAGCCTTGCGCTGTGGTCTTTCACATGTATCCCGTAATAATGCCAAAAGGGCAAGAAAAGGTATCAAGACATCCCAGGACAAGATAATAAGAAAAGATATAAATGCACTGTGTATTTCAAATATATCGTAAGCTCCTTTATGGATTATATACAAGGTCTCATGATGTCTTATCAAAAAATTAAAATAGCTTAAATCCAATCCATTATTACAGAAGTAAAATGACACTTGCGATCGTTAAAATAATTTTGTGTTTACTTTAGAAAAAAAATTAAAATCTTGTAGGAAAGTCAGCAAAAAAAAAACCTATTATGTTGCGTATAACAGAGTTAAAATGGCCTAAAATGTAAAATATATATTTTTACTGTGGTTGTCCAGATATTTTCTCTAATAATGCAAAAATTGCTTTGAAAGGTATCAATGCTTCAATATTTTTTTATTTTTATTTTAAATAAATGGGCGGCTTAGTCATGAGCCATGGGATTTAATGTATTGCCGTTGCAGTTAAAATGACTAAAATCCATTTCACGTATTGTATGTACACATTCCAAATCATTAAGCCCCCGTTTGATGGAAATTAAAAATATAACAAGCTTTTAGAAAAGGCGATATAGACACATATTATTGGAGTTTATGAGAGTCAGCAGAAGAGATTATAAGCTGTTTAAAATATGGTTAAAATTATTTTAATAATCATAGTAGTAATTAATAGCTACCATCTGTAATTCCCCAATTGCTCATACAGAACACCCATCTCAAACTAACCGGAAATAGAACCGGCATATTAATTAAACGCAGTGGTGCATAACATTAATAATTAGAGCTCTAAATGTATATAACATAGTTTAGCGTAATTATTATGTAGGTTAATGATTGCCATTAAAATGCTATCCAAACAAATACCATTCATTCCCTCATAATTCATAAAGGCGTGGGCGGCCTTTTTAAACACTAACGTGTAAAGGAAGGGAATTATTAGTGAATCACTGAAATAAATAGAAATAAAAAATTGTATCTTTGCACATCATTACTTCATTGTGGTGTATTATACTTCATTAAAGATTTTATTAAAGCATTCATGTACCAGTTTTTATTTGGTACCAACTGACAAATTGGTGGTTTTGTAACTGCCAATCTCATTCAGCTTTTGGATCAGCATTCTGCACCATTTTTTTAAAATAATGTTATAATTGTATGTATAAGGTACTCAGACATGATGGTTGATTGGTTTGTTTTTTATAGTCCAGAAAGGACAAGCTGCGCCAAACGCATGACAAGAACAGAACATATACACAAGAACATATACACACATATAGAGTAAAAAATAAATGCAACATACAACAACGATATAAGCGCTGTTCGAAAGACAGAAACAAGTTGCGACCTTCTAAGGAGTATTTCCTCTGCAACTAGCAATTAGCTTTATCCGGAGCCAGAGTGGTTGAGAATTTATACTGATGGCCCCCGTGTGGCCCGACGAGTTAATGCTGGAGCAGGTGTTTTCTGCGACCTGTTCTCTGCCTATGCCTCTTCCGGCCATTTTTCATATGCTTATGATGGAGAGGTTGATGCATTACGAATCACCTCATACCAATTGCAATGCCGGACTCAACAATTCTCTAGTGCAGTCATTCTATCAGACTCGAAAACGGCACTCATGGCTATCAATTCCCCTTTTGCCCCACAGTCCTCCTCTATCGGAAAATGCAACCCTTACCTCGAGGAGCTGGCCTCAAAGAGGAAAAATATCGTTCTGCAGTTGATACTGGGTCATTGTGGGATCCTGGGTAGCGAGATGTCGGATTTACTGGTCGAGAGGGGGACAACAGTTACTCAAACTTCATGTGAAGCCATCTCTTTTCACTCGCTGAAATTCATGGTTCGTGACCTTTTCCAGAACAATCTAAAAGACAGTCTCCGTGAAAGATATATATATCTAAAACCTGGTATAACTTTATCTTCAGTATCCGTGACCAGCCCAGGTTTAAAGCGCTGGCACTTTTCAGACTTTTGACGGGACATGACTGTCTGGCCAGACACCTTTACCGAAATGGAATAATTGGAAGTCCCAAATGCAAGATGTGCAATCTGGGGGAAGATATGAACTTATCTCACCTTCTCCACTGGCTCGCGCTCGTTTCTTCTAGCGTGCGTGGGTGATACTGGGAAGCTAGGGCCCTTATGGGCCAAATATACGTATTATTTTTTTTCTGTTGTATTTCTTATGTTTATCTTTCTTGTATGTTTATGTAGCTCGCAATTGGAAATAAAAAAACAACGATATAAATGGTGATAAGAACAATGACTGTAAAATCAGTCACATATATTGGTGATAAAAACAGTCTTGTATAAAGGTGATAAAAACGGTCATAATATAAATGTAACAAAACGGTCAAATATGAATGCTGCTCAGACTAAATGTCCATGACTATACTTGTGTAGTCGCAGATTTACGTCTTCCTATGTGTGTACGTCAAAATGATTATGCCCAGTATTTTGAAGAGAATAAATATGACCATTGAAAATTTAGATATTCTAATTTCAGACAGTTTTAATGTAGAATTACGTTCCTCCATAACGGTCCATAAAGAAAAATTTCAAAGGCTAAAATCGTTCGTCCGTACTTCGCGATTTATAATTTTGGTAGCGTACCAAACCTAGTCTGTATCGCTTGGACAATCAGTAAACAGTTAAACAGAAAAATACCAAAATGCATCAAAATTTTAACATATATATATATATATATATATATATATATATATATATATATATCTATATATATATATATATATATATATATATATATATATATATATATGTATATATATATATATATATATATACTAGCGGACCCGACAGACGTTGTCCTGTTCAAACGTTGTAATTCTAGCTGAAGTACCCGGCGATGCCCGGAATTTTAAGAATATTTGTTAACCAAAATCAATTTAAAAAACTAAACACAGTATAAGTAACATAGAAAAGATTTACCCTTTATCATTGGAGCAAAAAATTCTGAAAAGTAAAACATAAAATATATAAATTTATAATAAACCTATAAAAATCCATTAAAAAACTAAACGCAGTATAAATAACATAGAAAAAAGCATACGAAATGTTATACATATTAATAATATGAAAACCCAATTAAAATGTATAAATGGATAATAAACTCCTCAGATTTCAGCTATATTCGGTATTTCATCATAAAAAAGCTGAAAAAAATAAAAATAAATAAAAATAATAATTTTAAAAAATCATAAAAATAAAATTAAAATTAAATTTAAAAAATAATGAAATAAAATAAAATAATAATTAAAAAAATAATAAAATAAAAGCTGAAATAAAAAAGCCTTAAAAAAAACTGAAATAACAGGTCTAGCAAAAGTTACACAACTCTGGATTCGAACACTGGTCGAGAGCAAGGTACTTTGCGAATGGGCGTCCTTCCGAATGCGCCACGATTACACGGCGTTCTACTGAGTAAAGTGAAACATATTCGCTATTGGAAAGTTGTTGTGGGCTGGTGATTATAAATGTCAGAGGAGTTTTTAGTCAGAAATAAGTTAGCAGGATAGAATCTTAGTCTTTAGCTCTTCAATAGGCACAAAGATATAGGCGAGGGGGACTGCAGTAGCGATTAAAAAAGATCTCGTGTCACTTAGCGTGGTTGATTCGAATTTTCCATCGCGTGTCGAGAATATCAATATGCAGTTGGATCTGATTTATTTTAGAGTATAAAATCTGACATCAAAGATTATTATTTTCATTTATTATTCTGGTTTAATATATGACTTGAAACTTTTTGATTTTCTTTATTTTTATATTTTCGCTCGCTGTTTACTAACTAAACCTAACGTGGACGCCATTATCCAGAGGGGTGAATCCACAAACTGTAACAGTTTCCATTTACCGGACGCACCCCCTTATAAATTGTTGGATTTTATTAATTAATTAAAATATAAAAACATTTTCTATCGGATCAAATTGTGAATCTAAACCATTCTCGAATCAACTTAATCGCACACACAAAATTTCATAAAAATCAGTCCAGTCGTTTAGGAGGAGTTCAGTTACATACACACGGACAGAAGAAATATATATATAAGATATATATATAACACATACATGCATATATACATACAAAAGAGGTAAGAAACGATAAGGTATCCTACGTTAATTACCCGCGGTAGTTTCGTTAGAAGAGACTACCTGAAATATTTTTTTTCAATATACATGCAATTATTTCTAATTAATTCGGAACTTTTTTCATTCTCACAAATGATTATTTCACCTTAAAATTAAATTACGAGTATTTAATTATTTCCTCGAAAGGACATTTGGGATTCATAAAACTTAAAACTATCTAAAAGGCACTGATTTAAAATTATGCTCCTTTTTTAAAACTTGTACTGAAATAATTTGTATCATTATAGAAAGGAAGAGCATAATATCTCTTTTTCTTGAGCAAAAAAATGCCAATGTCGGCATATTTTATATAAAAGATTCCTAAGAAACAAAAAAAAATGTTCTACCTGAGGCTAATTCCGACTTTTCTTCTATTTTCAGTTTTTTGAAATATGGTTATTGTTCGATGAAACTTCTCCCATTCCTTGTGATATATATTGTGAGCAGTGCGCTATTTAATAAATAAATTTCTTTTACAAAGTTTTGGCATTAGGACGCTAGAATTTCGGAGGCAGTGGCATTTGTTTTTATTCAAAATTATTCCATTAAAGCCATAAAAGTGATAAATATTTAACAAAAGTTTAAACAGAGAAATAAAGTATGTCTTGGAAAACTGTCAAAGTTGTGAACATCTTCTTAGTTTCTTATTTTCCATCGGTGGATTTCCAGAAAATATTATAACATAGGAGTATTCTAAAACTTGTCTTTATATGTATTTTTAAAGTGTGAAGGATTATGCGGCAAAGAAATTTTTAAAACATTGGGGTATTTTTACTTCCATATACTTCTTAGAAATACTTATATTTTGACTTATTCTTTCTGAAGAAAAAACAGCAAAGTTACGAAGAAAACTGTCTTAAACTAAATAACAATTTTGTGATTTAAATTTGGGAGAAAATTTTAGAAATGGAATTTGATTATTTCATAAGATGAAACTGTACAAAATAATTGTAAAAATTTAAAAATTATTGTTATGATACTTAAAAATATATACTATGTGCTTACTTAATAATTAGGGTAGGTGTCCCAAATATCGCCTACTCTAACATTTTTTCGACATTTCATCCACTTTTTAGTTTCTGATTAGTCTGGAAACTCATAGAGCATCACTAAGAACTGAGGGGTTCACAACCATAGTGAACCAAGTCCATCTAAACTAAATTGAAGAAATCAAGGTTTGCAGTTTTTTGTGTAACGTATGTGTAACGTTTTGTGTAACGAAGTTTTTTATGAAGACGTATTAATCACTTGATTCACTATGGCAGTGAATAGAACATGTTTTTAAGTTACTCCAACATGAACTATCTCCATTTTTAAAAAAACACGAACTTGGTCCACTATGGTTGTGAACCCCTCATACTATTTCCTTTGTTATTATGAGATCAACCAGCTCCAAACCCAGTGCCATTTTAAGTTATGTAGCTGAATTGGAAAAATTGAAATTTCCAGTGAAACTCAGAGCGGTTCCTAATATCGCCTACCTCTGTAAATATTACCGCCTATACAGGCGAAATTAGGATCACCTGTTACAAGGCGTTGCTAGCAAAATAATAGCACCTCTGTATTCTCTGTTTAATGGGGTTTCAAATGGTATAAGAAAAATTAGAATTTAGATGCACCTACGTGATCTTTCACTGGATTCTTTGGAGCCAAAATTTACGAAGGCAACAGCCAAAACAACTTCAGACTCCATATAGTTTCTATTGTCAGTGATAAGAGCTTTGTTGCTAGTGCCGCTATTAGTACAATCCCAGAACTAAAAAGTTACTGCATTTTCTCATACATAGCGCGAATCGTACTTTGGGAACACGAGTAGGCGTTATTAGGCACAGAGGCGATATTTGGGACACCCACCCTATTTATCTGTTAAAATTCCTATTCTTGTCGTATTGAAAATAACTCGATTGAGTTAAATTTTTATTATAACGAGCATATTTTCTGTTTCCTTGTAATTCGTTATGTCAGCAATCTACTGTATTTTAAATATGGCTAAAAATGCATTCAAATAAATATTTTGGCCAGATTCTTTCCATTTATAAAATGAAAGTTGCATTTTATTTTAAATTTATGATAAATGGGTTAAAAGCAATATTTTGTTGGTTCCTTGGCAATCGCTTTAATAAAATTCTACTGAAAATCAAATATTCCATCTCCCGAGTTAGCCAAGTGCTAGCGCGTTAGGCTTTTCCCTGGGGTTGCTGTGTTTAAATTCCGACGAACGCCGTTAAATACCTTCATGTCTAAGCCGGATATGACCGCGTTAAAGCCAAAGACCTGAAAATCCTTCTATGAAGTCAGAAAGGGTGGAAGACGGTACGAGCCCACCAGATGTCTCCCCTCAGGGTGATCGGTCGACATTGAGGTGGCACCAAGGGTGGTATTAGTTCACCTGTACGGTAACCCAATTGAAAGTAACCAACACTTCTCGCGGTTAAAGAGTATGAGTTTTCATTAACAAGTGCCCCTCATTTCGGAACTTTAAATATTCCTGAACATGCGGTCAAATCATAAGATAAAAATTTCTATTGTGAAGGCTGCTGCATAGTACAGATTCATTTTCTTTTTGATTTTAGGAATAAGTTAAAGTATGGTATCATCATTCCAACAGAATAGCAACGGACAACTAAAACTCGCAAATTTTGGGTACAAATTAACTGTATGCACTTACTAGCTGAAAACCCGCACTTCGCTACGGAGTACATTCATATTAAATACAACTGTCAATGTATGCAGTTAATTCCAAAAGATATATATATATATATATATATATATATATATATATATATATATATATATATATATATATATATATATATATATATATATATATATATATATTATATATACATATATCATATATATATATATATATATATATATATATATATATATATATATACATATATATATATATATATATATATATATATATATATATACATATATATATACATATATATATATATATATATATATATATATATATATATATATATATATATATATATATATATATATATATATATATATATATATTGGTATTGTACCAAATCCGTGGTACGGAAGGATATTTTAAAAAGTGAATTTCAAATACAAAAATAAATATGCCAGTTACCGCAATTGAAAAACAGAAATTTTATAAACAGCAAACCTTAATACACTTTTTCACAACTTGCAAAAGTTGACAAAATACGAACAACGAATCTTCGGTGAAGTCGACAAATTCCAGCACCTGAGAACTAACAGTTATTAATAAGTAGCATAACATGAGATATAACAGGTATTAATAAGTAGCATACAACCTCAACAAACTTTTCCTGAAAACACCTCGTCATATACCAGCTGTGAATAACAAAATTGTTCACACTGAAAATCACCTGTAGAAAATACACCCACTCGCACCAAAACCAACTCTTTAACTGATATTTTTATTCCAGACTCTTACTCACCTAGGAAACAAAACCCGTGATGCCACACAGCTCGACCAAACCATTTTCCAACAATAGACCCAAGAGCAGGATTTATTAGTTACTCCATGGTAGATGCATGAGCGTGCTAAACCATAGTTTTAAATCACGTGAACTCCAAAAACATCGCATGCTGACGATAACATGCCAAGTTGGCCCCTAACTCGTAACAATATATATATATATATATATATATATATATATATATATATATATATATATATATATATATATATATATATATATATATATATATATATATATATATATATGTGTGTGTGTGTGTGTGTGTGTGTGTGTATGTATGTATGTATAATAAATACGACGATCAATGTATACAATTGATGTTAAAAAAAAACAAAAAAAATATTTATAAAAAAAATCGTAAGAGATATTTTTATAGACAAAATAATGTAGAAGAAAATATTCAAACTAAATCTAATAGGACATACTAAAGAATATAGTACAGTTTGAGGAACATATATTTTACTGTATTTTAATATTTTTTTGGATAATGTCCAATCGTCTGCCGCATTAGCAAGGGAAAAAATATTTTTTGGCTATTTCAATGTTATGGACGTGACGATAAATTTATTTAAAGTACCAGAAAAAGAAATCACGTGATCAGCATTTAATAAATTAAATTCTAAAAATTAATCTTTAAAAATTCACCAAAAATCAGAAAATGGAGGTAAAGATTCGAAAAACGGTAAAGATTCTTCTTATAGTGTGCACACCTACACTATAAGAAGAATCACCATGCAAAATTTCAGCCCTTTAGGTCCAGCTGTTTGGTCTGTACGTTGTATGTCAGTGAGTCAGTCAGTTACGGAACTGTTTTATATATATATAGATAATAGGTCACAAAAAATTCCCTAATATAAATTGAATTAACATATATCAAGCGATACAATACTCTCTTTGGACACATATCTGCTTCCAAAACTAGAAAAGTTGAGCGCACCCAGTATTCAAGGGTCTATTTTTTTGCTACCATTATAGTCTTCAAACTGGTATAATAGGCAAGTACACTGGAGATGATATAATCCCGAAACCATATTTAATCACTTTTTAATGAGGATCAACAGTTTCAGTCGGTCAATAGAATCCACAGAGGAAAGAATCAATAATTTTCTGTGCAATATATGGCATATATTTTTGGTCATACAAATAAATATTTAGACAAATACTTCAAGTATGGAAAAAGGTGAGTTCCTACGGTATTCTGATTTATAAATGTCGTTTCAGAAAACATCCTATTGAAACAGAAAGATTCCGTATTTAATAAGACTAAAAAAAATGATGTTTAAATGAAAAGTAGAAAACATAAAATTTTATAACCTTATTACGGATGAAGCATAATAGAGTAAAACATAAAGATATTTTAACTCAGAATTCAGGAAAGAATATATATATCTTTTGAATAATTTATTTTCAAATTCTAACAACATGATTTCTTAAAATTGGCAAAATTATCTTCAATTTATCTGAAGTACCAAAAAAGTATACCTTTAAAAAATATGACTGCAATTCACATGCTAAATTCTTAATTTCCAATATGATGCATTGTCAATATACACTCATGGACAAAAAAATTAGCGCACCAAGAAATAATTGCGGAATCGTAACGAAACTTGAAATGAAGGTACATGTCGGGGAGATATGCAAATGATTAGAAAGGCAGCGTGATTGCGCATTACGTATAGCCGGTAGAGGGCGTTGAACATCGTACTCTGTGGAGTATTGGACCCCCTCTAGCGCGAATGCACGATGCAATACGATCGGGCATTGAGTCATACAAGTTCTGTATGATGTCTTGAGACATTTTGTTCCATATTTGCTGTAACCTTGCCTCTAGGTCGTTCAAACTCGTGGGATGCCCAACTCGTCGCCCCAAATCATCCCAGATATGCTCGATTGGAGACAAATCTGGGGATCGGGCAGGCCAAGGAAGGGTAGTAACAGTGCGGAGACAGTGTTGTGACACCCTTGCCGTATGAGGCCGAGCATTGTCTTGTTGAAAAATGGCTCCTGGGAGCAGTTGCATGAGTGGCAACACATGTGGTTGCAGGATTTCATGAACATACCGCTGGGCTGTCATGGTGCCACGGAACAATACTAGGGGTGACCGTGTATTGTAGGCAATGGCACCCCATACCATCACACCAGCTGTAGGAGTGATGTGTCGCTGTACAGCAAAGGTAGGATTGAAGCGTTCACCACGGGCTCTCCACACACGAACACGATTGTCATCACTGCCGAGATTGAATCTGGATTCGTCGCTAAAGACGACCTGGTTCCATTCCGCTGCAGTCCAGTTTCCTCGTGCGCGGCAAAACTCCAAACGGAGGCGTCGATGGGTGGGCGTCAAGGGTAGCACACGTAATGGGCGCCGCGATACCAACTGTCCTTCAGCCAGGCGCCTTCGTATGGTTCGAGAAGACACAGAGGCCCCTAGTGAAGGTGCTACCTGTGCCTGGATGGCGGCCGATGAAGCAGTTGGCTGTACGCGTGCATTTCTTACGATGTGGCGGTCTTCTCGACGACTGGTCTATCGAGGGCGTCCTGAGCCTGGTCTTCGTGTACATGACATCTCTCGGGTCCACTGGTCCCAACACCTCCTCACAACACAATCAGAGGGGCCTAATTGACGAGCTACTCGCCTAGCTGACCACCCAGCTTCCATCATCCCGACGATTCTCCCCCTCTCAAACTGCGACAACTGCTTATATTGTCTTCGAACACGGCGTAATGGCATGTCTATCTTAGCTCTTCCTTTGTAAATGATTCAGCACTTTCAAACAAGCTTTGGTTACCTGTTTTATACTCCACAGAGTACGATGTTCAACGCCCTCTACCGGCTATACGCAATGCGCAATCACGCTGCATTTTTAATCATTTGCATATCTCCCCGACATGTACCTTCATTGCAAGTGTCGTTAAGATCCCGCAATTATTTCTTGGTGCGGTAATTTTTTTGTCCATTAGTGTATGTGCTCCTGAAAAGAAATGTGTAAAAAAAATTGATATTACCTCATAAACGACTTTATATCTTTGATATCTTTTAGATCCCTTTTCCTGTAACTTTTTTTTAGTGTTTTTCTCAATATTAATTTAATTTAGCACTTAACAGATTGCAAAGAGTGACGAAATCATGATAAATTTTGAAACTATAATTTCAACGTTAAATAATTTTCATAAAAATAAGAATTTTCCCATTTAGGAATACAAATTTTAAATATAACGGTCATATAATATCTCGTTAATTTTTCGCTAACGTTCCCACAATTTTTCTTAGCAAATTCAAAATAATTAAGCAAGGGAAATCTCATTTTGAGTAATACACACTTTTACATTGAAGGTTTATAAACTATAAATTCACTAAATCACGCATTCCCCTTTCCCTAAAATTTTTAAATGCATTTTAATTTACGAGGAAAATTTTCTTCTTTCGCTCCGTAAACTAACTTAGTAAGTCTTTATGCTTTAGTTTTTCAGATAACATGTCAATATCACCCATGTTTTAAAAGAAGCCGTAGAAGAACGAATCTACTTCTTACCTTAAGGGTTTTTTTCCCTTTCAAAAAACGGTATTGTTCGATGAAACTTTTCACATTTCTTTTGATAATATTGCATGCAATAATATATTTTGTAAATAAATTTTCCTCACGAAATTTACCGTTCCAGATGGAAAATTTTTCGAATGTCATCATTTATTTTTATTTTAGATTTTGCTCTCGGGGCATGTAAAACAGAAAATAATGTCATAACAGGAATGTAGAACAGTAAATAAACGGGGAGTGAAATGATGAAATTTCTATCTCCATGTTCTCTTGCAGCATTTTCGGTAAATGTTTTCAGAAGGAAGGAGATTTATTCTCAATTTATATTCTCAAAACGTATAGGCCCACACGCATATAGTACACTCATGTTACACGTGTTAGTCTGGTTGTATATTTGAAGGTGTACATGCATGCATTTCTAGCAATTTACTAACAATTTTTGCATAATAGAATTTTTTTATTTTATACAGATAAGGAAATTATTGAGTAAATTTATGATATCATGAGCACAGAGTTTTCTTTGCATATTTTTTTAATACAACGGTACCAGATCAAACCAAGTTTTATTCAGTAACTTTAACAATGATTACAATATTATTGTTGCATGTTGTTGTTATTACTAATGTCCGAAGTAATAACATTACATACACAGACTAAGTTTTATTCAATAAGTTTAAAATGATTACAATATTATTATTACGTGTTGTTGTTATTACTAATGTCCCAAGTAATATTATTACTTACACAAATCAAGATTTGTTCAATAAGATTAACAATGATTACAATATTATTATTGCATGATGTTATTACTAATGCACCAAGTAATAACATTACACACAGACCAAGTTCAATTCAAAAAGTTTAACAATGATTACAATATTATTATTGCCTGTTGCCGTTATTGCTATTGTCCCAAGTTGTAACAGCAGCATGCAACATCATACACACAGTCCAAGTTTTATTCAGTAAGTTTAAATGATTACAATATTATTATTGCACGTTGTTGTTATTACTATTGTCCCAAGTAATAACATTACACAAGCATACCAAGTTTTATTCAATAAGATTAACAATGATTATAATATTATTATCGCATGTTGTTGTTATTACTAATATCCGAAGTAATAACATTACACACACAGACCAAGTTTTATTCAATAAGTTTAACAATGATTTGCAAGTTGTTGCTATTGCTATTGACCCCTGGTCGGATAAATCCTAATTAGGTTCATTGAAGGCCTCGTGGAGGAGAGGTACGTTTCCTGTTTACCTCACAGCTATTCGGACAACAAGGCTACATAGTCACAACTACTAGGTCATTTTAGCAACAAGCCTACAAGGTCACAATTACAAGGTAGTTGGAGCTATAAGGCTACATTGTCACAGCTACAAAGGTCGGAGTCCGACATTTTGCTAGGTGCCACCACAATTTGGACCGACCACTCCCCAGGGGAGACTTGTTATTGTATTGTCGAAATTACGACGAACAAAAGAGGTAAAAACGTAAAATTTTCAAAAGAGAAACTATTTTTTCAAATTAATAACTATCTACTTTGGAGCGATGTGATCGTTTTTTGAAACACACTTTTCCATTATAAACATCATCCTAAAAATCTTTCCTGACTGTCTGTGTGAATTAATTTTTGAATACTAATTTTGACACCTTATTTTCCTTATAGTTCAATAGTTACATTTAAATTAAGTATATAAGGTTCATTAAAAAAATTAAAGAAAATGGAATCCTAAAAAATAACTGGCTAGATCTTGAAATATAGAAATATTTGTATGTACTGATCTTAACTAAAAATGATCATGTATCGAGAAATTTCATTTAAACTAACTTAATGCTGATCTGGCTTGTTAGTCACTGTTATCATTACTTGTCATATATAATTTAAAGTAAAAAAAAAGCAAGAAAATTATTAGCTGGAAGAATGTACACAAAAATAAATAGAAATCACGCACTTAGGACTCAACTCACCATAATGAAAGATTCTGGTGCAGTAATGAAACTAAACCATATATCGAAGTAACCGATTGGTCTCGTCATCAGGAGGCCTAACCAAATCAGTTACCTCAAGGGGGAACTTTCTGAATAGGATGCAGGTCTAACCAAAATAAATCCCAAGTCCCCGAGATCCCCATTCAAACAGACAGTCAAATCAAATGAAAAATACACAGATATCCTACACTTAGGGTTCAACGCACCGTAAATGCAAGTACACATACAATCCTAAAGAACACAAATAAAAAGACAGAAATGCAAAGTGGCGCACATTAGCCATTTACATTAGCTAACATTCCTTAAATCATCTACAGGCATCTCATAGAGCCCATGTCAGAGGAATTCAAAGCCGTATTGAGAGAATAAAGGGGGCTAACGATGTACTAAGTAGAGGGTCATAATAAATTAGCGGCTCAGCGCGCGCACACACACACACACACACACACACACATATATATATATATAGGGTAACTCTAGGATAGATGGCCATAGAGGAGAGATGGCCAGTCTAAATATTTCCAAAACTTGATCATAGTTTGCAGTTTAAGCTTTTTTCGTAGGAAATGTTCAACGAGTTCATTCATTGCGAGGTACAGCTGTGTTTTTCGATTATAAAAAGTAAGTGAAATTTTAATGTTTATTTAATTTAGTGGTTGAATATTTTTGTTGAGTTAGGTATCTGGATGTTTTGCAATACGTACGTTACCTTTTTTTTTACTTTATGGACTTTTAAGGCACGTATATAATCCAATCGTTGTTTCTAAGCCTAAAACAAGGACGTACAATGACGGAGTGACGCTTTAAATTGGGTGGCCATCTGTACTTCAATTTCAGGATAGATGGCCACATAAAATCGAGGAGAGATGACCACCTTTAATCAATATTTCAAAATTATACGGAGTGAGGATTTTAACTAATTATAATAATATTTAAAATAATTATATAACTTTTATGTTTATAATTATATTAATGGATATAATTGTTTCAATGTTAACTAATATAAAAATTTCAATAATAATAATAATATAATATGCCGAACGATATTTTTTGCAGTTTTTCAAGATGCCGAATAAATGCATAAGAAAGCCTCATTCAAACCGAGGTACCTGGAGTCAAAATGATTAGTCTAAGGCAATGGAGGCTGTGCAAATGGGATCATATTCGGTAAAAGAAGCGTCTGTAGCATTTCACATTCCACGCAAGACTTTGAAGCTCGGATTGAAGATAATTCCAATAAAGGCAGCATGGGTCCTGATTCGATGTTTGGAAACAAAGAAAGTTTAGTAAAACACATTAAACGAATGAACAAACAAGGATTCCCGTTTACTCGAGATGATGTGAGAATTCTCGCTTTTGAATTTGCCAGAAAACTGGATATAAAGCACCGTTTTAATGATACAAGTGAAAAGGCTGGATATGTATGGCTAAGTCTATTCCTAAGTAGTTATTCTGATATATCAATCAGAAAAGCTGAAGGTGTGTCGCTTGCGAGAAGTGAAGCCATGCATCATGAAGAAATTGATACCTACTTCAAGCTACTCCAAGACACTCTTGAAGAAAATGAGTTGTTTGATAAAACCTCGAACATTTTTAACATGGATGAGTCAATCGACCTAGCTTAGTTTTAGCCGAAAAGGGCACGAAAGTGGTTTCAAAATTAACTTCGTCGGAAAGAGGAGAATCCATCACTCTTATAGCTTGTTGTAACGCTGAAAATGCTTTCTCCAACCAGTTTGTGTGTTAAAGGGTAAAAATAAAAAGATGGAGTATGAATATGACATGCCACCTCGAGCATTGTGCTGGTTGTGGAGAAGAATACAATACCCCAATCAACAAGGATGACTGGATAAAATGTATAAGGGGCCTGAAGTGGTTCTATTAAACGTGTACAAACTATCAAGACCTTTGCCAAAAATGTGGTAAAATTTTACGAAAAGTGAACTGTTGAAATTATACTTTAAATGTTGTTTATTCGAATTGTATTCACTCATTTTCCGTGATATAATTGCATCTTTACAAATTGCTATATGTTTTTCACGATTAACTATATGAAATGTCTTGTTTTTTTCTATTTTAACTTCACCTTTTTCCTTCTTGTATTGGATGGCCATCTCTCCTCGGCTTGAAGGAGAGATGGCCATCTGCCATTTTAATTTCAAACTATGTTTCCCACTTTTTGTTCTCAATGTTTAATTATTTTTTGCCCAAAATATGATGAATATATGCATAAGAATTTTAAATATGCATAAATATTTCTTGTGTTTGCATTCTAAGAATTTTTATTTCAATCTTTAAAAACTATAGCCATCTATCCTAGAGTTACCCAATATATATATATATATATATATATATATATATATATATATATATATATATATATATATATATACATATACACTACCCTACTATAGTAGACCAGACAGCAAGATGTGTTGGTATAGGGGAATGAATACATGCTTAATAAGGGGATGGTCTCCCCCGTGCTGCAATTACACTAGCAACCCTTCTCGGCATATTTTCAACAAAGTTTTGATACACAGATATGGGTATTTGCGTCCATTTCTGCTGCAAGAATGTCGACAGCTCAGCTGTAGATTTCGGACGGGCTTCCCTGGTCCGTAAGCGTCGCCCTAACTCGTCCCACGAAAGTTCTGTGGAGTTTAGGTCAGGACTATGAGCAAGCCAGGGAAGACGTTTTAAATCCATATCTTGATACCACCGCATGATAAAGGTTGCAACATGACATGGAGCGTTGTCGTCCTGGAAGTAACATTCGTCCGTTCCATTAAACTGCCAGAGCGCAGGAAGATCCTGATTGTCCAAAATGTTCATGTAGACGTCGGTGTTTAATTCACCAGGAACAGCATGCAAAGGTCCCAGGCCATACCACGAAAAAAATCCCCAAACAAGTACACCACCACCCGAACTTGAGAGTTGGAAAGATGCACTTGGGTAACAGACGTTCGTCTTGCTTTTGCCAAACCCAAGCACCTCTCATCCGACTGTAAGAGCATGTAGCGGGACTCGTCGCTCCATAAATCAGTTTTCCAGTGGTCCACAGTCCAGTTGCGACATTGCAAAAACCAAGCGAATCTGCCAGCTTTGTTGGATGGGGTGATGTTTGGTTTGTGTGCTGCAACATATCTGTGGATATTGAGGGCCTGCAGTACATTACTCAAAGTATTGGGGGCACTGTAACCCCTGCTGCCCGTTGAAACTCAATGTCGAGGATTTGGAGTAGCTTCTTACAGTTCTTACGAATCTCACGCTTCAGGATACGCCGATCCCATTCGGTCAGTTTACAGGGGATATATATATATATATATCCTTTATAGCCTTTGCTTTCCTTAATAGCATTCGTGATATATATATATATATATATATATATATATATATATATATATATATATGTATATATTTATTTATTTAGATAAATAGATAGATAGATAGATAGATGAAAATGCGGTGTTAATGTAAGAATTCATAGCTGTAACGAGCTAAAAATTCTTACAAGAACAATTTTTCTTCTTGGATTTAGTTTCATTCTTACGTACTTACCTATTCAAATGCGTTTTAGAAGAATTTCATGATTAAAAACAATTTTAAATTAAAGCGTTTTCTGGGAATATGTTCGGCTAGTAGCAGAGATGAAAAAAATAGCTTTGTTATATTCAAGATAGATATTTTCATAATACATAAATAAATTGCTCAATATAACAATTAATCTTATCATCTCGAGAGATACTCCTAACCTGAGAGCCGTTTTTCAATCCTGCAACATCTATCAAATGTTCACTTTTGAAATCAAAAAATCATTACCCGTTGCACAACGGTCTTTTATTTTTCACACACACACAAAAAGGAAGATACAGAGTTGGCTCGTTTCGCTATTATACTACACAAAGAGCAAAGCGGGATAATCTTCTGATTCAACTTCGTAGATCTAGACTTGTCTCTTCTAAACTCGAGCTTTAGTCGTTTTTTGCACAATAGCCTTTGTACTACTTGATTCAGCGTTTCCGTCACGTCGTTCACAAATGAATACCTGAGTCAGAAAATGGAAAATAATGTAAAAGTAGCTTTGAAAAATGGTTCTTGGGAGAAGAGCTTGGGAAGTCAAAGCAATCCTAAAGGATTTTTCGCCTTTACTGTTTCTTAAAAGTATTTTCAGTTCTTGTGTAGATAAAAAAAAAAGATACGTGGATACTTCAATTTTAGGAATCCATCAACAAAAACAAGGTATTTTTGGTGAAAATACGAGTGTTTTTCCTGTTAACGTTTACTTGGTTTGTTTTATTTATAAAAGAAACATTAAATTTATTATACTTGTCCGAAGAGGATTTAAGGTTTTCATTCTTTAAATTAATTTACCACAAAATGTAACATTTATTTCACAGATTTGTTTTTTTAGGGGACAAGGTACCTACAGTCTTGTTTTTTATAATTTGATCTATATGCAAAATAAGAATAAATAATATTCTATTTTACTAAATCAAGAACACTTGGAATTCACAAATGGCATTTTGTGGAAGAATAAGACCTGTTTTTCAAAAATCTCTTTAAAAATGTTAGAATTTTTCAAATTGCTTCATGCGCATTAATTTTCGTTTGATTTCTTCCAAATTTTTCAGGGTTCTTAATGGATGTATTTGTCACAAAAGTATGCATTATTCTTTGAAACCGCAAATATTTTGTAAATTTATATCCATGAAATTACGTAAACCAATGAAAAAACATAACAAAAGAACAGACAAATAAAATATACAGAGACTGTTCACACATTTTTTAGACGATGTATATTGTATTCACAAAACTAAATTACATAAAATTCTTGTGTTTTAAATGTTCTATTTGACATCCCTTATTCTGAACTATCTTTCGACACCGCAATTTCCAGGATAATAATGCCTTCTGAAGTGTCGGAAGAGGTATTCTATCCCATTCCTCCTGAACAGCTTTCCAGTGTCCTGTAAGGGTTTTGGGACGACGTTTGGATAATGCAGATTTTAAAAGTCCGAAAGCACAAAAATCCATAGGTGATACATCGGGAGATTTAGTAGGGATATCAGTGAAGGGTATGGCCTTGATACCAGTTTTTTGTTCCATTTCTTTTAGGAAATTTACAGTGGATTTTGATGTATGACTGCTAGCTTTGTCCTGATGGAGTCTCACAGATTGAAGGCACTGTGGGTAAAGCGATGGTATTTCATTCAGAATAATTGGTGATAAAATATGTTCCTGATAGTATTTGGAGTTAGTCTTGACATTTTTTTCCACTCTCTTTATTTTTAACTTGCCATTATAAGAAAAACCAGCAACAATCATGAATCCCTTAGAAAAACTTTTTTTCGATTCTTTGAACCATGTACTTAAATTGTTTTCTCCCCTTTAATGATAATAAATGGCTCTTTTTTTGTTGCAATCATTTAAATACACCCATGATTCATCTATTGTGACAATTGTTTTCCATTTTTCGTTGGATAAGTGTTTCTCATATAGAATTCTGCAGCATGTCCTGCGTTCCGCGATAAGATTTGGAAGAAGACGATGCACATTGCATTTTTTCGCTTTCTTAAGATTTAAATCAACGTTTATCATTTTGTTTACAGTGGACACCGAGCATTTTAATGATTTTGCAACTGTCCTTTGACTAGGGGGATTTTCTTTAAACATTAAACAACGTACCTTTGCAATAGTCGAAGATGTCCATTTTTTCCTTGGATACTTTTTGGGGATTTTTATCCCTCTTGAGGCTCCAATTTGACGTTTTTTTTCCTTTCTTGTTGACGATATTACCTATCGACGCTTTAGATATCACAAAACCATGACTCTCACATCGTTTTTGGATAACGGAGTATTCATATTTCTCTTCGGAAAGAGCATAAATGTAGCCTTCGAACCACTGCTTTGTTAAAAACGCCATTTTTAATAAAAACAAAACTTTCAAGCCGGAGACGATAATTTTGACTTTTAAAAACATAGTACAATTGCAATTATTTATTTTGCAGCAAACGAATTTTTATTACCGTTTACCAAAATCGTCTAAAAAATGTGCGAACAGCCTCTGTATATATATATATATATATATATATATATATATATATATATATATATATATATATGGCTTTTGACTCGAACAATATCTGATGAACATTTATGTTTATAAATATATATATATATATATATATATATATATATATATGGTAAGCTTATGATAAAAAATTAAACATTTTAAATGACATAGAATGCGCATGAAGCAGTTTTTGAAATTTGTTTTGAAAAAAGAGACATTTTTCTGCCAAAAAATCCTTATTTTGAATTCTAAACGTCTTTAATATTGTAAAAATGAATATTAAGTATTCTCAATCTGTATTGAGAGTTACGAATTAAAAAATGAAAAAAAAATCAAGGTAATAAAATTCAAGCAAGTTAAAAAAACAAGTTTAAAACAAGTTAAAAAAGTTCAAGGTATATTTTTTTCCAACTTAGTTCTTTATAATTATATTTCCATGTACCTCTTAGATCTGTATCTATATTTAAAAAAAGTTATCGAAAATTGGGTTACATAAAATCGACATTTTCTATAGAAAAAGTGAGAAAGAGTATGAAAATTCTAGTTCTATACTTTAAATCCCAACTGTACCAGCATAATATTAATTTCTTAAAATCTTTAAGTCCCTTTCGTACATTATCTACTTTATTAATAGATTTTACCCACAAATCTGAGACTACAACATCTGTTACGAGAGGGCGGATGCTATTCAAGTATTATAACATTTTGGATGTATAACAAAAAAAATCATTATTATTTGCCTAAATTTCATTCTCTTAATTGAAAATGCAAGCATTATTTTGTAGGATATCGTCTTAAAAGAAGCTTGACAGATAGGAAACGTGCGAAAACAAATATACCTATCTTGAGATATCTTCACTCAGTTAACGTCCCTTTTAATGCGCAAATCTTATTGAATGCTATTTTTAAACTGAATGTAATTAATTGCACTGCAAACTTAACGACATAAAAAAGTCAGTTTGAGTTAGCTTAGGTAAATGAGAATTGAAATGATTTTCATTTCTTTCCCAATAAATTCGTGTGTTCATATATTCGTATGAATAATTGCATTTTTTATCTGCTAGCCAATTAGTTTTTGTTCGTGTTTTATCTCGGATATTATCCTTTGCATTAAGATAATCCCCAAGTCCCCATTTGCTAAAAAAGAAGCTTTAGGTAAAAAAAATCTTTAGGTAAAAGGGCCAATAGCTATGTGCGTATTTACACAGAGGGCATTAAAAAAATTTAACTGGTTAAATAGATGTTGTGCAGCTCAGTCAACAGACTTCCTTATTCGGATTCTTGCAATACGAATCCAGCTGTCGAGTTACAAAAAGTTAGCTGCAAAAGAACTCGGTCAAAATTTGTAGGAGTTTGTAGTGAGCCCTAAACAGTAGCGTATCAGTGGTTTGAGGGGATTTCAAATAAATTGTAGAAATTTGCTTTCTTAGGAATAAAATCTGTACTTTCAGTTGATGGTAACTTTACAGGCATGTTTTCCTCATATCATGTTATCTGTTAAGCATGAATTATTCGTTATTTTAGAGATATTATGAATATTGCTTTTTAGGGACCTAGAGGTGAAGCTAATATTGGAAACCTAGGAAAAGGTTTGAAGCTCTGTAATTGTTTCAATTACATTTCAATTTTAATTACTATTTTCTTAATGTGTTAACTGTGTTTTGTTAATGCAAGAAAACTTAAAACTTTTTCGTTCTATATCTATCCTCTATTCATTTCCTTTGTAACTTAATAAGCATATAGACAGTGAAATAATCTTTATAATTTTCTTTATAAAAGTCCCAAAAAATTTTAATGAAGGGCTCAGTAAATTTGCCATGACGTCTAGTATATTCCTAAAGTACCTCAAAGAAATGCATAAAATTTTGGAGCATAACATATTTCGCAGTGTTTTTATGAAATTTCGTACATCAAAGACAGAACTTCGCATTGTGCATTTTAACTTATATTTCGTTCTATGAAGTCATGTCGTGTAATAATCTTTACAAAGTATTTTCAAGAACAAGGATTGGCAGTATTGTGCAAAAGTTTTGAATTTTTCAGAATAAATGAGGCCCCGATAACCGGTACTGTCTATGAAATTTGAGTAAGTGACGTAGAATCTTTACACCTTGTTCTATTACATATTGTCAATTGGGAACAGGACAAAAAATAATATGTGCAAAATTTGACTTCTGTAAATATGGAAATACTGAATACACTTTGAGGATCAAATTGAGATCTAAGCCAAAAACCTCATAACTGTATAATAACACAAAGTACATGATTCTAGTTCTAAATTTGTTTATTTATAGGAATTGTTATCATTAAACCATGGAAATTTATATTAACATAGCAAACACGCTAATTTTATAAAAGAAATTATGTATATATCCATCTATCTATATATCTATCTATCTATCTATCTATATATATATATACAATGTATATATGATTCATTTGTTTCTTTTGCTTATAAGCTTAAAACTTTGAAACATTAAAAGAACAATTTGCAAAAAATTCTAAGCTGTAGAAATAGAAATGTGGTAATTTTTTTATTCGTTCCCTAAAACTCAGTCCTTAATCAGTATAAATTAAAAAACTTTATTAAGCTAAAAATTAAAGAAATGCTAATTAGCTGCATTTTCTATAAAGCACAAAAACTCTTGATATTATTTTTGATAAGGTCATGCTCTTTATAGTTACTTACTTTTTTTTAACCAAGAATTAGGGAATAACTTTTTTGAATGAAATACATAAGGAAAGGGAAAAAAATTGAAAGTAGTTAAAAAAAGTAATTTCCTCACATACTTTCATAAATAATATATTCTGAAACAGAGATCAGCTTTTACAATGAAAGACCATGCAAAATAAATGAATCCAGTAATTTAAGTTTTTTTGTTTTGAGAAAAAATAAAAAAATGTTATTACAAAAAATAGCAGTCCATAAATTAGAGGGAGATTTTTTAAACGATTCGAAAGATAGTTATTCACTTGTTTTAATTAGTAAATAACAGTTTTTATTTCGCAAAATAAATATTTTAGGATGTATTTATAATAAGAAGTAAATTCATGAATAAATATATAAATATACATAAAGGAAAAAATATTTATTTGAATAGAATATTTTAAAGTTAATTGAACACTGAAATAACATAAAAGCAGAGCTCAGAGTCATTTAAATTTTTAAAACTCTTTACTTGCAGTTGTAAATTATCGTACATATGCAAACAAATATTTCTATGATAAAAATTATTTTATAATTTAATAACTGCAACGCATTTACTTAATAAAATTTTTTATGTAGCTTTTAAACTACAGAAAAATATTACTAACTGAAATATTTACTGAAAAATATAGCGATTCAAATTTTATAAGAGCAAACATTAACAATGTTATCCAAATTACTATGAATTTTTACATTTATCATTGCTAAAGGGAAGCAAATAAAAATAATCATTTATGTTACTATTTGAAATCTAATGTAAAATAGCATGCATAGATGACAACATTAAACTGATCTTCCACAGTTTAGATTTATTTACATGAATTTTTTCTTTGTTTTTATTGGCGTACTTTGAAAGTTATGTCATAGCGTGTGTCGTTAGATATATTTCTTTTTTTTTGAATAAATGTCGTAGACCGAAATGTATATTATTTTCCCTTTTTAAATGTTGTTGATATTCTCGAATAGTTTGCAAGCAGTATTAAGGGGACTAGGGACCTTGAACCTCGAATTATTTTATTTTCAATTTTTAACTCTATATACATAATGAGAACAATTTCTATTCTTTTTCAAATCCTTGAAGATCCTTAGAATTTACAAATAAGTATGTTGTGGAAGAATAGGCCCTGTTTTCCAAAAAAAAAAAAATCGAAAAGATAGCATTTTTCAAAATGCTCCATGCGCATTCCATATCATTTAAAAACTTAAATTTTATTAGTATAAGTTTACCATATACATTGAAGAGCCCCAAGAAATTGGAACAGGCTTGCGTATGCAAATAACGGAGATATGCAAGCCATCACCGTAACGCGATGCGGGCGGCAGCGCCTATATAAGACAACAGGTGTCTGGCGAAGCTGTTAGATCGGTTCCTCATGCTACAATGGTAGTTTATCACGATTTATGTGACTTAGAACGTGGTGTTATATCCAGCGCACGAGACATACAGAAAAATATTACTAACTGATATATTTACTGAAAAATATGGCGATTCAAATTTTATAAGAGCAAACATTAACAATGTTATCCAAATTACTATGAATTTTTACACTGAATTTATGCCGAATTATCTAACCATAGCATCTCCGAGAAGGCGATGCAATTTGCATATTCGCGAATGACCATTTCACGAGTGTACCGTGAATATCAGGTATCCGGTAAAACATCAAATCTCCGACAGCGGTGCGGCCAGAAAAAGACCTTGAAAGAACTGGACCATCGACGACTGACGAGAATCCATAAACGAGATAGACGTCCAACACTTCCTCAAACTGCCGCGGATTTCAATGGTGAGGCATCAAAAAATGCCAGCGTGCGAATTGTTCAACGTACCGTCATTCATATTTGATTTCGGAGCTTCACGCCCATTCGTGTACCTTTGTTGACTGTACGGCACGAAGCTTAGCTCCTTGTCTGGGCCCGCCAACACATCCATCGGACTGTTGATGAGTGGAAACACGTTGTCTGGTCTGACGAGTCTCGTTTCAATTGTATCTGGCGGATGGACATGTATTGGTATGGAGACAGCCTCATGAATCCGTGGAGCGTACACGTGAACCAAGGACTGTTCAAGATGGTGGAGCGTCTGTGATGGTATGGGGTGTGTGCAGTTGGCGTGATATGGGACCCCTGATACGTCTAGAGACGTCTCAGAAAGGTTACGGATACATAAGCATTATGGCCAATC
Organism: Dolomedes plantarius; assembly: GCA_907164885.2. NCBI lineage: Eukaryota > Metazoa > Arthropoda > Arachnida > Araneae > Dolomedidae > Dolomedes > Dolomedes plantarius. Next base: position 128,290,840 of record OU015493.1, on the reverse strand, counting down.
ATATATACCCATTCATGTCCATTGCGAAATCTGACGAATTTGGACAATTACAGCAGGACTACCCCCCCCCCCCCCCCCCACGTGCGACACCCTTCCTCTACGTCGAGAGTTGCTACGGAGTCTCCTGGATCACTCTTCTGACACTAGAAGGTAACCCGTCATTTTGACGTCATAATACTAATGATGACGTCATAATGGAAAAAGTATATGAAAGTTAAAAAATATCCCGAATTATCTAACAATATTGCATTTAATCCACACCTTGTAAAAGCAAACCCTTTCATTATTTTTTATTTATTTAGTTTTTCATGCGATTGGAGTAGTAGACTGCCATCCAACATGTCATTTTGACGTCATAATACTAATAATGACGTCATAATGGAAAAAGTATATGAAAGTTAAAAAATATCCCGAATTATCTAACAATATTGCATTTAATCCACACCTTGTAAAAGCAAACCCTTTCATTATATTTTATTTATTTAGTTTTTCATGCGATTGGAGTAGTAGACTGCCATCCAGTTTTTTACAGCTCACTACGCGATATGAATACTTGAGCTACTTGATTCATTCACATTCAAGTTTGCTTATTTTCAGATTTCATCGCAAAAGTAAACAGATTTTTAAAAACTGTTAAATATACAGCTAAAAGCATCCAATTTTTTTAGTTCTGAATATTTTATAGAAAAATAGGCTGAACAAACGTGATTTGATGGAGAAGATATTAGTTTTTAGGCAAGAAAAAATTCTGATCCATATCGGAAATTGAAATTAAGCCTAACCGGCTGTTTGTTTACTGAGGGCTTCAATTCAAAGATGAGTACAGCCCGGAAGTGTTATACAGAGACAACGGCTATTATATATATATAATTAGGCACTTCCGTTTCCACCTAAATCCCCAGACATTAACGTTATTGAGCATATCTGGGATGCCTAGCAACGTGCTGTTCACAAGAGATCTCCACCCCCTCGTACTCCTATGGATTTGTGGACTGCCCTACAGGATTCATGGTGTGAATTGCCTCCAAGATTCCTTCAGACATTAGTCGAGTCCATGTCACGTTGTGTTCTGGACCTTCTACGTGCTTGTGGAGGCCCTACATCAGGGATGTCAAACTCAAAGGCTACATTGGGCCAAACAAACAAGGTTTAACTATAGGTGGGCCACAAAAAAAATCAATATTAATAGAAACGTAGGTTTATTTACCTAATTACAGTATATTAAACATAAATATATGCATTTTGTTTTATAATAGCAAAAAAGAGTATCATTAAAAAACATTTAGCGAATTCTTCCTATCTTATTATAATTCTGCGTCGGTTATTTTATTATATATTATTGTGTGCCAATATATTGGCCGGGACGCAAAAATGTTCGTCGCGGACCCTACATGATATTAGGCAAGTTTACTAGTTTTTTTGGCTTTTATGTATATATAAACATAATTGTGCACTGAATTTTTTTTTGTATGAATTTAAAGCCATAAACATTTCTTTTTTTCAATCTACCTGTTATTTTTTTATATTTTGCATGATTTTTCTTCATTTGATGGTCTAGAAATTAGAAAAAAATATTTGCGTTTTTAAAGAATAATGCACACTTTTGTGACAAACACTTCCATTAACAATCCTGAAAAATTTAAAAGAAATCAGAAGAATTTATTGCACATGGAGCATTAGGAAAAATTGAAGCCTTTTGGGAGAATTTTTCGATGCCTAGGGCGTATTTTTCCACCAAATTATTTATTTGTGGATTCTAAGTGTCCTTAATGAAGAAAAAAGAATTTTAATTATTCTCATTTTATATATGCAGTAAAAAGTTGATAAAAAAGAAAACGAGTTTTAAGGTCCCTCGTCCCCTTAATTATCGCAAATTCTTTTTTAAAAGAGACGTTGGATTTATAAAGTAATATGCAAAATATTTCGAAAGAATGCCTAAAAGCGACATAGTTTGTAAACAGGAAAAATTCAACAAACAAACAAAAAAAAAGTTCAAGTTTATCTCTTTGTATGCAACCAATATATATATATATATATATATATTTAATGAGGATTGTGAGAGAATAAATTAATATCTTTTTAAAACAGAAAAGTGTGATTTTTATCAGTTATTTTCAGAAATTTGTACTATCGGCAAAAAAAATAAAGAAACATGCTGTATTTTAAAATGAACACGTAAAGAATTTCCCATTCCTAGTCTTTATTAAATATTTTCATCAGTCACGATGGAAATATATTGATTTCCAATATTTAGTTTTTCACTTTTTTGGGGTCAAAACAGGAAGTTATCAGCAAATCGAAATATATCTTGCTTTATGTATTCACCCAATTTTCCACTCCGATGAACTCAAAGAAAATACAAGACAAAAGAACTGAAGATCTTTCTCGTTTAAAAAGCGAACTGAGATTCATGTAGTATATAGCGCCAATGCTAATAGCTCAAGTGTTCACGGTTCATGCATCTTTTATCTAGATTGCCTTTTTTTTCTTTCTTCAGTTATTACGCATTTATTAATATAGAAAAAGAACATTTTGTCTTTGACTCCGGCCAAAGAACAATTTATTGAAAATATTTTCAAGCAAATTTCATGCTTAAATCTGAGAGTTAATTTTTTGAAAAGCACATTTTGAAGAGTGTAGTTTAAAAACCATTCCTCGCTTTATGAATTTTACAGAGTAATGAAAAAACAAATGTTTTATTAACATCAAAACAAATTCTCACAATGAATATAAGCTGCAAATAATCTCATAAATTTTCTATGAACAAGAGTCGTTTATTCCCCATTTGAAAACCATTTGTTAAAAGAAACATAAATATAAAAGAGCGTATTAACGGCGCTCATATCATAAAAGATAAAAAAAATATAAATTACTAAAATAAAAAAATGAAATACGACTCTCTTTAAAATGATCCCCAAAGCTAATTTTTTGGGGCAAACAAATATGTTGAATTTCCCATTTAATATATTTTATGAGCTACATTTTCGTCTTGTTTACAGAATCTCCTTTTCCGAAATGAATATTAATGATTTATTCCGGTTTTTTTTTCGCAGTCAGAAGTTCGCAACTGCTATATCGTAGCTCATATGGTCGAAAAATATTAAGATACGACGCGACAGAAAGAGGTTCATTATTTTTTTTAAAACATGTAAGTTACGAATTTTTCTCTAGCACGAATAAATATTTCTAAAAGGCTTCTTTGTAATTTTAAAGTAAGGGAAAATGAGAGAATGGAATGCGTGTTATAAATTTAGCAAATTCGAGACGGGAAAGGGGAAACAAAATTATTAATTCTTGGAATAAACGTGAAAAAAATAAAAAAAATACAACTCACTTAAATTCCTGCGTATTCTTCTTTGAGATATGAGACATAACTATTGTAAACTTTTTTTTAATGTAATGATAATTAAAACTCAAATTGCTGTATTGATGCGATGCAGTTAGTACTGGAAAGTTTTTATCTTGGTTTTAATGTGATTAAATCAAGATATTTTAGAATGATATCGAACTAAATTCATGTCAGAGAAAACCCTCTCACGTACCTCAGCTATACATCAATTATAAATGTTATAACGGAGTAAAAGATTACATGTTATAAAAGGTAAATTTTCCTGGATTAAAATTCATAAAATCTTATGTCGTCATATTTTATAAATAAATTGTACCATACTTTTTAAATTTTCGTTTGTTTTTATTTCTAAATCTCTTATCACGTTCAGATATCTCTTCAGCTTGAAATCAAGATTAAACCATACGCATAATGACAAATTATTTAAGCATTATTATATGCATTAAGCTTTATACAGACAGTCTGGAGAGATTTTCTGTTTTTGAGAAGTACAAAAGGTTTGATAATGTCACCACTTGGAATAATTATTTAAGCTTGGAAAAAACTAAATTGGAGCTTTTTACTCTGAGTACTAAACTTTATCTGAAAACACAACGCACCTCCTTCTCAGACTTTCATGGTACCTCTGACTTACTAAATATTTCAAGTGATAGAGGTGATAGAGACCCACTCTTCAGGCCTTTCTGTTTTTTTTGGGTACTATGAAATATACAGTCCCAGTTTTTGACCTTGATCTCCCTGTTAAGAAGGGAGTTTCCATTCAAGAGCAACTAAGGGCTGTTGCTCTTGGCACTATCAACAAAAGATACTTTAGTAACAATTGGATTCACATCTATACCGACGGCTCTGTTGAAAGAACTTCCGGACTAGCAGGATCTGGGGTGAACTCCAATCTTTTCCAGCTTAGAGAACCTTTGAGCATAGGCTCAGATAATTTTGACGGAGATGTACGCTATCTACTTGGCTTTCCAAAAAAAATGTGTCCTCCTGATTGATTATCAATCTGCAATTCACTCTGTCTCAAATTGTGTTCTACAACCTACAGCTGTTGAATTCAGTTGCAAAAATATTTTAAATACCTTACTATTTTCTGTCAAGGAAATCATCTTTCAGTGGATCCCCAGCCATTGTGGACTTTGGGGGAAATGAAAAGGCAGATCTACTTGCAAAAGAGGCATCTCTCTTGGTTCCCCCCCCCCCCTATCTCCTGCTAAACTGATAAATGTCAAAAGTCTCATCAAGCAAGGCATTCAGCGCCATTGTGAGACTTTAAACAAAGTCCGAGCCTCTGGTAAGCCCTGGGAGGGCCTTTTAACATCTTGTATTCCAAGAACCCTCCCTAGGGCTATCGGAATTTCTTCTTTTAGATTGTGGACTAGACATGACTATCTTCAGGCACGTCTTGACCTTTTCGGACTCACTGACTCTCCTGGCTGTGTTTCGTGGGAGGAAAATATTGACATGAGTGGCGAGCATTTCTGGAACTTTTCTACTCTGCAGGACACCCGTGACCTCCTTTACTTCAAGACTCTTTCCTCTCCATGAGTTACTTCTTATCCTTATTGGACTGTAGATTTCTTATGCTCGAGAGAGCCCATGAAGGAAAGTAATATTTTTTTAAATCTTGAAATGGTTAGATTCTTTAAACTTAGAAATCATAGCTCAAATCATTTATTCACATATTTATTTTTTGTATGACTTGTATTAGCCTATATTTTTACATTTTCACATACGAAAAAAATTATATTTTTTTTGCCCCTGTCCTGTTATGTGACCCCATATGCTATTTATTTTGAAATTATTGCTTTTTAGAATAATATTAGCTGTCTCCCGATTTTATGTTTTTTTCGAGTTATGCAGAGTTGCTATTATATATATAAAATATTTTTCATTTTTCAAATATTGCGTGTTCTAGTTCTATCTGATTTTTTTTGTATTGAAAAACCTTTTAATACATTTGAAATCTTTTTCACGTGATACATGAAATAATCCCCCCCTCTTTAAACTCTAACAGATTTTATCATTTAAAGCCGGTGACAAAATGATTTATTTAAAATTTTCTCCTGTTTTTCTAGTTTTTTCCCCTTCATTTTACATTTATGACACGGATGTAAAACTTGGATTACTACTGAGTATTTCAATTTCACTTATTTAAAATTTGTATTTTGATAAGTGATTCCTCCTTTCACAAATTTTAGTGGCTCTAGTTTGGCATTTATAATATTACTTGAGCATGAAGCTACTCAGAGAGGAAATTCATAACCTTTCTTATGGGATGCACGCAGTTTCCCTTATATATATATATATATATATATATATATATATATATATATATATATATATATATATATATAATGTGTGTGTCAAATGCAAAACCTGTTAATGCAACAATTAGTACAAACATTTTTACGCTACAAAAGAAAAAGCAAGAAATTTACAAATGTTTTGATCTATTAGTCCTATTCGAAGGAAATCATTAGTTTTATCCTAGAATCTGTATTATTAGCAAATCGAGGAAAAACATTTGTGTTTTCAGTGCATCGATTTCTAATTGTTAGGGTTGTTCGTTGGGAATTGAGATGCTAATGACGCAATTATTCTCTCAAAAGGTCTGCCATGTATAAAACATGGGCTATAGAGTTCTCTTTGTGCAGAATATCTAGGGAACAAAAGCATGGAACCTTTTCGAGAATTCTGGAATTTCCTACTCTGAATATATAGCAGCAAACATTTCTCGTATTCTTAAAAGAAGGTATTAATAGTCCAGAAAGGAAGAAAGGGAAATATTTCCCGTTGAAACACATATATGTTAATGTGAAAAGAGGTAATCCTTTGAAGCCGCATCATCATTTTGAAGGCAAATCAGAATGTGAAACTAAGAAAAATATACCACATTACGAACCGTGATTACACTGGTATAAAACATGTTATTTTGATGAAGAAAATTCCTCTATTAAAGCAATTATAAAGTACATATAAACCTTTTAAAAACTTTCTAAGAATACTTGCTTCTTTTGTGCTCTGAGAATGGTTTAAAATAAAAGATTTTTACAGATTAAACTTCCAGGTTAACAGTTATCTTTTACGTAAGAAACTGACCCTGTAAATGGAAGATGTATGTTTGATTGTGGAAGATTTACTTATTTATCAAAATGCCTTTTTCAGTTGAATGAAACTTTTTACTTATATAGATATATACATACATACATATATATATATATATATATATATATATATATATATATATATATATATATATATATATATATATATATATATATATATATATATATATATATATATATATGTGTGTGTGTGTGTGTGTGTGTGTGTGTGTGTGTGTGTGTAACATAGAAGGAATATCGAGAAATTCGGTCATGAGGGCGAGAGTTATTGTGCCTTGAAAGATAGTTCCAGGTAAGGTCTGTAAGAGGCGTAGAACTGCTAATTTTTTAAGCCTCTTTGTTGTACCACTGGTTATTCAAAATGATATGTGTAAGGCGAGAGCGTGAATGAAATGATAAAGCACCCTAAATCATTATGGCTTGAGTTGGACCGATGTGGCGCTTTACGATGCATCCTTCCAGATTCCGTTCTGCACTATACCTGCGAACAAAGATCCACAGATCAAAGATCCTTTTTCTCGAGATTGAACTTAGACTCGTTCTAAAACACAAATCACTGCTATTATACTATCCATCGTGATCGCTATTGGAGCCGTGGAAGCCTCTGACGTCTGTAGTTGGGTGTAAGAAAGAAACACAGTAGCGGACGCCGAGCTACGAGCTCTTGCTGCCACAGTGGCTGGCGGGACACATCACATGATGTGTGACCATCCTCGGATGATGTGCTAACTTTGTGGATGCCCTGTGTGATTCGTCTGCAGTTATACGAAGCAAGTTCATATCGTTCATTTCCGACTTGGCTCCAGATCCCTCCCGACGATGCGTAGAAGCTTCTAACCGTTTTATGTCCATAATCTTCTAGTACGCATACCTGTATTTTGCCCAACATGTACAGGAATATCTCGATACCTGAAACCACCTGCTCTAACTCAATAATTCTTCCTCCCTGTGATTCTGTCTACCGTTCAGAATGATTTCTAAGTTTGCGACGAGGCATGTTTGCCTGCTTATCAGGGTGATACAATTAAAATTCATCGACACAGTGTATAGGATTTGCTTTGTAACGCCTTCTTTTATATCTTCCGAATACTATCTACCCCTGTATTACACGTGCATCAAATTTACCAACGCAACTGATGTTTGATTATTTACGGTTTAACTATTTGTCTTCAAAATTTCAGATTAATCCAATAACTCCTGATTGGTGTTGCAATTTCAATGAACAACAGTTTATATAATCTCAAAGCAATTGCATGTATTTTACGCATTTATTGTAAGTCTGTGGCCGAAAATATCTGTTTGCCTCAAGTAAAGATTTTTTTACCCCTCATAATGGTTTTTTACTGTCTTTTTACTGTCTTGAGCATTTGCTTCTGTGTGTGTGTGTGTGTTTTATTCCACCCTATCTAGCCGTAGGCTAGACCAGGTCCAAGAAGCCAAAAGTTACTATCAAATCGTTAACAAGCAAAGGGTCTCTATAAATATTCTCCTTGGAAAGCCCCAGGCAGTTTAGAATAGGGCCAGGAGAGGTTTCAGCAGTATTGCATTTAGAGCAAATAGGGAAAGAATTTTGCCCCTGATTGTAAACAAGACACTTTAGGTGTCCACTAGCAAATCTGCTAATGATGGTCAGCATAATTCTGTTGCCCTTAACAGTAAGGGCACCACCAGGAGATTTTCGGTCGTACCAGTGGTGTGTCGGAGGGGTCTTCCATAAATGCTGATTAATAAGTTTTCTTCTTGAGTAAATTTCAAGGTAAGTTAAAGTATCTCTCGAATAAATAGGAAGTGAGGCTCCATCCTTAGCAAGAATATCAGCAGTATCGTTTCCAAAAAGTCCTATATGACAAGGCACTCATTGTAAATATACCTCTTGTTGTTTAGAAAGGTCTTTGAGGATCTCCAGTATCGACAGTGAAGTTTTATCCCCAACTCTTGTCCAGCTGCTCAAGTGTTGAATGGCACTGCAGCTGTCAGTTAGGATTCAAATATCACGGTGAGAGGTTTCAGTTTTAATAGTTTTCAATCCTTCTTCAATGGCAATAAGTTCAGATCTGAAAACCGAGCAGTGATCTGGATTACTAAACTTGTAATTTTTTGAGTTAGTTGGAGTCTTGTTAAAAATACCACTGCCGCAGGCATTGTGTTCATCTTTACTGCCATCGGTATACATCTGAATAGCAGTATGAGGGATATGATTTATGATTTCAAGAGCAAGCTGATGAAAGTATTCTGGTAAGTCGTATTTTTTGCTTGTGAGGGACGAGAGTTCTGTTTGGAAATGAACTCTAGGCAGTCCTTCCAGAGGGTTGACAATTGGCCTCAAGGAGTGCCTTTCAACATTTTGATCCAATAAGCCCATTAACTCCATCTGAGAAAAAGGACTATTTCTCCTTAGTGTTTGATTGTTTGACCAACTTCTGAGGAATGAAGATGTTCGATTATGATCATAAAAACTGTAAAGTTTGTTGAAATATTTTAAAAGCCCTGCGCTTCTTCTTAAACTAAGAGGCTGCAGATCACTCTCATAAAGAACCAGTTCAGCAGGACAACTACACTGCTGGCCACTGTAAATGCAACACCCTGAAGGAAACAGGCAAATAACATGAAATTTACAACATGCATTAGCAGAGGTGAGATATGCAAATGATTAGAATTTCAGCGCAGACGCACATCACGCGCGCCTGTGGCGCCACTTCAAAGCGCTATTTAAGGCTTGGAGATTTCGACGATTTCAAGTTCGGCAATTGTGTTTTTCTTGTGGTTTTTTCAAAAAAACGATCAATTATGTCTCGTCGAAAACAGCGATCATCTTTTGATCAAGTATCCGAGTTCGACAGAGGAAGGATAGTGGCCTACCGAGATTGTGGATTATCTTTCAGGGAAATCGGTAGTCGTGTTGGACGAAACCAAACAACTGTAATGCGGATATGTGATCGTTGGATGCAGGAGGGTACGATGGACCGGCGTGTTCGATCGCATCCACCTCAGCGCACCACTTCACGTGATGACAGGAAAATTGTGCGCATGGCAGTGACGGATCGCTCAGTCACATCACGAACCATAGCACAGCACATACAGTCTATAACACATCATCCAGTGTCGGCGTGTACCATTCGAAGCCGTTTACAGCAGAGTGGTCTGTCCGCAAGACGTCCATTGCTTTGTCTACCCTTGACGCAGAACCACAGACGTCTCCGCCGCCAATGGTGCGATGACAGAAGGATGTGGACGGCAGAATGGAATGAAATTGTCTTTACTGACGAGTCACGCTTCTGTCTGCAACACCACGATGGTCGCATTCGAGTCTGGAGACACCGTGAAGAGAGGATGCTGAACAGCTGCGTTATTCACCGCCACACTGGTCCTGCACCGGGTATTATGGTATGGGGCGGTATTGGATATCACTCTCGCACACCTCTAGTACGCATTGCCGGTACTTTAAACAGCCAGCACTACATCTCCGAGGTGTTGGAGCCAGTTGTCCTTCCTTACCTTCAGGGCTTGCCCACAGCCATATTTCAACAGGATAATGCGCGACCACACGTGGCACGCATTGTCCAACGGTTCTTCGTCAATCGCCAGATTGAATTGCTTCCCTGGCCACCTCGCTCTCCGGATCTTTCGCCTATAGAAAACATGTGGTCCATGGTTGCTCTACGATTGACCCATATTCCATCCCCAGCTGCCACAGCAGATCAACTTTGGCAACGTGTGGAAGCTGCTTGGTCTGCTCTACCCCAAGAACTCATCCAAAGTCTCTTTGAATCAATGCCGAGGCGTGTGGCAGCGGTGATCTCCAACAATGGCGGCTACTCTGGCTACTGATTTTGGCAGGAAACACACTTCACAGAAGTCTATAAATTTAATCATTTGATACTTGGTCAACATCTTATCTACAAAATTAATTTTGTTGTGATATCTCTTGTCTTTCTTGGTGTTGCAATTTGGGTGGCCAGCAGTGTATTTCGCATGCCAGTGATAATTCCAGCAGCACTCAACTGAATTCTCTCTAATTTTAAAAGGTTAGAGGATGACGCACAGAAGTAAATTTGATAACCGTATTCTAATACGGGCCTAATTAGAGATATATAGGTTGTCCTCAGGGTATTGGCATCAGCACCCCAATCTCTCCCAGAGACATATTTCAGGATGTTAAGTCTCCTCCTGCTCTTTTCCACCGGGTTCTCTATATGTTTATTGCTCAAGATCTCAGGATCTAAGCTGTAACCTAGGTGTCTGGGGTGTTTTTTACAGAGTAGAGAGCCGTCATCCATTATTATGTTAGGCTGATAGTTGTACAAATATCTATTTGTGGTGAAGAAGGCATTTGATTCTAAAGTGTTGAAGTTGAAATGAGTTGAGACTTTGACTTCATTTAACATAAAATGTATCACATTTTATGAAACCCCACGCATTGTAAGATAAGCTGTTTTATGAATGCAGAAACTGTGCGACAGAAACACTGCCAAACACTCGAAATAAAAATTATTAATAAGAGACCCAAGGAAAGGAGATAGCTGGAAAAAACAATGAAAGAATTTATGAAAACCGGTCGAACTGCACAATTTGGTAGAAGATTCAAACCTTTTTATTTGGAAACTAATGATAATGGCAAAGTGGAATGTATTCGGTAAATCAGACGCTTGATTGAATTCGGATGACTAGATTCAACATGTAACTCAGTACAATAGTACGTACTGGCAGATGAATGATAGACTTTTTTTTTTATTGGTTCATGACTGATCTCATAATCAATAGCAATTTCTTCACAAAATGGCCATCAAGATCAGGGGAGTGAAATTCCTGTCGATTTTAGCTGTGGCATCACTGGAAAAAGTTATCTAGATGGATGACATCAGTGATTATAAGATCTGAAGAACGCTGCCTCACATCATTAAAATAACTTTTCAAAACACTTTACATTTTACAGTAGATCAAACTTTTTTTTTTTTTACAAGGAAAGCCATTTCAGTCAAAGGTAGCTATCACGTGGAGAATTTTCCATGAAATTAGTGATTTCAAATTATGACTATAAACATTATAAAATTGCAATGTCGTAATCTGGTTATTCTTTTTCGACCACTTTGTTTCTTTGCAATTCTCTTTTCTACGGTCTGCTTTGAAATGTGGAGACGATTTTCTAACAGTTTTTTTGTCTAGGCTGTTTTAAACTGAAAAACTTTATTACTAACACACGTCATATGTGTATTTATATAATAACAACATATAAGTATCCATCAATAGATATACACGCATGTTATATGCATGTGCATTTACATATATAACACATGTATGCGGATCACATACAACACATAATATTTTAACAAACTGTAAAAATCATAAAACTGAACGTTTGGCATAAATATAAAAAGACAGAAACAACATTGCATGTCACAGATAAAGAATTTCCTAAAAAGATGGAGCTTTCTTATTTGACTTCGATTCCTTTTTGTTTGATAACGACACTAGCAGCAGTGGGCCGCTGTCTAACGGGATATATTGGCTCGAGCTTCAAAAAAACAGAGCTAATAGACTATGTCTGACAGCTATGTCATTCACCTGCGACAGTAGACAAAGATGCCATTTATTCTCCTGTTACGCTACTCTCGTTGAGGATTTTGGAGGACAAGTTAAAATGTTTAGAGAGAAAATCGCTCAAGGTATGTTGTTGTAGAAAGAGTTAAAGGAAATAAAATTTTGATACGTCATTTTTTGCTATATGGTGTGTAGTTTTAACTAAGAAATGTAATTTCTAGTATACACATTTACACATTTTTCTTCATTGATCTTTCTTAAACGCAAGATACCTTAAAATGAAAATGTTAAACCCTCCATGGCCATCTCAAATTAGAAATTTGATTGCGACATAAAAGCCAGTTTATTTATCTATCTTTCTATATATCTATCTACACACACACACACTCACATACACATATATATATATATATATATATATATATATATATATATATATATATTATATTTATATATATATATATATATATATATATATATATATATATATATATATATATATATATATATATATATATATATATATATATATATATATATATATATATATATATATATATATATATATATATATATATATATATATATATATATATATATATATATATATATATATATATATATATATATATATATATATATATATATATATATATATATTGTAAATTTTATAAAAAAAGTTTATCCTGAACAGAACGCAAGGTATGTCGTTGTAGAAAGATGTGTAAGAAGAAAAATGCTTGATGCATCATGTTTACTATATGGCGTGTAGCTCTAGCTAAGAAATGTAATTACTAGTATACACATTTTTCTTCCTTGATCTTTCTTCAACGCTTAAGATAGTATGAAATGAAAATGATAAACCCTTCATAGAGATCTGAAATTAGAAATTTGATTGGAACATAAAAACTAGTCTATCTATCTATCTGTCTAATCATCTATGTATATATCTACTCACACACACACACATAATATAATTTAATTTTAAAAGTTTAGCCTGAACAAAACGCATGTCTCTGCATTTTTTACTTACAGTTTAGCAAATTTCAGATTTTTTACCTCTACATTACGGGACTTAGATATGCAAATTGTCATTTATAAAGCGACATTATCATCTACTGTTTTCCCCTTTCAAATGGTCATTTTTGGGAGTCAGTGATAAAAGGGACTAATTGCTTTCTCACGGTACAAGGGAGATGTGAAGGAGATATTCTGTTTTCCCTCGACTCCCTTATATATGGGAAAGTTTTCGTAATCAAGCTGCAGCTGTGAAAAGAGAATGATCCATATTCGTTTACTTTGACATTTGTTATTGTAAAAGTGTTTTATTGAGGTTTATATTTTTCTCCTGGGAAAGTTTTCAGGAGAATTTATGAAACAGAAGGAAACAATCGGGATATAAAAATAGCTTTTATTTGTTGATAAAACTAAGGCAATAAAATTAAATTTGAGTTTTTCTATTCTTCAAACTAAAACAAAAATTTTGTCGATGTATTAAAAATGTAAGATTCGGTGTCAGAAAGTGTGTGCGGTAGTTTCTAAAACATTAAATTCTATTTAACAGAGAAATTTCTCTTTTATAGATAATTCTAGATTCAAGGAATATTTCCTTTACTGTAAAATGCTGATCACTCCAAAATATTCTTAGTACATAATTTTCAAATGATACTTGCAATGTAAATTTGAAGTTTCAATGAATTTAGTTGAAATATTATTTCTCAGTTTGTTTTTATGACTATGTATACTCATAGTTACTTATACAAAGTAAAACTACACATACCAAGCACAAATCCATCTTTACTCCACTGAACGGCTCCAGCTTGATTTCCGATATGGCACTGTAAATCCGCAGATTCACCTTCAACAATTTCAGTATCTTTCGGCTTTACTCGAAAATACTGCTGGTTTCCTTGTCCTGAAATGAATCGGTAAAAATTGACAATAAATGTAATAATAATGTAATAATAAATAAAATAAATACTTAATAATGAAGCTACGTATACAGAAATGATCCGGTTAGATTTTATTTCGATTCAGCTGAGCATTGTGGGACGTTTACTCGTGACCTTCTTTTACTTCAACAAACTCTATTTGAAAAATATTATAAGAATAATTTCTAAAATATTTCAAGTTTCTTTCGTATGGAATTTAAATTCTTTTGAACATTTAATTACGCCAAATCCTACTGGAATAAAATTTCATTCACAAGAGAATTTATTTTCAAAAGTTGTATGAAGCTAATGACGCTTGAATTTTATCAAATATAAGTATATTCTAATCTTCCGTTACGTTACATTTCAAATTTGCCTTCTTGAAAATAAAAGCGATCTCAAGAAGTAGAAATTTAGCATGATCTACGCTTTGGTTAATAATAGTATAAGCCATTTTAAAAGTTTCATTCCCGATTAGCTATATTTTGTACTTTTGATAAATTTAAGCAGTCTTTAATATACCGGCGTTTAAAGATCTCTTTCCAGAAAATAAAAGCAAACGCAAATAATTATAAAATTAGCATATTCTGTGTTCTGCTTCTTTGACTGAAAGTGTCAATCACAAATTTTTTTTCTCTGATTTGGTGTATATAGGAAAGACAATTTAGTTAGTATTTTTTTTAATTAGATAAGTATCGTAATATATTCATGGTTTCTCAAAAGAAGGAAAATATTTTCTCAGATAAATAGGTTTCATATAACAGATGCTTTAGGATATTTGGATGCTTAGTTATTACAACTCTTTTGACTATTACATATACAATATTTTACATTTCGGTTTAAAAAAAACCCTTTATTTGGCATCCACTTAGCATTCATTTTGCTTATTTACAATAGATAGGCAGAACGCAAACTTGTAGAACTGACTCTAACCATGTTGACTTTAATAATTATACTGTTTCTGATGTGTTTTTTAACGTAGGATTACGTTCTTCTATAACGGTCCGCGGTAAAGCAAAATTTCAGACGTCCGTCGTCTCGAGTTATAATTTTGGCAGCTCGTCAAACCCAGTATATATCGCTTGAGCAAGAAGTAAACAGTTAAACAGAAAAGTAACAAAATGCATAAAAAAATGAGGAGGTAAGCAACGATAAGTAATCCTACGTTAATAAACCGTGGTAGTTTTGTTAGAAGAGACTACCTTATTTTTTTTTATTTACTTCTATGCAGCTGAGCATAAAAACAACTATAGATACCTAACTATAGGTATCCTATACGCCCCTAACCCTATAGGCCCGACTACCTAAACATACTGCCCGATATGGCTGTACCATAACAAGCAACCTGGGGTGACTTCCCAGAACCATGATTTTGAGACGGAGCTGTTCTTGCTTAGAAATTTGTTCTACATATGAAAACACCTTTATCCCGTTTAACATATCATTTTTTTGAACGGGGTTGGGGGGGGGGAGGGGGGAAGCGAATAACTTTTACAGGAATTTACTGATTCAATGGATGATTTGGAGAAGTCCTTATCGCATCCATTTAAGGACAATAGGGATAACCTGATATGGTATGTCACTTTCTTTAGGACCAGACCCTGTTCGTCCTAAACAAAGTGGCTAAGTCAGTCCTAAAATTATCGTATTCACAAGAAATTGCTGATTTATGCTCATAAGCAAAGAGAATATATTACCTTTATTTGTTAAATGAATATCCATATAAAGACTGTAACAAAAAAAAATTCTAACTTAAATTGCCCCAGTTTCAAAAGAGAAATTTCCCCACTTCTAGGACTGGACCATATAATTTCAACACGCAATAAATTAACTTTAGAATAATTTATAGTGAAAGTGCCTTTAAATTAGTATTCAATAGCGCAACATCGGCTCGTTTGAATGCTTCTTCCTTTTATACTTTAACGACACTAAACCGAATCACCTAGTTTTCATTGGATACTAAAACGAAATAAATAAATAAATGAATACCAAGTATCATCGAAATTTTTTTTGTCCTGTTTAGACTAGCTCGAATCTCAACAGAAACTATCGAGTTTAATTGTTCGAGCAGTTCAGGATAATGAATGCGATGTAATATCAGGTTCCCTGCAAAAATTACACCTGAGGGTGACATTAAATTGAATGATAATCTCGATAACATCGATGGAGGCAGTTAATAAGATTAATTACGGCATTACATGCTAATGCCCTCTTAATCAGAGAAAGTGAGATAAATGTGATCAGGGAGGAAAAAAAACTGTACCCTGATAATGTTTTGTCGAACGGTATTTTAATCGCGAAATTTCAAGTAAGCTGTCACTTTCTTTTTTCATTTTTTTTCGAGAAAATGATCTGCTTGGGACTGATGCATTTTCTTTAAATTCCGTTGTAAATGAATTATATATGAGCTATTATTTAAAATCTTAGAAAAAAGAAAAAGAAATATCTTAAACAATCTTCCGCCATTATATATTTATACACACACACATACACACACACACACTTACATACATATATATATATATATATATACACTCATGCACAAAAAAATTAGCGCACCAAGAAATAATTGCGGGATCGTAACGAAACTTGCAATGAAGGTACATGTCGAGGAGATATGCAAATGATTAAAAATGCAGCGTGATTGCGCATTACGTATAGCCGGTAGAGGGCGTTGAACATCGTACTCTGTGGAGTATAAAACAGGTAACCAAAGCTTGTTTGAGTGTGCTGAATCATTTACAAAGGAAGAGCTGAGATAGACATGCCATTACGCCGTGTTCGAAGACAATATAAGCAGTTTTCGCAGTTTGAGAGGGGGAGAATCGTCGGGATGATGGAAGCTGGGTGGTCAGTTAGGCGAGTAGCTCGTCAATTAGGCCGCTCTGATTGTGTTGTGAGGAGGTGTTGGGACCAGTGGACCCGAGAGATGTCATGTACACGAAGACCAGGCTCAGGACGCCCTCGACAGACCAGTCATCGAGAAGACCGCCACATCGTAAGAAATGCACGCGTACAGCGAACTGCTTCATCGGCCGCCATCCAGGCACAGGTAGCACCTTCACTAGGGGCCTCTGTGTCTTCTCGAGCCATACGAAGGCGCCTGGCTGAAGGACAGTTGGTATCGCGGCGCCCATTACGTGTGCTGCCCTTGTCGCCCACCCATCGACGCCTCCGTTTGGAGTTTTGCCGCGCACAAGAAAACTGCACTGCAGCGGAATGGAGCCAGGTCGTCTTTAGCGACGAATCCAGATTCAATCTCGGCAGTGATGACAATCGTGTTCGTGTGTGGAGAGTCCGCGGTGAACGCTTCAATCCTGCCTTTGCTGTACAGAGACACATCGCTCCCACAGCTGGTGTGATGGTATGGGGTGCCATTGCCTACAATACACGGTCACCCCTAGTATTGTTCCATGGCACCATGACAGCCCAGCGGTATGTTCATGAAATCCTGCAACCACATGTGTTGCCACTCATGCAACGGCTCCCAGGAGCCATTTTTCAACAAGACAATGCTCGGCCTCATACGGCAAGGGTGTCACAAGACTGTGTCCGCACCGTTACTACCCTTCCTTGGCCTGCCCGATTCCCAGATTTGTCTCCAATCGAGCATATGTGGGATCATTTGGGACGACGAGTTGGGTATCCCACGATTTTGAACGAACTAGAGGCAAGGTTGCAGAAAATATGGAACGAAATGTCTCAAGACATCATACAGAACTTGTATGACTCAATGCCCGATCGTATCGCATCGTGCATTCGCGCTAGATGGGGTCCAACGGAGTATTAACTCCTCCGTTCTTTTGCCTTTTTCTCTGAAATAAATTATCCTTTTTCTTTGATTTTCTTATCATTTACTTATATCAAAGTAGTCATTACGTATGTAAAATTTCCTTTCATTTTGACGATTCCTTCTTGGTGCGCTAATTTTTATGTCCATGAGTGTGTATATATATATATATATATATATATATATATATATATATAATGCATTTTTGCATATGATGTGTTTTTCCCTTGCTACAAATTCTAAAACTTAGAAAAAAGAAAAAGAAATATCTTAAAAGAAATGTCATACCTCACAAGATTTAAAAATTTTGAGTTTTCTCTGAAAAACTATCCTATTTACATTAAAAAGATCTGTAAATGTTTTGTGTGTCTAAAATAAGAAAAGTTGATAATATACTAAAGAAAAAGTTCGATTCAAGTTCAGTGAATGATTAGAGACTATGAATTGTTCCTAAAATCTCAGGAAATAGCTATTTAAAAAGGTGATGCATTAATTATGTATTTTTTCTCTCTTTGTAAACTCCAAAACTTAAATAACCTTCATACCTCACAAATAAGGTTTAAAAAACTTTGCGGTATTTCTTAAAAATCCCCAATTTACATTAAAAATATTTGCACATTGTTTGTGGCTCTAAAATATCAAAATCTGATAATATACTGATAGGAAAGTTCAATTCAAGTTCAGTGAATCTGCAAAGTATGAAATGTGCTTTAAATCTCACGAAATAGTCCTAGTAAACCAAACTGATTTAAAAGAACAAGCATATTTTTTATAATTTTAAACATTAATAATTCATGGAATTAGGGAAGTAAAGAGCAATGTGACATGGATTTTAAAATGGAATTATACAGCATGAAATAAGCAAAGTCTCTTAGTTAAATTTAATAAAAGGGTAAAATATTTCCACCCATGCCAAATTACATTAAATGAACATAGTATGTATTATTTGTACCTGGTGTTTCATGAAATTCTACTTTAAGAATATACTCTTTCCTCCTTATTTCTTTCGCACGGATAGAGTTCAAGATTAAATTAAAAACCAAGCGTTTCGGCAAATTAAACATTGTCGTATGTCATTAAGTTTTGAATTAGTAGTAATGAAAGAAATATGCTGCATCCTGAATGTTTTACGTGCATATACAAACATACACAGCCCTAGCAGTATAGGTTGAAAATAATTAGAAGATAAAAAAAACTTTTTATATACCATGTTTTTAAATTTTCTGTTGAATCATATAAAATTGATAATTCTATATATTAATAAATACTTTTTTTAAATTTTTTTGATGAATTATCCCATCAACTTGAAAGAAAATGAAGTTAATTGGAAATTAACTTGCGTTTAACTTTACGTTCCCATCCCGGCCGACAGATGGCTGCAGCAGTCTACAAAATAAAATTAACTGAAAATGGGTTCAAAACTGCTTAAAAATTGCTAAAAGTATTAAACAAATGCATTGTCATCGTGTTCTGAGCTATTCTAAAAGTTTCAAATGTCTAACTAGTCGGGAAATTAGTTAAAAATCGATTGCAATATTTGTAAGGGACAAACACACACAAAAACAAACAAGAAAGCAAGTTAATAAAAGCATGGTAATAAAGCAAAATAGTAACTTATTTAAAAATAATTATAAAGCATATTTTCTCTATAGGTTATTTTAGAATAAGATTTAGAGAATATGTAATACTTAAGTGATGAAGAAGGTCCAGCAAAACTGTAATTAAAAGTTATCATAATACCAACGGGAGATAAACAAATAAGCCCTGATATGCAAAATTGTAAACACTTAACAAAATATGAATTTATTAAGCACAAATTTTTTCCGTTCTTTCACACGAGTTTAATACCTTATTTCCTTCTTTTATTATTAGTATTGTTAATTTACTCTCGTATAAGTTTGTGCATTAAAATCATTGGATAAAAATTACTGTTGGATTAATTTGTATCTTTTTTTTTTAAGTTCTAATAAAAAGCAGACTACAAAATACACAATACCAAGATAAGTGACAAAAGTACGAACAAACAGTACATAAAAAATTTAGAAATAGGAAAGGAAAATATGATGTAACTAGCTGCCCATCTATCCTCTAGCTCCCAATATCTACCACAGAGGTCACTGCCAGAAAGCGTAGTAAATTTGCTGTTGGAAAATGTCCATTTCTTAGGATTTATTAAAAAAGGATGGCGTAGGGACTCTGAGTAACTTTTTAAGTGATGTAGATGTTTAGCCAGACAATCGTGGGCAGTCAGAAGTCGGGTAATAGCCAATTCTTTCTTTCTTGGGACATATGGAATGTATTTACGGTTCATAAGGAAAGGTTTAGTTGAGTTTCTGGTTGTCATTTCTTGATAAAAACTATTTTTGATTTTTTGGGGGGTACAGTTTTATGGAATTTTCCGAGAACAGACCACATGGAATTTAAACGACTGAAGTTCCACTCTTTGCCAAATAACCCTTTACCATAGACTCAACAGTGTTCTGCAATCCAAATTAGGACTACAGTCGTGTTTTGCAATTTGAATCATATTAAATATTGGGTTTAAGAAATTCTCTTTTGGTGAAGACTGCATAAGATTTGCTTTTGTATTGTTTCTTTCAGGAACCTCTTTGATATCAATATGGAGCTAAGAGAAAGAATTTTGTTTTAACATTAATATAGACTTCATTTTGAATTTTTTCTAATAACAGGCAGCATGCAAAATACACAATACCAATATGTTGTTGTTGTGCCTTATGCCCCTTGACCGACAGCAGCATCAGATCAAGGATATTACAGTCTACTGGACTCGAAGATAATGTTTCGGTTTTAACTCAGCACCACAAGGGTCGGAGTCTGACTTGGCTGAGGGTCCGGTCCCGTAATTTTGAACCGAGTTAAGTGACGATACCGGTACGCTTTACCCCGCACCCCCAGAGGTAAATTTTGAGAACTTGGAGGACTTTGCAGCCAAGACATATTTTACGTGCACCAGCCGCCATTAGCGTACACCGGAGGAATACGCTAATAGGAAAGGATAAAGATATAGGAAGAAATAGGAAATAGGAAGCTGCCCATCTGTCTTCTAGATCCCCACATCTACCACAATCTCTAGTCCCAAATATCTACCACAGTGGTCACGGCTAGAAAAGTTAGTAAATTTGTAGATATATTTTTAGAACTTTATTTATATATAAGTTGATATCCGTCAAAACATGACGGCTAGATAGTAAATAAATGTACTAATACACAAATTATACTCAACACGTCATTGCCAAATGTTGAAAATCATAATAATACGCAGAAACAAATTAATGTGTTTAAGGGGACTTGTGCTTAGTGAGTATCTAAAGCCAGATTTAAAAATGTTACTGAGCATGCGCAGAAAGCAATTTTTTTAATTGTAAATTATCAATAATTAAACAGCGCGAAATAAACAATTTCCATGAGGTTTAATCTTATATTTCCCAAACATAATTATAAAAAAAATAAAAATGGCAGAGAGAGATCTAGAGAGACTCCTCGGAATAAATGTGTTTAATCATTAAAACATGTCACTGAGCAAGGGCAGAAACAGCGAGTTTCTAAAGACAGATTTAAACATGCCACTGAGAATGCGCAGAAATCAAATTTTAATTGTAAATTATCGCTCATTAATAGAAATTGCGGTTACAAAAACAAAATTTGACAAATCTACCGATTGCAATCTTTTGTTTAAGACCAAAAGGAAGTAAATTGATGGAGTAGTTTTCTCTCACGGCTGCCCCAAAAAGTCAGCTTAGCAACTAAAATATATAGATAGATTAGGTTAGATTTTTTTTCCTTTAATAAATTTTAAAACAATACAACTACCCGTCTGAAGTAGAAGGGAATTTTAAATTAAGCAGTGCATAAGTTAGTTATTACAGTAACTCGATATTCTGTGAAATGGCATTGTTATGTTTTACTAAAAATGATATTTGAAAAAAGCTTTCAGAGTTTATCAGAATATCATTCGCTGATTATTTTAGAATTTCAGTGGCGTCATATCATTCTAATCAAGCTGAAATATTCAGATTCAGTCTAAAAATAATATTGAATTATTAAGTTAGAAAAGATAAAAGAATGGACGTCGTAAAATCAAGTTCAGTTTCCGAAAATATTTGCTTGTACATCTAGTAAATTAGACGTAATGATAACAATGACAAAAAAAAATAATTACGAATAAGTCCCTGTTGTTGGAATTAATAACAAATATTTTATGAATGAAATATTTCGTTACACCAGAAGATGTTTTAATATGTTTGCAGTGTTTACGCACATCACGTTCGGCACAAAACTAATCTTTACGTTTATCTTAGGCAAACGAATGCAACAACTAAATTGATTTTACATACTCCTTACCAAAATTCTTTTCAAAATATTTTGATTTTAATCATCAAAACATTTACGAATACACAGATATGATTTTGCTGAGGTTCTGTACTCCACTCCAGTTTTAATTAATAATTACTTTTCCATACAAACGCATGTTCTGTTCAGAATGAGGAAATCTTAATCAATACTTAAACTTGCTTAATCCACATGTAAACTAATTAGAGGATTTATGTACAGAGCCCTTTATGCCGGGCGAGGCATTATTTCGTTCGTGAGTCCTGAAAGTTTAATCTGAACTGAATGTATTCAATTAATTTCCTTAATGTTAGGGTCATTATTATCGTTGTGAAACATATTAAACTTAAAATGCATATGTTGCTAGATAGCTGCAAAAATTACACAATGTTAATTATAAATGGTAAGAAAATACATAAAAAGGAGGGTGTTATAAGATGTAAGTGTTGTTTAGCTTTTTATTAAGAAGGTCATTATTTATATTAAAATATACATTTCATTAAAAAATGCATGTTTTTTCCATAGAAATATGTAAGATATGTATAGACTTAGTCTTATATGAATATTGTTCAAGGAGTCTGGGTCACTAAATTTTGTTATCACTCACATATTTTTGCCGATTTCTCCTTTTCAAACGTTTTTTTTTCATATAAAGATCATTGTGCATAATATAACCATGAACGGTTGTGATTTTGTTAACGAAATAAAATTGAAATTAAAAACGTGTTTGATTAACCGCATAAGTTTGATTAAAATAGTTCCGCTAATACGCATCGAAATCTCCCTAAAACAAGGTCCAAATTAAAAAGAAGCTTATATAGTAGTAAAATAGAAAAAAAATCATATATTTGCACATTTAAGAGAATGAGAAATATACAAAATCATGAGTACAGGTGCATATATTCCTTATTTCGATGACATCTAATATACATTTTGGATCAAATAAATTGTACATTCACATGTAATTGTCAAATGTATAGGATAATTAAAACTGGAGAAAGCAATGGGGCTGTACACTGCAGATAAAAAAATCCTAATACAGAAAAGAAATCTTGCATATTGGTATGATTAATTTTACAGAAAAATTAAAAATCGATTTAAATAGTTTGATTATAATGTTGTTCTTTCATATGTAAACTAGTTTAACCTTACATATGAATATACTTATATGTTGTAAGGCCTGTTTAACTTTCAATAGTATTTGGGCAAGAATTTTCCAGGATCTCTTGCATAAGATTTCGCTGTTGTTAAGTAGGTGAATTGAGGTATCCAACTTGATATTTGGATTATTATTCAGTTTTATAGTAAGTTTCAACATTTGTTTAGATCCATGATTTTCAACCTCTTTTTTTCAAAACGGTACATTTCTAATGATTAAAAAATTTGGTGGCACACTAACATTAATAGGGCTCACAACCTTTAAAACTTCAAAAACTCGATTTTTGGTTTTTGCTATATTTTGATTTCTGGGACATTTCTGAACAATATGCAAAAAACCGCATAAAAAAATTTGCATTATTTCTCGAGTTATGAGAGTTTATGTAAAGCTCACTCTGTTTCCATAGTCATGTTATTCCAACTTTAACTTCAGTTTTCTCAAATATGTCAATTTTTGTATTGCGCGCACTGTTACTCCCAAACTATGCGTGCTAGACACACAAAATTTTTATCAAATTTGTATTATAAGCTTCTTTACACACTAAAAGCAGAAAAGTAAAAAATAAAATTGTAAAAAAAAAATGTTTACACTTGAAAATATTTTTAAAAATTGCTAAATTTTAAATTTTTTAAAATTTTATGTATATTTTTCAATTTAAACTATATTTTTTGTATTTTTTTGGTTTTACATTAAACTTGAGTGTATTATTAATTTAATTTGACCAAAAAATAGTTTCTATATGCATATTTCTTAAATTTATGATGCGCGAAACATCCAATGATTTTTTCCCTTTTTAGTAATGTGTACAATTAAAAATAAAATCTAAAAATTATTTATGGCTTTACAAGTTCTATTTTTGTATAAAATATAACTAAAGACTTTTGATTTTTATATAAAACAAAAAAATTATATATATATATATATATATATATATATATATATATATATATATATATATATATATATATATATATATATATATATATATATATATATATATATATATGTATGTATATATATATATATATATATATATATATATATATATATATATATATATATATATATATGTATATATATATATATATATATATATATATATATATATATATATATATATATATATATATATATATATATATATATATATATTAATATTATTGGAGTTTCAGTAGCTCGAATTTGATCATGTTTAGGGTCATTTCCCAGTAGTCAAAAGTAGTGTTCCTCCTTAAGATAAATTTAAAAGAATTTTACTTGGATCTGTGATTAATGTATCTATAATACATTTTTTTAAAAATTGCATACGAAATAATTTTTATTGAAATGCAAAACGAAATTGCATTACAAAGGTAACAAAATGTTTATTTAGCTACACATTTCATTTAATGATAAATTTGGGATATGTCTAGGAAATGTCTCATTTCATGAGCAATGTTTATAGTTCATTACTAAAATTAATTGTTAAATTTCATTGCATTTCCACTATTCCCTTTCTTTTTTTAGTGGTCATTGATTTTAGTGGCATCTTAGTGTTGTATATGCATGGTTCCATAATGCATAATTTATGATCACTTTAAGTTTTAATAAATTGGTTGAATTGCGATTTAACTCTTTTTACTGGTTCTATTAAAGTTTCAATTTAAAGTATAAAAGAGGAATGGATTGCTAGTTGAGAGAAAAATCACGTCTTTATTGTATTATAAAAATTTAATTTATGCACATCGCAGTTTATGAGGAATTTTGCTTCAAACATACAACAATTGTTTTTAAGTAATGCAATTAATAGTTGGGATATATCGATTAAGATATTGGACCCATTGCTCAATATTACAATCGATGAATCACATACCAACACAAAACTGAAAAATTTCATCAAATTATTTTGTGCATATCTTTTACTAATCATGCTAAAAAATTATATATTTCTTTACTTACATTTATGCGTCAACAAAGTGTATTAAAAAATAGTAAGACTAGCTGTGTACGTATATATTTCTTACAAAATTTCTTTCATATAAAATGTAAGTCACTGATTTTATCAAATCGAAAAACATGCTGCAGCAAAGAAAAACTTGAAATCGAATTTTTCTAATTCCCCGAAGACAGCGAATACACGTAATATGTGTTATGTTTCTGGAAAAAAAACCTCCTGCTTTCCTCTCGGAAAGTTTTTAGTGAACGCTGCTGTACATTTCAACTGAAATATATTTTTAATATATATCTTGTTTCTATTACTTCGATCGGTTTCGAATTCTTTCATTTTAAATTTTATTAAACTCAGTGTAAAGTTTAACACAGAAGTTTTATTATTCTGTCATTTTTTTTTATCAAATATATTTTTTTCCACCTTCACGCAGTCGACAAGAACCTGAGTTTTGGATCTGTCACGGGCTTCTTAGCACGACCTTTCCAGAGAGCAGACATTTAAAAATGAAATGTGCTTTAATTTTAGAGATGACAGATTTTTTTTTCAGCGTTTCAGTACATCTCAAACCATTTACTCTCTAATAATTTGTGGTATAAAATGTAAACATTACAAGATAATGTGGGAAATTGCTATGTGAAAATTCTTAACATGGATATCTGTCACGATAAAATTTCCTTGGGTTACAATTGAGTTAAGTATAGACCTTGAATTACATAGAATTTATCTGAGAAAGTCTTATTGCCACAAAATCCCTGAAGTCTGATATTCCAACACTTCTCTAAAGCGTATGTTTCAAAGGTACCGTTAATTTTCCTTGCAAAAGAATAAAAAGCTCCACACAAGTGTTGTATGAGTCGTTTGCGATAAGATTCCTTGTAAAATCCTTTATACGATAGTATTGTGTTACCATGTTGTTATAAATATCCCTCTTACTTTCTATACAATATTGTTATCACTTGTTATAAATGCATTTTTAAAATAAATTGCGCCCAATACTGCAACTTCAATTTTTATGCTTGTTTTGGTTTGGTGTTTATTTCAAGCTTGTATAGTCAAAGAGTGTTACATTTCATGTGACACCATTTTTATGGAAAAATACCTTTTATAAACTCCATATGGCAAGACAAAATTTGATGATTTCGCCACTTTAACATTAAGAAAATGCAATTTTATTCCACAATAAATATGACCTACTTACCACTAGTTATAATTAACTAGTTATAATTTTACTTATGATTTAAAAAGAAAAGTAAAAAAAAAATTTTATGAGGTACGTCAATATATGATATTTGAGTTCATGTACAGGAATTATTGCACATGTTTAAAGAGCACATCTTTCAGAAACAATTCTTCATTTCAAGACCGTCGGCAATGATGACAAAGAGTGTTAAGATTTCAATTTCACAAGCTGAAAAAGGGGCTTTGGACATTTAACAGTTCTATCTCTCTCTCTCTCTCTGTAAATAAATAAATAAATATATATATATATATTCGAGTATATATCAGAGAAACCCCTTTTTTATTTCTCTGATATCTCAGTTTTTTTGTTGTTTTAACCTTAATAGATCTACTGTAACAACATAATATTGCATTTTTGCCAAATTGCATTTTAGAATCGGAATAATCCTAATTGTTCTTACAATTGTCTAGAATAATATATGTCGATGGAAATTATCGTGGCAAACAGCGAAGGTAGGAAGTTGAATTCTAACGCATCTCTTTAACTCCCATGCCATTTTCTTCGAAATAAATCATGTAACCTTTCTGAAATCCTTACCGCATCTGCTTAATATCTTTTCCGTAGTTTATTGAACCCCCTGCATGTTGGAAACGAACGGCGCCAAAGGAGGAGAAAAGGCACCGAGTTTCGTTCATGAAAGAAAATGCAATTAGATACGGAAACTAGAGAAAGGAAATATCCAAAGGCGAAGGTAATTAATTTTCTTTCCAACCTGAATTCGGTTACTGAGAAATTCACCTGAAGTATTGTCTCAGAAACGCCTCATTCCTGGGAAAATGTCTAGATTATTTCAGACGCACGCTTTTGTAACGTTATATTGTTATAAGACCCGAATTAATTGGAACAATCAGTGTGGAATACACGAAAAGTGTTGATTTACTGCAAAGGAAAATTAATACGTTTCCTACAAGGATTTCAAAATACTTGTCTGGTATTTAGGTGTTTCCAAAATTTTACTTATTCTGTTTCATTTAAATAACGGTTTTTAGTGAAAGCTTTAAAAAAAGCACCTGGTTACTGCTTTGCTTTTAAGCCCGGTTGTTTAACTATCAAAATCCTTATTTTTCTGATATATTTATTTCAGCCGAAGTTAAATGCAGTTTTATATAAAATAAGTAATATCTATAAATCGATATTTTGATGGTGTTATTGTTAATAAATTTTAGTTTATTTTTCCTTTATTTATTAATCCATAGTAAATTTTGTCTCTTTTAAAAATTTCAGGTATACTGAAATGTAATTTAGACCCCTTGATTTTGGACAGAATTCTTGTTTATAGTTTGAAAATACACGAAAAGTGTTGATTTACTGCAAAGGAAAATTAATACGTTTCCTACAAGGATTTCAAAATATTTGTTTTGCATTTAGGTGTCTTCAGACTTTAACTTATTTCGTTTCATTTAAATGACGGTTTTCAGTCAAAGCTTTCAAAAAACACCTGATTACTGCTTTGCTTTTAAGACCGGTTGTTTAACTATTAAAATCATTATTTCTTTGATGTATTAATTACAGCCGGAGTTAAATGCAGTTTTATATATAAGAAGTAAGCTCCAGAAATCGATATTTTGATGGTGCTATTGTTGATAAATTTCCTTTCTTATTTCTGTATTGATTAATCCATAGTAAATTGTGTTTCTATTAAAAATTTCAGGTATACGGAAATGCAATTTAGACACCTCGTTTTTGGACAGAATTCTTGTCTATAGTTTGGAAATAATTTGTTACTTTTCTTGTAAAATAAATCGTATATGTATTTTCGAAGAAAAATTTATTTCTATATCAGGGAGTTACCGTAAACGCGATTACAGAAGATCTATTTTATACAGTTTCACCTCATGTTTTTCACCACACTTTTGCATAGGTTTATACGTAAAATGAAGACCTTTCTAATATTAATAAGAAGATGAGTTATCAGCTTTCTTTAAAACAAAATACGTATTTTTTGTGTGTGTGTGCGTGTGTTGGGGGATAAAATGAATTGTGTAACGTCTGAGCAACAGTAAAACACTATTGTAGTACATTTTATGAGCCATATCTTTAAATACAAGGAAAAATAAACTTTAATATATTTTTTATTTTTAAATGCCGGAAGGTTTAAGGATATATATTCCTTTTCTATCCCTTTTTTAAAATTTATGAAAGTTTCTGACTGTTTTCCTCATTTTTATTCTTGGGTATACATTTATTTTTTCAAATTTGAGATCAGTTTCGACTTAAAAATATTAAAAAAATGTACCTCAGTATTGTTGCTTACCTAATATTCTAGTGTAATATATGAATAAAACATGCCCAGGTTCTTCGTAATAGGAATTCGATAGCTTTCTATAAAATATGATATTTTATATTATATTATATTACACAATGTGAAATTTTAAATTATATTATGCCATATGATACGCATTTTAGGATAAGTTATAAAGGGATTACTTCCTTATTATATTAATGACTCGCGTATATCATCGTCTGTATTATAATTATATATAGATCAATATACTGATTAAATTGAGAGATTTAGAGTTCGTGATATCAAATTACATCTAGCAGAATTAACATATTTGGCTTGATGATCTAGTTGCCATTATAAACATTTCATGTTATTGTTGTTACTAATGCTCCCATAGACGGATAAATCCTGATCAGGTTTGATAGCAGCAAGGCTGAGGGATGAGGCTTCTGTTGACCTTTTCCTCACGGGGTGGTATAGCATGTATCCCAAGATTGCTTATATGCAAAATTTCAGCTCAATACGCCTTTTAGTTACAGCTACAGAGGGCTCTGAATAGGCCATGTTTAATTATGATCACCTGGAATATGGAGAGATAGATAGATAGATAGATAGATAGATATTCATTCTTGGGCACGTATTCCCAGGCGGATTGAGCTGAAATTTTGCATATAAACGATTCAAAGGATGCGCTGAAAGATTTCGCAAAGAATAAATAAATAAATAAATAATAATAAATAGTTAAAAAATATCCGTTAGGGGACACATTACATGGAATAAATTAAACAAGCTACAAATTCCGATTCAAGCAAAATTTATTTGTTATACACTGTCTAGTGATGTAAAGAAAATTTTCAATGTGGGCTCCCTCATTAGTATGTGAAATGTGCTGGCGATGAACAGCGTTTTCAACAGCGAACCGCAGCTCGTCGCCAGTAATCTGTCGAACATACAATGTTATGCGGTCTTTCAGGTCAGTCAAAGTTGTAAAATACCCCCTATAAACAAAGTTCTTTAAATTGCCCCATAACCAAAAATCTCACGGAGTGAGATCGGGAGAACGGGCCGGCCAAGGAGTACAAAACGATCGGCTAATCACGCTATCATCCGGAAAATGCTTCCCAAAAACCTCCGCACACAGGGTCCATTACGTGGAGGGGCACCATCCTGCATAAAAGTAATAGACTCAAGGAATTGTCGCTGCTGGTGTTGAAGCAAAGCGAAACTGCTGATGTTACGATATCTCAGGGTTGTCACAGAACATGTGACAGGGTCATTATCTTTAAGGTCTTCGAAAAAGAATGGTCCAAGGATAAATTGGGAAGTGAATACACACCAGACGGTAACTTTAAGTGAGTGTTGCGGAATTGTGTAGAAGGCACGTGGATTTTCCAAGGCCCAAATTCGATAATTCTGGGTGTCCACTGTTTCGTTCAGATTAAACTGAGCCTCGTCACACCAGAGAATGTTCCACGGCCAGGAGTCATCGAATTCCATTCGGGCAAGAAAAATCAGGACAAAAAAATAAGCGATGGTCATTGTCGGTAAGAAGAAGTTGCTGGTTGTGGCTGATCTTATACAGAAAAAATTTCATTATTTTTCTCAGGATCTTCTACACTGTGCTATATGGTGCGTATAATTGTCGAGACACTGCACTTGCACTGCTGACTCCATGATCATTTGTCAGTGAGTGCTCGACAACGGCCGTTGATACTTCTGAAACGACTTCTTCGCTGATAGGCTTTCGCCCTCTGCTATGTTGAACGCTTAAACATCCAATGTTTTCATATCGAGATGTCATGTCTCTCCCACCTTGTGAAGACATTGGACCCGACGCAATTTCTTTTGACGTCGAAATTCACGAAGAGCTGCAACAGCATTTCCCTGGTTTTGATAAAATAAGTTTTACGATTAACGCACGTTCCTGTAATTTAATTGCCATCGTAACATTAAGAATAAAACTCACTCGATCTCATCCTTTTTATACCCAGAATTCCCTTTGAATTCGCATGCTTACGCAAATCAGATTGTTTTCTTCTTCACTTGCAGTGCTACATTTATCAACTTTTGTACCGTCATAATGCTTCAAAATGTAAAAATAACAGTTTTAAATGACTTTTTTACTGTGCACAGTTATTTTTGCATGACTTTTCAAGCTTTTAAGCTGTAATGCGCTCCCTAGCGGACATTTTTAAAAATTTTTTTCTTTCAGCGCATCCTTTGAATTCTCTATCTGCAAAATTTCAGCTCATTCCGTATTTTATTTACAGCTACAAAGGGCTCTGAATAGGCCAAGTTTAATTAAGATCACCTGGTATATATCTACATCTCTCTCTCTCTCTCTCTCTCTCTCTCTCTCTCTATATATATATATATATATATATATATATATATATATATATATATATATATATACATACAATCAAGAGCCAAAACATTATGACCACCTGTCAATAACGAGTTGGCCCACCTTTGGCACGCAACACAGCTTCAACCCGCCTTGGCATGGATGCCACAAGTCCTTCGTAGATACCCGGAGACAGATTGTAACAGATGTTTAAGCAACGGTCACGCAAATCCGAGATATTGCGAATTTGTGGTCTTTGAACTCTGAGCTGCCGTCCCATGACATCCCAAATGTGTTCTATCGGTTTGAGATCCGATGAGTTAGGCGGCCAGGTCATTAACTGGAATTCAGCATCATGTTCCTGGAACCACTCCAACACAATTTTAGCCTTGTGACACGGGGCGTTGTCCTGTTGGAACATTCCATTTCCAGCTGGAAAAACAGAGGCCATGTAAGGGTGCAACTCGTCCGCAATGATGTTCAGATACCCTGTAGCATTCATGGTCAGCTCTACCACAACCACGGGTCCCAGAGACGCCCAAGAGAACGTCCCCCAAAGCATAATACCGCCACCACCGGCCTGTGTATGACCTACTGTATATTGAGGGAGCAACAGTTCGCCTGGAAGACGGCGTATCCTGACACGGCCATAGGCGTGATGAATGGCAAACCGTGATTCATCTGACCAGGCAACTCTCTCCCACTGATCCATGGACCAGTCGCGATGCTCCCGGGCCCAGCGCAGTCGCAGTTGGCGATGACGCTTTGTCAGCAAAGGCACACGAGTGGGACGTTTGCTGCGTAGCCCCATATCCAACAGTGTCCGCTGAACAGTGTGCTGCGATACTATTCTACTTGTCCCTGCATTGTATTGGGCTGTCAGCTGAACCACTGTCTGGCTCCGGTTTTGCTTCACCATGCGAGACAGTCTCGATGACCTTTTTCTTTGATAGCGTGTGGACGTCCAACACCATGTCGTCTACTGCTGGTTTCACCGTCATTCATCCACTTTGCAT
Organism: Dolomedes plantarius; assembly: GCA_907164885.2. Taxonomy (NCBI): domain Eukaryota; kingdom Metazoa; phylum Arthropoda; class Arachnida; order Araneae; family Dolomedidae; genus Dolomedes; species Dolomedes plantarius. The sequence continues at coordinate 128,258,841 of OU015493.1, read as the reverse complement.
AAGTATTAACAACTGTAGGTCGCGAACAACCCACAAGTCGTGCAGTTTCAGAAATACTTGTTCCGAGCCTTCGAGCCATTACAATCTGTCCTCTATCAAAGTCGCTTAGATCCGTAGCCTTTCCCACCACACACAGAAGTAAGTGAAAGAATGATTCTTCAGACTCTCCAGCAGCAGTTAAATACCACTTCCAACTGATCACGTGCCTTCCACGTCATCCAGCCGAATTCATTGCAAAATGTAAGGGTGGTCATAATGTTTTGGCTCTTGAGTGTATATATATATATATATATATATATATATATATATATATATATATATATATATATATATATATGTGTGTGTGTGTGTGTGTGTGTGTGTGTGTGTGTGTTAAGAACCACACTGCTTGAAACTTCCAATGAAGAGTCGAACTTGACAAAGACGCGTTTCATAAGACATTACGGACAATTACACGTAAACATTTAAAGAACATAACACTTCGTTCACATCATCATTTACGTGCCAACAGTAGAGGGCTCGTCTTCGAATCTAATCTAGGTTCTCTTCTCGTGTTTGGCAATGCGTGTCGGAGAGGGATGTAGGCGTCCAGGGGTTTCTCATGAAATCTCACACACACACATCGGACATAGAATTTATTGTCTGTAAAGTACTCACATTGCAGCATTGTTATAAGTCGTTAAAGCCATAATGAGCTAATAGTGTTTGTTCAATATTTGGTGAAATATTGAGAACTCTACTCTTATACCACCGTTGATTGGGTTCAGAAAATTAATAGCTATAAAAACCAATCTCGCATATATAGGTAAAAGTGAATAGAAGCAATGTAGTCTTGTAAGACTTTTTGAGACCATACTTATAAAATATCCTACATTTTTAACATAGGAAAATAAAAATAAAAATATTAAGCGTATGTGATTATGGAAAGTTTAAAGCATGTATTTTAATTCAGTAATTCAGTATGATATAAATTCACTTCAGACTATTTGCGAACCATTCAATTTTTTTCTCGATCCACAGTTTCTGCACCACTGGCTTGGAGTATCATGTACAATGATCGTCTCACACACATAAGGGCAAAATAAGTATTAAGTAAAAAATAGAAACAAAGGAAGGATGTTTAATACATATATATAAAAACACACAAATATTATATATATATATATATATATATATATATATATATATATATATTGTCAAGTAAAAGTGTGAGATATACCGAATAAGCCAACATGCCGTTACGATCAAAGAAGTTTATAAGCTGGATGCGAGCAGGAAGCAATCACACTCATGAACTGCTCTCAGGAAGTCTTTTAAAGCTGTTAAAATGAATCAGAAAAGATAAAAATGGATGAAAAAGAGTAATATTTACCTTTCGTACGATTAGAAAATCAGAAACAAATGTTAAGAAAGTTATTTTTAAATGAATGATTTCAGCAGGAAAAATAATGAATTTATGAATTTATATATAATCTTTCAAAGGAGCACAATGTGATTTGAACCGAAACAAATCCATTGTTTTCACAATTTAAATTAAATTTAATCGTTTTGTTTGACCCCGAAAGGAAGATAAATATACGTGAATTCAATTAATACATTCCCTGTTACAGTAACACATAAGTTAATTATTCGAGAGCTAGTGTTACATCGAAGTCCAGGAGTGGTGGGAATTCTAACAGAGTATGAAACTAACGGACTTCTGTGTCTATACAGTACGCTAATTTCCATACGTTGATTATATAGCATACGTACACAGATATAATACGTATGAGCTTAGTGTAATATCTATTACGCCATGAAGCTATAGGAATCAAATGTGGCAGGCAAAATTATACCATGACGGTTATATCCACGCATGCAGGAATGGGCTTAATCATTCCAACTGAATGATTATGCAAAAGTCATGCAAATATCCAAATTTGGATTGATGGTGGGCGTATCAATTAGCGTATGTTTAATATTAGTATAAAACGAACGCACATAGTTACTGAAAATAAATATTTTCTCTCCTAAAATTTTTTTTCTATTTTTTTTCTGTTTCTTGTATAGATTATAAAACAATTCTGTGTTTGCTGTGTAAAGAATGTCAAGTCCAAAATAGTACTTTTGAGAAAAATGGGATTGAAGACTAACATGTTTGTGTTTTGTTTCACATATCCCAAATTTTCACTGAGGAATAAAGCTATTTAGGAGTGGAATTGGACTTAGCTGTCTGTACCCTCCAGAAGCCCTTGAGTTTTGTTAACATACCTGGTTCGATAACTCAATTTAGCACCTTCTTGACTTAACACCCCAAATTTTCACTGATGAATAACAAATTTTAGGAGTGTAATTGGACTTAGCTTTTTGCACCCTGCAGTAGTCCTTGATTTTTCCAACATGCCTGGTTTTAATAACTGATTTTAGCCCATTTTGGACTTTACATCCCAAATTTTCTCTGATGAATAAAAATTTTTAGGAGTGGAATAGGACTTAACTTTCTGTACTCTCCAGTAGCCCTTGATTTTTCAAACTTGCCTGGTTTTGATAACTTATTTTAACACATTTTGGACTTAACATCCCAAATTTTCACTGTTGAATAAAAATCTTTTGTCCTACAAGGTTTTACGTTCTGCCACACTTCTGACAACTAGAAAATCCACCCCGGGCAACAGTGGCAATCTGAGGTGGCAACAGTTGCCACCTCGGAGTTGCCTAAACCCCTTTTCCCCACTTCCTTACTTGTGACCTTCAGAAATGTTGGAGTCCATTCTGCCGCATCCTGTAAATGAATACCAAGATAGGAAATATTTACAGCTTACGATAGGTTACGTGATTGTAGAGAAAGACTGTTTACAAAGTCTGATCTTACTGTAACATAACATTATGGACCAATTTTAATTGGCTTTTCTCTGGTCTCTTGTACAAAGAAACAGCGTAATTAGAATGAGTTTTATTTCTATTTCCAAAAAGCACATTACATTCTTTCTCTATAAATATTTCTTAATATTCTTTGCTGACAAAAAAGATTGGTTTTAGTCACAAAATTGTAGTTAGCGAGTTCCAAAATTCAAATGTGTTTAGAAAAATCAAAGCATCCACATAACAGAAATTGCTATTAAATTAATAACTTAGCTTTCACACTGACAGTTTTAAACTTCATAATTATATATAAGATAATTTGTTTCCTTCGTTTTAAATTTAAACCCGTTTAACAGAATAATAAAATAAACGAGTTTGAAAATCTATATTTCCTATTTTAAGTAAAAATTAAATCATTAAATTTACAGCTCGATGTTTTCATGTTAGAAATATAAAAAAATGCACCATTTTTTTGGTATGATACTGAGAAATAAATGTATCTGCCATTCGGGATTAGGAACGTTCCCTTAAAAAAATACGTCAATTAATAAATTATATCATCAGATCAATACCTCTGAAATTAAATTCAAATATATTATTTTGATACGGTTAATTCATACCTAAGTAGCAAAGCATTTTAAAAAGCAGTTCTGCAAACTATGCCCTATGCATTTGAAATCAGCATTATTACAGTTTGTACTTTTTTCTTTGGGAAATATGTTTATACCTTTGCTTTCTTGGACATAAATAGCCATAGAATTGCAATAGAGTTCCAAAGAAACGAGAGCTAAGACATGAATAGAAATGTCTTCTTATGCACAACAAAGCATAAACATAAGAGTTTTCTTTTCTTGCAAGGCATTTTGTTTCTCTATGTCTGGGTAGTAAATTGCCGTTTTGGCAGTTTCGAGAGTTGTTTCTCTTCCCTTTTTTTCCCATAAATATTTAATAAAGCTCTCAATGATTAACCCAGGCTGGAATGCTAAATTACAGACATGATAAATAGTAATTCTAGTTAAAGTGAAGAAAGAATTGTTTATGAAGAAATAGTTTTTCATGATTTTTGCCTGTATTCTAAGAAGCAAAAAAATAGAATAATGTCTCGTTTACTAGAATTGCTTCGGATGCATTGTATTTGGAGTAAACAAAAAATTTGAAAGAAAATAATAAAATCTATTTGATCGTTAAAACACTGAATGATATATCTACAAAAACTTTTCTTTGCGTGTTTTAAAGAGAATTCTTTAGAAAAGGCTTAACATTAGGTTGAAGTTCTGGTGGATATCACGTGGTTAAATAATACATCTGAAAGTTAATTAATTTCTAAAATACCCTGACACATGTTTAATGCATGTCTTGTTTTCAATGTCGAAGAATTTATTTAAATTATTTTAAAACTGTAACATTTAATAACGTAAATCTCTATACAAAATTGAACAAATAACTTATTACCCAATATGCTTTAACTGAATGGTGTCCTTGCAATAACGTGCTCGCTTTCGGTGCTGAAGGTGCTCGGATTGAATCCCAGCGCGCGCCGTTAACTTCTTAACGATTGCATAATTTTCAAGAAAACGGTAATAGAAGTACCTATTTTTCCCGGAGGATTCCATTCATTTCTTGATCTGCCACATGTAGTTTAAAAAAAAAAGCATCCCCATTTACATTATAAATAGTCTGGTGCTGCCATCTGGTATGTAAAATAAGAAATAAAAAATTTTCAGGGTAAATGAAATGGATTGTTTTAGTCTTTTTGGTGCGTAGCTTTAAAATACTCTAGCCCGGATATATCACGGGCACGAGAAATAGAAGGCGAAACCTCACCCCGTGATTTTGAAGGGAGCTAGAAGGAAGGGGTTAAATACATCCGTGTCTAGGCTAAGCCGGATATGGGCACGTAAATCCGTAGACCCGACAGCCCCTCTTTGTAAGTTAGTGAGGGTGGGAGAGGGTACGTTCCCCCCAGATGTCAGTCCTGGGGGCGCTCGGTCAAAATTGAGGTGGGAACCAGCTAAGACAGACTCCGACCTTTCTGGAGATAATTAAAACTAGAACCCGATTATCACTTGGACCCGCGGAGCGGGTCAATTTGACCTAAATCAATGTTTAGTTTGTCACCACGCGAAAAGAATTAAATGCAAAATGTTTTCCTTTACTGACTTTTAATAATATAAGATAAGCAACAACTTAGCCAATTTGAAAATGTATAATATAAATCAATTTCCGGTTATTAATAGTTTTACCTAGAACCACGAAGTGGGTCAATTTGACACAAGAAGTTTTAAAGAGGGTTACGCATAGATAATAAAATCGATGTAACAGGAATGTAGAACTGCCCTGCCCTACACCCATATTTTCGTAGTGCACTAATAACTGCTGGACCTTCTCATTGCAATGGGGATAAAGATTATTTGCTAAATTTATCAGATAAAAAAGAACGAAAAGTTCAGATAAAAAGCGAATATCCTCAAAGAAATCTGAAAACGAAAGCGACAGTACCGTATCCACTCACAGTGGGAAATAAAGAAGCTGACAGATGTCGGTTATTAAATAATCTTAAATTAATGGAGGCCTGCATGTGTTGGGGCAAGCAAGGAAATACAAAGCATTGGCCTTTATCATATATTTATTTGACAAAGCTCAGAATTCATTTAACGTGTAATTAATAACAGAAGAATATTCCCCTGCATATTAACATTTAACACATGAGGAATCAGAAGAAGAGGCAAACTATGTCGTCAAAGTAATTATTCTTAGAGTCTATCGGGAGGCACTTACTACTGCTGAAGCGATGAAAAATGGCTTCGACGACAGGGGCCCAAATCAAGTCATAAACAGGATCATCATGGCGGGTAACCGGCACTACTGCTAGACTCCGAGGCAGTCGGGACTCTGTATCGTTCGAGCTCTAGGAAAACATCCAGCAAAATCTTTGGACCTCTCTTCGTTTCTTTCGTTTTTGGAGGGGCTGTTGTCCGTTTACGGGGGCCATTTTGGCCCGCCACTTTTTCTCTCATTGTGCAGTGGACTGATTTTTTCCCAGCAGTTCGTGCCCCAATTGGTCCCTTACTATACTGCTTCTGTTCATAGTCTACTATGTACCGCCCCACCATAATTTTCATTTGAAATACAACTTTGATCATTATCTGCTGAAAGTTTTATTGTGGGCAATAAAATAACGTCCATCTATCTTGCAATATTTATAGCCTTTTGATCACTATCAATGACCACACAGACAGCTTTTCTTTTACGTACTCTTAGTGTTCAAGCCTTTATTTATTTGCCTTTGAAGTTTTTGTAATAGTTTTGTTCTTGACCGTCTTTCGACCACACACCGCGGTGAATTATAGCATTAAGCGCTTCTACAGCAGAGATGGAACAATTTGGAACGTCGCACAGATAGGTAAAATTACTCAAAAAAGAAAAGCACAGCACAACGTTTTGAAGTGAGTTTGGGGACCAACACCACATGCTAGACGCAGTGCCATAGTCCATCAAGTTCTTGAAGACTTTTCATCGATGAGTGGATACTGAAGCATATAATGAAATATATCGAAGATGGAGTTCATCAACAGATTCAAGGAAATGAATGGATTGTGATATTGAAAGAAATTAATGCATTTATATCGTTTTTATATGCATGTGGTATATCTTGTGCGAAAGGTCTTGAACTGGGGACCACCGTTTTTTCCGAAATACAATGCCAAGAGACAAATTTCGTGAAATAATGAGGTTCTTACGCTTTGGGTTAACTAGATCAAATCGTCTACAGACAGAGAAATTTGCACTGTTTCTGTAATCTGGGATCGTTTTATTGAAAACGGCAAGACTAACAATACACCAGGGCGTAACAGATGAAAAGTTTTTTTTTCTACAAAGTCTGGGTGTAGTATTACTCGATATATTCCTAACAAACCAGATATATTCGGTATCAAATTTTGGTTAGCTACAGGCGTTGATTCAAAATATCTAATAAACGGATTCCCGTATCTCGGAAAAGATATCCATTGTCCATCCAACGTTTCTCTTTCTGAATATGTAGCACTGTGACTAATTAGTCCTTATGAAAACAAAGGTAGAATTGTCACTACAGAAAATTTTTTCACAACCCTGAAGCTTGCAGAGGCATTGAAATCCAAAAACACCGGCATTGTAGGAACTGTAAAACGCTCACGAAAAGAAATACCAGTCTCTGTGAAAATGTCAAAATAAGAATTGCATTCAACTGCTGTACTAATCCATAAAGACACCAGTCTAACTGTTTACTACGATAAAAAAGATAAAAATGCTTTGTTGCTTAGCAGTCTTCGTCCGACCGTTGAAAATATAGATAACCCTAAAAAGCTACTGTCGTAACGATTTGAAACGCTTATTAACTTTTGCTACAATATTACTAGTAAAGCCTGCTTTGCCATTCGAATACTTAAACGCATTAGGGAGCTGTTCCCTCAATAATTTTCCAGGGGTAAATAGTCCCCCAGACAATCACTTCTTTCTCAAAAATTGTGCACCCTTTTGGTCACGTTATCAGCATTCAGCGCTTATCAGCGGAAACAGAAAATACCAATGTTAATCCCTTAAAAGGGGTTGCCTAACGATTGGCGATAACATTCTCCTTTGATCATTTTTCTTACTCGCAGACACATCAATATTCTTTGTCCACAGAACTAGCCGTGCGCCTTGGCGCTGGAATTGGCGTGATATGCTCCAGATGGTGTCTGAATCAAAAAGTCACGTGACCGTCCCAGCACGGGGCAAAGGTTGAAGAAAAACAGACAGGGGGATCTCTTGGGAGCCTTGCGGTAGGACCATGCAGTCATTACTACTCCTGTTTCCGACGCCCTGGAAAAAGCGATTCCAATGCCGTTACTGGACGCCATCTCGCCCGCCTGATCCTTGCTGACCGGAGACCATGCTCGACCATGTACCTCTATTTGTAAATGGCAATAAGCCACTGGCCTTAAGCCTCCTCTAACTAACTTAAATTTAAAAATAAATCCGAAGTACTTCATATACTCGTGTCTGTCACCCTTTATCTTTTTTTTTCAGAATGACCAGCACTGGCCATGTTATATGTGTATCCGTTAGATATTAAGATATGGAGTTCCTTTCTTCCAATGACATTTTAGTACCACAATGGACACAATTTAATGCCACAGCTACCTGATACAATTGCCAAGATATTCAAGATTTAGTTGAAGATTTGTGTGAAAAGTTTATACTCTCTCATAAAAGAAAGCTGAAATCTGAGTGCCAAGCAACTGCTGAGAATACTGGAAAACCACAAGCTTCGCGTAAATGGATTAGATGTCAAATGTCCAAATGTGAAAATAAAACACAGGATATTTGTTCAAAATGTAAAGTCCCCATTTGTGGTAAATGCACAAAACTTATTACTAAGTTCTGTACAGAGTGCAAGCAGTAAATTGGATAATATAAATCAGTAAACCTAGTAAGTAACTAATAAAAATTCTAATATTTCTTTAAATTATTCGTTAAATGTTCTATAAACATATTGAAAGAAGATAGTACATTTTCCATTAAAGTTAGGAAGTATAATTTAATTTTTGTTTGAGAGAAACGTTATTATACATAAGGAAGTAAAATTTTGAATAACATCATATTCCAAAATTTTAGTTGATTTCCACTGATTTATATGTAATTAATGTAAATTCTGAGAAATATCAATTATCATATGAAACTATATTGTTTTATTTCACTAAATTAAACCTTTTTCTTAATTTTTATATGTTTTGCTACCTAGGGTCAAACTGACCCGCTCCGCCGTTCTATGTATATCGAAAGTGCCGCGGTTCTAGAGTTAAAACCGGAGCCGCACATTTCACACCGAAGCCTATATGGAACTGGTCTGGAACATCCAACCAGGGGGAATAAGAAACAACAAGAACAACCACATGATCGTAATTCCACAATAAGCATGTCCCCGTTTCCAGCAAAGGTCCTCATTGGGATGACATTAGAAAATCATAAAGTGCACTCCTCGTGACATGAAGCAAACTAGTCATAAATACCTCTTCAATAACAGAATGAGTTATGTTGAACAAATGAGTGAAACTGACGCAAGCTACCCAAGTAACACAAGATCGTTGAGAAATTGTTGGGTAACGGTATTTAGCATAGTTGGCAAACAGTTGGATGTAGCCGTTGGGGTTATTTTGAACCAACGGTTGGTATTGAAACTCACCCAATGGTTGGCTGTTATTTGGCCCAATCGTTGGGAGAGCAGTTCAACTCTCCTTTTCAGTTGAGACGACAGCATTTTATAATTGTTGACCTAGCATAAACATTTTGCAGTTGACCCTTATTAGTGTCAGAAAGTTCTGTCAACGGTAAACATTCCCCAAAGTTGTAACGAAAATTTGCTTTGGGGCCAACGATGTGAGTTGCATGGGTAACTTGTTTTTTTTTTAAAGAATGATGTTCGTATTAAATCTTTCGTCAGATAGAATGGGATAAAATGAAGAAACAACCAAAAACTAAAATGGAAATATCTTAGGTTGTTCCCATACTTTAAAACATAATGACTGAAATACTTTGAAATGGTGCATGAAACCTAGAACAACTTAATAATAATGTTTGGAATCATAAGATAAATACACAGCAAACATAAAATGGAAATGTTCTACAATATTTTACCAAATTCCAGTCTTATATCAGATTTCCAGATTGCGTATATTGTATCTCTCTTCAGACATAGTAAATACAACATTTTGACCACCAGTTATGAATATGTTGAGATATGCTTATTATAGATATTGGCAATATTTTTTTTGTAAAATTAATGACAAAGAATTGGAATATGAATTGCAAGTAAGTTTTCTTATGATTATTTTATTACAATGTAAATCTAAAATTCTTTCATAACATTGTATAAGTTCCTGGATATATTTGAGAATGGCAAACATTATAAATAGCGTATTGCAACACATTTCGTATCTAGCTGTATCATCTTTTGCAAACGTTTTGATTTTTATTTATTGCAAGTAGAATTATTTTGATGTTATAATAAAACCAGATGTTATCAAAACATATATTCCCGATATTTTTATGAAATCTTCAGCTTGCAAATTCATTACATCCAATCTTTTTAGAATTCACTTGATATTATTGAGGCAATAAATGGGTAACATTAATTATACCCAGAAATACACAGATAAATTATTTTTAATATAACGAAAACGTATATTTTATTAAAACATATAATAATTAATATTCAATAATAACCCTCTACTGAGAATTTTCATAAGAAAAATAAATTACATACTTGTCAATTAAGGTGTCTGACCCCTTTGACTAGTTTATGCCAGTTGAATATTGCAGGTAAGGACACTAGTCACGATACACTTCGTCCAGCATCTACAGAGGCTGGTCACGCATTTTTTAGACGATGTATATTGTATTCACAAAACTAAATTACATAAAATTCTTGTGTTTTAAATGTTCTATTTGACATCCCTTATTCTGAACTATCTTTCGCGACACCGCAATTTCCAGGATAATAATGCCTTTTGAAGTGTCAGAAGAGGTATTCTATCCCATTCCTCCTGAACAGAGTCCTGTAAGGGTTTTGGGACGACGTTTGGATAATGCAGATTTTAAAAGTCCGAAAGCACAAAAATCCATATGTGATACATCGAGAGATTTAGTAGGGATATCAGTGAAGGGTATGGCCTTCATACCAGTTTTTTGTTCCATTTATTTTAGGAAATTTACAGTGGATTTTGATGTGTGACTGCTAGCTTTGTCCTGATGGAGTCTCACAGATTGATGGCACTGTGGGTAAAGCGATAGTATTTCATTCAGAAAAATTGGCGATAAAATATGTTCCTAATAGTATTTGGAGTGAATCTTGACATTTTTTTCCGCTCTCTTTATTTTTAACTTGCCATTATAAGAAAAACCAGCAACAATCATGAATCCCTTAGAAAAACTTTCTTTCGACTATTTGAACCATGTACTTAAATTTTTTTCTCCCCTTTTATGATAACAAATGGCTCTTTTTTTGTTGCAATCATTTAAATACACCCATAATTCATGTATTGTGACAATTGTTTTCCATTTTTCTTTGGATAAGTGTTTCTCATATAGAATTCTACAGAGTATCCTGCGTTCAGTGATATGATTTGGAAAAAGACGATGCACATTGCGTTTTTTCGCTTTCTTAAGATTTAAATCAACGTTTATCATTTTGTTTACAGTGGACACCGAGCATTTTAATGATTTTGCAACTGTCCTTTGAAAGGGGGATTTTCTTTTAACATTAAACAACGTACCTTTGCAATAGTCGAAGGTGTCCGTTTATTCCTTGGATACTTGTTTGGAATTTTTTGTCCCACTTGAGGCTCCAATTTGACGTTTTTTTCCTTTCTTGTTGACGATATTACATATCGACGCTTTAGATATCACAAAACCATGACTCTCACATCGTTTTTGTTTAACGGAGTATGCATATTTCTCTTCGGAAAGAGAATAAATGTAGCTTTCGAACCACTGCTTTGTTAAAAACGCCATTTTGAATAAAAACAAAACTTTCAAGCCGCAGAAGATAATTTTGACTTTTAATAACATAGTATAATTGCAATTATTTCTTTTGAAACAAACAATTTTTTATTACCGCTTACCAAATTCGTCTAAAAAATGTGCGAATACCCTCTGTATGCATGCTTAAATAAGAAATTTAACATCCATGCTTAAATAAGAAATTTTAAACCGTAAATTATTTTGTTTACTTTTGTGTTAGTTATTTTTCTTGCAGAATTTTAACAGTCTGGATCTGTTACTATATATAATCGCTGAATTAATTTCGTAACTTCGTTGAATTTCTTTCAGTTGCATTACTTCTTTCCTTTTAGTATGTCATGTCGGGCCTGAAAAAAAAAATCAGAAAAGCACGTACGATGGATTTTTTTCGAAATCTCCTTAAATGTCGAGTGTAGAATATTTCGAGCTGTAAATTTTATCAGTCAGTTATTACCATTTCCAGGAATATCCCCACCTATTCTTATATAAAATTTAGAAATAAAGTAACAATTTCCAAGAAAGAATTGTAACATTATTGGAAAACAAAGGAACAAGGAAGGTTTTATAGAAAGGAATATTGGATAGTTAAGTTTTATTGGTATATCAAGAGAATACATTTCTTTTCTTTTCACACCTCTTAACAGTCCAATTTTATGGTATACAGACATATAACTGTATAATCGATAATTTTTATTTTTCAGGTTTATCGTGCCCTCAAGTGCATATACTTGTACGAATAATTGTGAATTCAGTGAAAATCTTAAAAAATAAATAATTTTTTTTTCCAGTCAGCGTATTGTTAGATTTTCTAAAAACATATAATGATACTTTAGTCATGAGTTCGTTTGAGTCTCAGCCGTTCTTTGTGTTCAGTAAGGAAAACAATATTGACAAAATGTGTAATCAAATTAAACATGGCATGGGAATCGCGTTTGAATGAACAGAATCGAAAAATTCAAATTAATGTAAAGCCAGAAATTTGTATTTCAGGTTTTATTGCAACTATAATGGTCCATTTCTCATATTATAAGCAAGACATATTTATATAAAGGAAATTTTTAAATATTTCTCAATCATTTTATCTAATTTATCAACACTACAGAAAACTGCGCCTTTTAAGGAAATTAATGTAGTTAAGTTTTCATCAGTTGTCGAAAATTAAATTCCATTACGCGAGGATTAATATCAAGAGATCAGAATTAAAAACAATTCATTAATAGGGATCATTGTCTTGACTATAGGTAGGAAAATAATGTGTTCATGATTATTTTTCTTGCTTTAAAATTTTTGAATAGGTTTAGGGCAGGGGTTCCCAATCTTTTTCCTACATCGACCCCTTTTAAAAAAATGAATTTCTTCATTGATCCCCTCACATTTTTCTCTTTAATGTGAAACATACAACATGATTATAATACTAATAATTGCACATAAAACACTTAAAGATAACAATTTGACTAAGAATATGAACAAAAAATTAGAAAAAAGTGGTTCATTAGGTTTATGTTTTACTATTTTTGTACTGTTTAAATTTTTAATTTCCCTAATATAAAGAAGGTTTCAGAAACACAGATTGTAACTGCACAAAAGTACGATTTCAATTAATATGGTGCTTGTGCTTGATGCGTTGATACTATTTTTTTAATGTTTGTCCTTAAATTGCTTATCATCGTATAGTCACAATAACTAACATAACGAATATAAATATATATTTTACTAAACAATTTTACTGACTTATATGTAATTATAATATAATTTCATTCGACCCATATACAAAAGCATCACGACATTTGACTTTAGATGGATGGATCACTTTGCCCTATGCAAATCTGTATTTACACATATTATTATCGAATAATTATATTCCTAACAAATTAAAATTACATTTTAAAAAAGAAAAATTTATCATCGCCCCCCAATAGACTCCTGGAATACTAGAAACGCTTTTTAAACTTCCATCGACCCCCAAAAGGTCCACCTGGACCCCGTTCGGAATCTCTGATTTAAGGTTTGAAAGATTTTTTAAAGAGGTTTAATTGCAGCTTGTTCTACATTTAAAAAAACAGTTTTAAGAGAAATTACAAAAAGCCGAATTTCAAACTGATGAAATTTGATCATGTGTGATAGAGATTCTATTTCCTAGAAGATATATTGAAGAATAAAAATAAAAAAATCCAGTGTCTGTTTGCTCGAAATATCCTTCGAAAAATCCGAAGGAAATCCATAATAACGGAGGAAGACATCGAAAATCTTCAAGATCATACGTTCTTTTTCACCTTCAGTTGTATTCTATTTACTGCTCCGAACACTTTCGGGATATTTCTATTCAAGGCAACCGTGCAAGGAAATCATTCAATTTTTTTTGAATTAGTTTTGGTGTGAGGAATCCAAAATACTGTCTGGTGCAGTTTCTTAGTTTTTCCAATTAGTTTTGTATTTGTGCATGGGTATATTGGATATTCAAGCTGAGATACGTTATTTTATCTTTAGAAAAGTCTATTAGAAAAGTTATTTTATTTCTAGAAAGTGTATACCTAAGTGATAACATTTTTACTTAAAATGCTGTCAACAATAGAATTTAGTTTTGTGGGGTAAAATTTCTCATTATCGTTACTTCAAACGTTGTCCTTTATAAAACACTTACATGGCAATCAAACTAAATTTTAAAAGGATATTACTAGTGAGCACAATATGTTAACGAAAGCTTAGTATTTTGTCCCTTGCTATAAGAGAGTAAACGTCAGGGATAAATAAACTCTTTAAATAGCTAACATTTAAAGCTTTTTCTTATATCCCTAAAATTCTTTTTCAGAAAATCTTTCTCCTATTTTTTACTAATAATATCTTCAGAAGATCGTTATTTCGACTGCTCATCTCAAATAGAGTACTTGTAATTTGGTATAACGGGGTAAACTTAAGGGACGAACAAACTCTTTAACTGACTAACATTTAAATATTTTGTTTATATCCATAAAATTCCTTTTCAGAAAATCTTTCTGCTATTTTTTACTAATAATATCTTCAGAAGATTGTTATTTCGACTGCTCATCTCAAATAGAGTACTTGAAATTTGGTATAACGGGGTAAACTTCAGGGACGAGCAAGCTCTTTAAATGACTAACATTTAAAGATTTTGTTTATATCCCTAAAATTACTTTTCAGAACATCTTTCTGCTATCTTTTACTAATAATATCTTTAGAAGATTGTTATTTCGACTGCTCATCTCAAATAGAGTACTTGTAATTTGGTATAACGGGATAAACTTCAGGGACGAGCAAACTCTTTAAATGACTAACATTTAAAGATTTTGTTTATATCCCTAAAATTACTTTTCAGAACATCTTTCTGCTATTTTTTACTAATAATATCTTCAGAAGATTGTTATTTGGACTGCTCATCTCAAATAGAATACTTGTAATTTGGTATAACGGGGTAAACTTCAGGGACGAACAAACTCTTTAAATAACTAACATTCAAAGATTTTGTTTATATCCCTAAAATTACTTTTCAGAACATCTTTCTGCTATCTTTTACCAATAATACCTTCAGAAGATTGTTATTTCGACTGCTCACCTCAAACAAAATACTTGCATAGAATTAAACATTTGTATAAGTGCCGACCTTGTCGCACAGTGGTTTGATTCCGCAGTGTGAGCGACTCCCAACTCAGGTAGGGATGTTAATATGCTATCCCCTCGTAGGGAGCGATGTTTGTTCCCCTATATGGTGTTCCATGATTAAGATCCAACAAAATCGCTGTGTATATAAGCGAATGTCCCCAAGAGAATAGCCTGTCACAATGGAAAATGTAGTTGCATGAATATTATTGTGGTTATAAATATTTTTGCATTAACTTTCAACGTTTGTTCCAATACTTAATGAACAAATTTAGAGTAGTTAGAGTCAGGTGATGGCCGAGTGGCTAGGGCACTGGCATTAGGTTCAGATGCTGTGGGTTCGAATCCCACTGTTGTCACGGATGCTTGTAGCTGATCGGAATCGGCTTTAAAGTGTAGGACCCGGTCTAGTTAGCCCTGGAGTTTCAAAAACTTGACCATAGCACTCCAAACCAAACAAAAACTAGAGTAGTTATAATGAATGACCGCAAAGTAAGATCCGTAAGATCCCGTAAGAAAGAAGTATTTGTGCAAGCATTGTAGTCATAAATATGTTTTCCTTAACTTTCAACGGTTGTTCATATACTTATTGAAATAATTTAGGTTAGTTATAAAGGGTGTTTTCAAGACAAGAGCCTGCCACACTGGAAGGAAATGTTTTCATGAGTATTATTGTAGTCATAAATACTTTTGCATTAACTTTCAATGACTGTTCCAATACTTATTAAAATAATTTAGGGTAGTTATAATGGATGTTTTCAAGACAAGAGCCTGTCGCACTGGAAAGGAATGTTTTCATAAGTATTGTAGTAATCATAAATATTTTTGCTTTAACTTTCAATACATGTTCCAATACTTATTAAACTAATTTAGGGTAATTATAATGGATATATTCAAGACAAGAGCCTGTCGCATTGGAAAGACATGTTTTCATAAGTATTAGTGTAGTCATAAATATTTTTTCTTTAAATTTCAAAGTCTATTCCAATAGTTATTGAATTGATTAAGGGTATTTTTAATTGATGTCTTCGAGACAAGAGCCTGTTGCACTGGAAAGAAGCGTTTTCATAAGTATTATTGTAGTCATAAATATTTTTCCTTTAACTTTCGATGCGTATTCCAATACTTATTAAAATAATTTAAGGTAGTAAAAATGTATGTTTTCAAGACAAAAGCCTGTCGCACTGGACAGAAATGTTTTCATAAGTGTTATGGTAGTGATAAATATTTTTGCATTAATTTTCAACGACTGTTTCAATACTTATTAAAATATTTTAGGGTAATTGTAATGGATGTTTTCAAGACAAGAGCCTGTCGCAGTGGAAAGAAATGTTTGAATAAGTATTATTGCCGTCATATATATTTTTGCTTTAACTTTTAATGCCTGTTCCAATACTTATTAAACGAATTTAGGGTAATTATAATGGATATATTCAAGACAAGAGCCTGTCGCATTGGAAAGGAATGTTTTCATAAGTAGTAGTGTAGACATAAACATTCTTTTGAATGAACTTTCGATGACTCTTTCAATACTTATTAAAATAATTTAGGGTTATAATGGATGTTTCCAAGAGCCTGTCGCACTGGAAAGAAATGTTTTCGTACGTATTATTGTAATCATAAATATTTTTGCTTTAACTTTCAACTCTTTTTCCAATACTTATTAAACAATTTTAGGCAGTTTTAATGAAATCCTGCTATGCATAATTAAAACTAAATTTTTCATGTTTCATAATATCGTCTATTTGCCTACGCTCATATAGTAAATAAAAGTATGAAACTTACTCTTCAAAAACTGACAAACGGAGACCAAATAACTACCTAAGAATCGATATCGCAATTAATACGTGCGAACAACATTCAAACTTATAAAAGTCACTCACCACAAATTAATAACTTTCTTTAAGTTAACCGGCCTTAAATAGTCCTACGTAAACGAATTGCCAGTGTTCAATTTTGCCACCAGCTATCCATCGAACAAGTTTCGGTAACAGATAGGAGATAAAGTACCCGCACAGAAAATTGTAACCCGAGAGAAAATGTAATTAAATATACAACTGGGTTCGCACCAAAAAAAAAAGAAGAACACAGGGGAAAGAGGTAATTAATTTTCCTACAGCCTAGCAAGTTGGGTTTCTTTCCCGATTCTTTTAACGTATCCGACCAACAAATATTTTATGCCGAGAAAAAAAAAAGAAAGTGTTAGTCGTTGATTGACTCGGCAGTCCCTCTTTTTGTGTTCTATTATGTATACGCTTAATGGACTAAATTAACGATTATCGATACTGTGAGCAAGAAATGACTTCCCGAAGTATTTTTAGCAGATTATAGTTGATAACTTATTGATTGATAAGCATTTAGCGTGAAATTTTAGGGTATCATGCACAATAAGGTATTATTCGGGAAATACTGATAAAAGCTGATTAATATCCCATGAGGGACTTACGAGATTAGATTATTAATTACGTAATAAAATGAGTTAAAGAATAATTAGTTACAGCTACTGTTTTAGGGGAAGTGATAATTTTTTTAAATTTAATAGATATTAAGGTAGTAATAAGATGTCAAGCGATCATTTAATTATTTTTTTTGATAATTTTAGTTACTGTGGTTCCTTATGTAAAAGAGGGCTCCAGGTAGCCTTGCGGTAGCGCTCTGGCTTTTGGTTCTGAGGTAATCGGATCGAATCCAGACACGCGCCATTTAATACTTCAGTGTCTAGGTCGGATATTGGCACGTTAAATCCGTAGAAAGTCCCTATATGAGGTCAGAGAGGGTAGGATAGGGTACGACCCTCCCAGATGTCACCCCTGATGGGGCTCGGAGAAAATTGAGGTGGCAACTGGCTAAGAAGGTCTCCTGCCCTTCTGGTTCTATATATAAACCGAAACCACACACTTCAGCCGGAAGCCTATATGGATCTGAGCTGGAACTTCCAGCATTAGAAACAACAACAACAACAACATTATGAAAAAGATAATCAGTTTTGAAGAAAATCGGAATTTTCCTTACAAATTTCATTAATGTAGAAACACCCATTTCATTTCTTCTACCTATACCATTAACCTTTAGTTATTACATAGCTCTTAATTTGTAACGCAAGTAATGATAATAAGAGTTGTAATGAATTCTGATATAGTTACGTGGGATTAAATAACAACTTATTCAGGCTTACAGTCTCTTTTATTGGATTATCCGAGAAAATGATTTTCTTTCGGTAGCGTAATGAAGGTGTAATCCTTCGATAATTAATCTTCTCTTAATACTTGAGACTCCAGATTCATTGACCTATAATTATTTCCTGTAACTATATTTATAATATTTACTCTCGATTATTTATATTTACATCACTTTTATAAATTAGTAATGCTGTTATTATGTTTGCAAGGATCGAACTTTTATCATATATGATAAAAGTTCGATCGATATATACACACACACACACATACATATATATATATATATGTGTGTGTGTGTGTGTGTGTGATGATATTCAGGGAATCACAATGGAAAACAGGCCGGTGAGCTCTCAGCGTCCCATATCATCTTTGTAGTCGTTCCAAAGAAAACAGGCAAATGGCGAAACATTAATCCAAACGGTTCATACAATGAGTCGTTTTAATTGTAGAACAGTTATTCTAGACTGAGTTACAGTTTATATTTAGTAAATTTCTGCTCATCACAAGATTCTCATAATTGCAATCAGGAATGGTGCTGCCTGACCAGCACAGGATAAAATAAAAGACACATCGCGCGGTGGACGGGGAACGGGGCCCCCGCCCGCAATTTGGGAGCTCGAAAATCTTACATCTTTTCTAGTTTAGAGCAGACACACAAAGCTGCGCAGGCGCGAAAATCTCTCGCCCGAGTACGGGTCTATTAAACTTCTAAATGGTCAGAAACGGACACGTGATTATGTCGCGTCATATGGGGTGATGTTTCGAACGTCGTAGAAGTTTCTCCGTTATATAAGTTTTGGCCGCACGTGGCGTTAAGGGAAAAACTAATAGATTACTTTGGTTGGATATGAGGGGTAAGGCTTTATTGCAAAAGGGTGAAAGAATTTAGATTGGCGTTTTAATAATAAAAAGGTTTGAAATTTATTTCATATATATGCATAAATATATATATATATATATATATATATATATATATATATATATATATATATATATATATATATATATATATATATATATATATATATATATATATATATATATATATATATATATATATGTATAAATATATATATATATATATATATATGTATATATATATATATATATATATATATATATATATATATATATATATATATATATATATATATATATATATATATATATATATATGCCAAAGAAGCTACGTGATGCTATATTAATAATTAAATAAAACTTTATAGTTTAAATTCGTAACAAAGTGTTATTGATTAAATTCTTCCAATAAAGCTCGCTAAGGCATTGCTATATTACTTGATTCATTGAAAGTTTTGGAAAACTGGATGGAGGCAGAAACGCAAATCTGTATAAGTGGCAACAATAGTGCCTTTGAGTCAATAAGTAGCTGGGAGCAGAGAGAAAGTAAACAAAACTATCCGTCTCGTGTTCCGAGCACATTCAACAAAAACTGAATCCCAGTAGATTGAAGGCATTTCTACTTTAATAACATTTTATTTCAATACATATTTACAGTTCACAATATTATTTCATATATTAGTCTGTTGGATGATTTATTTATATTGTGTTGACAGAAAAATTTAATCATGATCTTTTGTTAATTAAATACGTTTCTGTTTTTAAAATTTTAAAATCTTATTATTTTAAAATATATTCTAGCGTTTAAATTTGTATGATTTACTTTTCTTTTGATTTTCTTACTCCTCAAAACAGTTCAGCGACTGACTGATTGACTGAGTGACAGATAAGGCACAGAACAAACCGCTGGACGTAAATGGCTGAAATTTTGAGGGGTGATTATTCTTATAGTGTAGGGGCGCACTTAGAAAGATTTTTGAAATATTCTTCTTAGATTTTTTTAAATAAAATTTTTAAGCTATTTTTGTTATTTTTTTAAGGTTGCATTTAAAATAATAATCTGAGGGTTATAAAATTTATATCACGAGAAAGATCATAAAAATTCCTTTAAAATGAAATCTTTTTCGCATCTTGATCTTCATTTTCTGATTTTCGGTGAATTTTTAAAAATTAATTTTTAGAATTTAATTTAATAAATGCTGATCACGGGGTTTCTTTTCTTTTTGTGATACTTTAATTTTGCGTCACGTACATAACAACCAAATAAATTGACAATAAAAATAATGAAATGTGGTAAAAGATAAAATTTAACCACTAGACTAATTGAGATGGAATTTATTTAAGAATTTAATTCAAAATAGTATGTTTTATGGATATTAAACAAACAAATTATTTGCATACATTGACCGTTGTATTTAATTTGAATATATTCTTTTACATTATTTTACCTATAAAAATATCCGTTACGATTATATATATATATATATATATATATATATATATATATATTTGGCGTTAATTACATACATTGACCGTTGTATTTAATTTGAATGAACTCCTTAGCGAAGCGCGGTTATTCAGCTAGTAAATAAATATAGTTAAACTGTCTCTATACCTCCATATGAATGTGAATATGTATGCCAACATTGTATATTTTATAAGGTTTACTTTACTAGATAAAAAAAATAGATTTTGAAACTATTTTGAAGGAAATTTTTTGAATCTTTAGTAATATCAGTCGTCTTTTAATTCTGAGCCAAAGTCTGCAGTCCGTTTAGGATTAAAACAATTTGAAATGCAAGTGGATTCTTCTAAAAGTTTACCTATTTTAGCGTGACAACATTGAGTAGTCTTTTTCGTCTGTAACGTATTGGTCGTAAGTAGAAATGACATGCAAGAGCTCATATTGCCTATTTTTTTATTCCTTTCCTTTGATATACAGTCACTCGACTATGACTCATGTTATATCCCTATTTATATTATTTACGCGAGGAATATTTCTTGAGTAGTATCACTTCAGACCCGAATCTCAATAATGTACAAAAATATACAGCTGGTAGATTTTTTTCGGAATGCTTGATATCTTTCCTCATCTTTGGATAGATTTCCATTTCATGGTGGAATTTAAAAGTTCTCGCGAGAAGGTGGTTGTATAAAGATAGAAAACAATCGACTGAATGCCTCAAAGCAGTTGTTTTGTGAATGTTGGTAGTAAAAGTATAATCCATGAATAATCAAAACTTTACTAACGATTATCTCACTAATTATCTCTGGTTTATATTATGATTTAAACACCAAAAATGAAATGTAATCAATTAGGAATGTTATGAATTAGGATATCAGTAAAAAAAGCCTTTTTCATAGAATTAACCCAAGATATTATATCTGCGATTATTCTGAAACTGAAGAAATCGAAAAGACTAACTCTGTGGTTTTAACAGTCTCACAGATAAATCAGGTCAAAGGTGATTCCAACTTGAAAAGCTCTGCAAATCGCCGTTGATATTAAGGATGGTCGATAATCATACATTTATCTTCTTCTATACGAGAATAACAGAAAACCCATACAATTGACGCTGATGAATGCTAACAAAAATATGCATAAAGTACTATCGAAAATTAATTTTACATAGTTTGGGCCAGTGACATGAACGTCAGGGAGGGGGGGGGGAGTGGAAGCCCTAAAATTGTAAAAACCGGGTGCTTCAAGAAATAAGTTTCTAAGAAGCTTAAGATATATTACTGAGCAAATACCATAAACTTCGAACATGTGCAAACATTTAAAAAATATTCGTAAAACATATGGTACTAAATTTAACACAAAAAGGACTGTTACAATCTATATTGGTTTGACAAACCGTTATACATTATATTAAGTCAGTTCCCCATGTGATAATTATTACACGTTTTTCAGACTTAGTATAATTTCACTTGTTCTTGTTATATTTGCTGAGTCGGAAGAGGTACGTATTATTTCCTGTTTCTGTAAATATCTTCCTCACTGCCTTCTAAAAATGGTCTTTAAAACTTATTAGCCATTTGGAGTATCTAACTGCATTGGTAACTGTAATTGGTGTGCATGAGATCACTTACTAAATTGCATCTGTGCCTTTATCCATCTATAATACCATAACTATTAGCGAACAATATTTAGATTCTTACGGACCACGTTTAGATCACATACGTATCCTCATATTATGATACTGTCAAAATATCCTCACTGACGAGTGCACACGTTATATTACCTCCTTTGTATGGACAACAACGCATGGTTACAAAATTCAACTGCCATAGTTGGCTGCCATAGTTTTTTGTAACAATTGGAATAATTATCCTGTGTATTCTAACAAATTCACACTTCATAAGCAGATGAATATCTGCTTATGATAACTACAGTATCAGCGTTTGTTCCAAAGGACAAAACCTAACTTCTCCATCGTAACTGGTAATTTAACAGTGTTTTATATAATCAATTCAGAAGTTGTCGAAATTAGAAAGCCAGCCCTCTCCCATCTACTAGTTGGCAGTTATCAAGACTCAATTTATATCCCGAAATTCAACCATGATGACATTTCTTTAGCGTTATACCAACTTGTAGATAATACGCCGATGTGAAGTATCAATAGGTTAAACTCTCTGGCATCTCAGAGGAGTTCAACGAGCAAACAATAGTTGCAAAGGCAGGTTTTGCACTGGAGAAATGCTTACGTAATGTGAAAGAAAAGGACAAAATTTTGCCTTTGGAATTAAAATCAACTGAGATGTCCTAGGAAAGACAAGGGAATATACGCTATGATAACAGATGGCTGTTAAGATGGATGGAATAGGGTTAATTTTTTTGTTAAATGGTGCAGAACAGAAAGGGAAAATAGAAAGGGGAACTTTTAAAATTTGGTACTATATTAAACTATATTTTATATGAATGTATATATATATATATATATATATATGCGCATGGGTGTGTACCTGTCTGTGCGAGAGTGCATGTATCTTAATAATTTAATGTGCGTATCACTGAATATACTCAAGTAAAAGCATCCGGTAATTGAAACATAACTCCGTAAAGAATCCTTGCGGAATTAAAGTTTGTTGTAAAACATACTGGAAAGTGATTAAGAATACAACTTAGAATGCATTATTTAGCACTTTAAGAAGTACTTACACTCTATTTGTTAACGTAAATAGTTTAAAATTTCTATTTTGCCTTTACTTTTGTACTTTTCCCTAACACGCAAGTCTCTTTTGACCATGCAAAATGGATTATTTATCATTTTATCTCGCATGCCTGGATTTTGTAGCGAAGCAATGTGCAGATGTTAGGAAGTGTATTTAAACTAAAATTCAGTTATAATGGAAGCTCTGGAAGTTTTCCAAATTTTAAAGCCCTCATTGTTCCATACCAGATGTTTCTAATAGAACAATGCACAATGAGAAACAGACTACTAGACAAGCATCATCTGTTTTTCATTATATAGAGTAAACTTTATCCCTGAATGACACTCTTCAGTGTAAAGGAAAGTAAAAAAAAATTATAATGCAGCTTTTTGATGTTTATTTAGGAAAATTAAGTATTTTCTCGTAGTTGATGAATCTGCATATATTTTATGAAAGTCTTTTTTTTACCTTTGCATGGATAAAATATTAATTTTACATCAATATTTGAACATATTTTAATGTAAATTGCATTTTAAAATATCTTACATACACAAAGTTAAAAAAATTAACAATGGGAGTTCTGCCGATATATATATATATATATATATATATATATATATATATATATATATATATATATATATATATATATATATATATATACAGTTGAACCCCGTTTTAACGAAACCGGTATATAGTGAACTCACGGATATAGCGAACGAAAATTTTGATCCCGCAATTTTCGAATTGTAAGAAATTTAATTAGAATTGTGTCAGTTTAATGTAATCGATTTTAATCGATTTAATTCATTAATGATAATTTTCATAGAGTTTATCATTTTGTAATACATCATTATTAAATACACATTGCAACTAATGAGTTATACATTTTGTGAACTCTAGCATTTTTCTTAATGGTTCGTATATAGCGAACCACCAGATAAAGTGAACAAAACTTTTGGTCCCTTGAAGTTCGTTATAACGGGGTTCGACTATGTATATATGTTTATATATATATATATATATATATAT
This sequence comes from Dolomedes plantarius, assembly GCA_907164885.2. Classification (NCBI taxonomy): domain Eukaryota; kingdom Metazoa; phylum Arthropoda; class Arachnida; order Araneae; family Dolomedidae; genus Dolomedes; species Dolomedes plantarius. The sequence continues at coordinate 128,234,620 of OU015493.1, read as the reverse complement.
ATATATATATCTGTGGTTTGAAACAACAAATACCTAAGTCAATTTTTTTTCAAAAAGGACTTTGCTTATATCTCTTTAAAAAAATATTGTTTTAAATGTAAGAAGTACTAATGGTTTAGAAGACACTAAACCATCGGAAAGACTTGGGTACTGAAAATAATATTTTTCAATGAGACATAAGCAAACAAAGTCATTTTTGAAAAAAAAAAATTGATTGAGGCACATCTTGTACCAAACCACAGATATATAACCCCCACACATATATATTATGTTAAATATTTGTTCAATCTTAAGCATGAACTCTATAGTATCTAATTATGCAGAAATTTATAATAATAAGCATGTCTAACTTAAAAGTTAAATATTGATTAATAGGATTTATAGGATCACAAAAGATGGCATTTGATCTAACTTTCAGATAAACTAAAATGCGTGCAAATAGTCCATGCAAACTGAAAATCACTTATTTTATCGATAAACAATAGGTAATCGATAATATAATATTCAAAATTGACAGTACTGTAATAGACAACAAAGTCTCTAAGGAATGTCCTACATTACCCGCATTATTCACGTTTATTACAATATTGTATAATCGGCTTACTGGAAGTCTGTTAATATCCCGTATTGATTAATTTTTTTCTTGAAAATTTCCGCTTTCCAGGAACGCACTGCTCTATCACCTCACAACATTACATTTGACCATGCCTAAATAGTCTTATTATGTCGAAAAATTAGAATTGATAATTTTATTTAGGGAGAGATAACTGAATGATAGTTGATAGGATCAGAGATAGAACAATCCAATTCGTGATGAGAAACAGGTAAAATAACAGCTCCATCATTCAGGTGTATGAAGTCAGCTGCTTTGTATTCCTTTTTGCACTCAGCTAAATAAGAAAGAAAAAACGTACTGGTGATATTTCTTAGAACGTAGAAGTTATAAAGTGCATGGAATTAATATTTTTACTTACACACACACACACACACACATATATATATATATATATATATATATATATATATATATATATATATATAAGAAAAAATTGATAGTGAAAATCTAGCATAAGACATTACACTATGCAGCGTGAAACAAAAACAGGAAAAGAAAAGAATTTAAAAGGTATTAGACAGCATCTCTTCATCAGAGGTGTCGATACTGTCTAAAAACCAATGGATTGTTTCTGATAAGTATGATGTAACCAATAAACATACATAAGAATCAGAATAAATGAAAAAAAAAAGTAGCTAACCAAATAAAGAACACCAAGCCTGGCGCTAGACATGTTGAAGTTAAGATTAAAACACCGCAAGGAGACTGACGTCACAAACCTTACAATCATTGTGCTAATGGAAACACAGATGCAGATTTACAAAGGAGACTGTGTTAAGGGGACAGTGGACCTCCAAACCTAACTTTTTTTTTGTTTTCAATGGATTTGCTTGTAACTTTAAAATGTGACTAGTACCATAGATATGTAAAAGTGTTTAAAATTTACTGATAAAACATTAATAATATATGAATTATGAATTATTAATTGTATCAAAAGTTGGCCTACTTAAAAATGTTCCATGCGCATTTCTTTTGCATATAATATAGTAATTTTTATTTACAGGATACCTTATAGAACTAGCAATGAAACTTATTGCTTATTTTAAGCATTCATTAAAAATATAAAGAGAAAAAAATAATAACAGTGAAAACACCCTTTTTATTACGCAAAATACCTCTAAATCATCTTTTCAAGTACAAAATTTAGAAATTCTGAGCTACGAAGCATAATTATTTTCTATAAGATTTATTTGATATACAGTTAAGTATATAAAACTTAAGTTTCAAAGTAATACGATAATTAGAAATGCGTCTGGAGCAGTTTGAATATTCGTATGACATGAAAATTTTTATTTTGAGAAAAACACATTTAAAGATATTGCTATTAGTAACCACATAATATCTAAATTAAGTACAAATGCCTATAACTAGGAGAGTAATCACAGAAATTAAAAATTCTTTTTGCAACACATTCCTACTCGTCCGTAGTTTCACAATTCAATAAAATAAAAAAAATCGAATTTTTGGACAAATTTCACAATTTTGAAGGTTCACTGTCCCGTTAAAGGACATATAAACCATAATCAATAATGTATTATTATTATTATAACTTAAAGTAAAGAGTAAAAATAATATTATATATATATATATATATATATATATATATATATATATATATATATATATATATATATATATATATATATATATATATATATATATATATATATATATATATATATATATATTGTAGCGTACTGGAAATATGGTCTTATTTTTTCCCGAGACCCCACAAGGGCTTGAAACACAGCTGCGTGTTTTTCAAGGAATGTGTTGTTCGGTTCCAGCAGTTCGGAACACGTGGGGGGATTAAAAACCTTTTTCCTCACAGATGCAGCCACTAAAGCTGTCATCTTAACGTTTCGGCAATGTAATAAAGTTCGGCGTCTAAGAAGAGCTGTCAGCCGATAATCTGCCGGCCCCTCCACCCCTTCTGGAGATCCAGACATTGGAGAGAGACGCTGTATAAAATCCGAGCGGGATAGATGTGTTTTTGCTAGGCTCCTGTGTTGTTAGGCCGAGAATGGGCCCTGGAGCGTGTATTTGTGAATCTGCACGGATATTAAGTGATTATGTCGGAAGTGTTTAATGTTTAATTCTTTTTGTAAATAAATCTACTTCTTAAGTTTTTGTTTTAAAAAGTTGGCCTTCGTTTGTTAATTAGAACTCTGTCTTTCTTTGGTATGGATCAATAATTGTGAAATTTCTTCAAAATGCCTCAGAGAGAATAGCCTTACTACTTGTCGTGACGCCACAATATATGTATATATATATATATATATACAGTGTTCCCACCTATATCCGTTACACCCACCTTAAATTCAAAACGGCGACAGCTTAAGCAATAAAGTTGGTATCTAGGTATAGATGAAGCTGAACAACTTTATAATTGACTTTTTTCCGTATCTCGTACCGTTTTTGAGATAAAAACGCTAATTCCAAAATTTTCCGATAGATGGCGTTGTAAATTGTCTCATCTAGTAGCGCATAGCCTTTTTCTATACCTAGACTCCAACTTTATGGCCTAAGCTTTCACCATTTCATTTAGGAGATTTTGGAACTTATATATATTTATACTTATTTTCCAAACCAGTTCTAAGGATTTTCTATCTACCTCTCAACCTCTCAGTCTATTTATATATATATATATATATATATATATATATATATATATATATATATATATATATATATATATATATATATATATATATATATATATATATATATATATATATAAATAAATAGACTGAGAGGTAGATAGAAAATCCTTAGAACCAGTTTGGAAAATACGTATAAATATATATAAGTTCCAAAATCTCCTAAATTCGCATTTGTGTTTATCTTTTATCTAACACATATGTAAACACTTTTCTGGAGATTTTCAGAAAATACATTGCAGGACTCTTACTGAGCTATTCCTCATTCTCCTCGAGGAAAGAGGAGAGCATTATATAAATATTGAAGGACGAATTGGAAATCTTCGGAGGAACATATCTACGGAGGATCAATATGTGGGAAATCTCCTTTTCGAATAAGCACCTTTCAGAAATAATAAGCGGCACCTTTTGTCCCAAAAAGTTTTATTCCCTTATACTGATTTATATCGCGGCAATCTGATCTCATCCTCCGTAGTTTCCTACTAAGGCTTATATCTAATGTTGGATATCCATATCAGAAATCGAAGCACGAAACGAAAAAGATATATTTTGTTTCATATGCCGATGTTTGTCTTTTTTAGAGAAATTTATCTGCATGTAGAAGGATAAAGTATTCGGTGTAAAATATCATTTTAGGTCTGATTGGTTTTTAATACAACTCCATCCATAAATAATATTGTTCCAAATTTACCTTCATATTCACGGGTAGTTCGAGATAATCTATATTTACATAATACTTGAAATATAATTTACATTTCCACTGAATACGTTATTTTTTGTTTCGAAGTATTTAGTAATTACAGATTTTATTACCCGGGATGTCATACATTTAAGACATTTGCCTCTCATGGTAGACAAAATTACATGAAAAATATCTTCCTCTAGTTTACATATGTTGCCATTCGGGAAGATCAACAATAATTTTCCTGTCAAATTATTGTTGATCTTCCCCGATCCTGTCAAATTATTGTTCTTATAACTCAGGATGACCTGACACTTGCTCTTTTTCGCAATACTCGCTATTTAAATGTGATTTATTTATTCTTCTCTTCAGCCCTCGCACATGTGTTATTCTTCCTAATGTTCTTATAACTCATCAACAACCTCAGCAGTTGCTGTAACATCGGCTACTGACTACCCAAACCACTTTCTTAGTGTGTGGAGGATCTGCTTTCTCATAATTATTTCATTCGCTAAAAAAATTACAGAGAGGAGGCTATTACACTAACACTGGCACACTCAACTGGAACAATCTATTCCATATACATTACCCAGGTTCTTTTGTAATTCTTGATAATTCAACTAATCTTAATAATCACATCTTCATATAAAATATCTCCAACTAGGTAAGATTTAATTACCATAAGTTGGAGTTACTTTGTGACGGATTTTATGTTTTATCTTGTGCCAGGCGATCCGATTTATAACTAGTCCAAAACAATTTCAAAACGTTAGTGCATACTTTCCTTAAGTAGTAATGCATTGCGCTAACCCGGATCTTTAATTATCATTCAGAAATTAAAGTTAAAATGTGTCACAAAGTTGCCCGCCGAGTGGGTATTCTTTGTGACATCTGTGTTTTCGCCTTGAAATCCAAAAAGAAAAATTACTTGATACAAAGTTAGGCAGTAAAATGCTTATCAAAAGCTTGATACACAATTATATTTACATATTACAAATATTGAATAACTTTATCTTTATCGTTGACATCAAAGTGACCTCGGGTGCCCAGGGCAGCCATCAGTTCTTTGAGAAGATGAGGAAAATAGTCTTTCGACACATTCTGATCATTCAGGTAGTTTTTTCCAGATTGTCAATACTTCTTTCTCACCACTGGCATTTTAGAGGACAGGAAAATGCAACATCCAGCGCCTGAAGGAGGTGTGTCGACTTTGTGGGTTATTTTGTGACAGTGTCAATGTGTTACAAAGTGACCCCGTCACCTTTCGATATTTAGGTTATGGTCTCATATCTCCCAGAAAAATCACTACACAAAAGTTATATTGCTCCACAATCTAACCAACATATTGACAATAAAAAGTAATTACCTGTGGTAGTTGGTTGTATAAGGTGTTAGCCTTCTGCACTAAAGTTTCCGAAGCTTGAGTGAATAGCTTGACAACAGGTTTGAACAATACACTGACCAGAGAAGACAAATGGCGTGCAGAAACTTTGGACACTGGCCACTAGGTGTCTCTGTATGTCGGAAAGGCTGTTTGCGCTGTTTTTTTCTTTCCCGGTATCAAGGGCGTGGCGCAAGATCCGAAATACAGTGGAGTCCCGATAATCCGAATTAATTGGGACCAGACCCTTTTCGGATTAACTATTTTTTTGGATTAAGCGTAATCATTCTTAAAATATACTTGAATTGCAAAATAAAACGTGATTACATAAATATTACATATTACGTTTGATTACACAGTTTAATTTTTAAGGTCTGTCTAAACATTACCAAACCTCCGGACGAAATGGGTGATAACAGAGCGGAACGCTGCGTAGTACAGTACAGTAGAGTGTAAGTTGTTCGTTCAGTAGAGTGTAAGATTTTAGACGATCAGTAGATTGTTGAAATGGTTTTAAAAGAACCTGTCAACGTGTCAGACGAGAGTGAAGGTGAAGCAGACATTGACAGCGAGCAGAGGGTATCCCACTCAGACGCCGCGGCTGTATTGCATGTAGTGCTAGGCTTCGTAGAGCAACACTCCGTGACCAGAGCAGACACCATTTTTCTGACGCGTTGGCATAATTTGGCTTCGAGGGAGAGGTATTCTTCTCTTCGACAAAAAAAAAAATTAACAGATTTTTTTTCAAACCAATGTAGTTCAGTAATAATTAGATCCGTACATTGTCTAACTTTCACTTTTCTTGTGGTTTTCAAAAACATACTTTATATTACTTAGTATCACTGTGGTTTTATTGTAACCTTTGTTCTTTTTGGTTTCGGATTAAGCGGACTTTCGGATTACCGAAGTTCAGATTATCGGGACTCTACTGTACGAAAAAATTACTATGTGTCACAAAGTTACCCCTGCAGTCACAAAGTAACTCCATCTTACGGTACTGTTTTATTTAGGGTCTCTTAGTCAGTTAAAATTCAGTTTAATAAGGCAATCCACACATAAATAATTTTCTTGAAAATCGCGGGAATATTTCAGCTTATGAACTGCTAGTTAGCGATGGCTTCGAAGATCAGGCCTCGTTGTTAAAAACTTTCATAGCAAAAAATTGTAAATTCACCACTAAACAATTTATTCAGGACTAACATTTTTTAAATAATACTTAAAATCGGAAACTATTTCATTTTCTTTTATATAATCTATTACAAGTGCAACAACGTATGTCAACAACTTGTATGTCTAGAGCGTACATGTTATAGATATTACTCATTTTAGTACTGAAATTATGAAAATATGAGTTGAGGGAATAAACGTATTCTTCAAAGCTGCATTTCACACGCAAAGCATACTCTAATTATAACCTCACAAAACTGTTTTTCTCTCGTACCTCCCTTTAAAGGAATCTTAAGTTTAATGGAATCCTAACAGAGTATATCAGTATGTACTGATTAAAATGCATAACATAATATACATATGTGTGTCTATAGATATATAAATAAATAAATATGTATATATATATATATATATATATATATATATATATATATATATATATATATATATATATGTGTGTGTGTGTGTGTGATCCCTACACCCAATGCTTTCTCTAATTGCATAAGAAATGCTATTAGAGCAATTTCCCCCCTTAAATACAGTATTGCATTCTTTATAAACACCATTAAATATTGCTTATGTCTTAGTGCATGCGGGTTAATGCTGGAGAGACTATCTTCAACATTTATACATCAAGTGCGTCCAAGGAAATAATGTTTCAAGCACAATCCTTTCCAATTCATATTTTATCGGAGAGATTTTGCTGTCTCAGAATTTTATGCACTTATCTCTTTCCACCTGAGGCTAAAAACGAAGAAAGAGACAAGAAATTTGATTTTGTACCATTGAAACCTCTTATAGAAGACACTCGTATATAAATTGAATACGTGGGCAATAGATATTTGCTGTCATACACGCTGTTTCGATGTATTTTTCGGATTATTCTAAAAGAGAGGAGAAGCTCATTTTGTTTTGAACAATAAATCTTCTGGGTTTTGTGTTGTACTTTTTTAGATGAGTATCTTCAGATTTTTAGCTTCAACTCGCTGATTCAACCCTTTAATTTTCTAAAGGCAATTTTTTTACACAGCGTATAACAAGTATGCATTTTAAATTAGGAAGGTAATTAATAAAGATGCATTTTCTTTCTCCGCATGATGTATGGTGCCCAAGGGAATCTATTCTGGAATTTTTAATTATAGTTAATAAATTCGTTTCATAAGGTAAATAAATCATATGGAAAACCCTATTCTTATGATAGCAAGTTAAAAGCATGCAATATTGATAAACGATAACTAATTAAATTCATTGTGGATTTGCTCAGAGCAAATTTAGGATTGAAAGGTACTTTTCATTTCCTCATGAAATGATAATATTTGATTATTTGCCGTCATGATAATAAAAGATTGTTTGTAAATTTAATTCATTTAAATCAATAATAAAAGTTATTGATGGCCAAACTACTGTTTACTGATAAGTTTGATGTAAAATAAATTTTTGAATTTTTCATACACAACTTTATTACTGTAAACGAGAAATTTTGTAATAAAATGGATAAAAAATGTGAAAGTTTCTAGAAATTGCTACTTATTTTTTTAAATGGTTAAATACTTTAAATTTTGAACTATTTCAAACAAATATATAATAAATTAGCATATATTTAGATATATTTTTATGCAGGTATGCCGAGCTGATAACCTGGTATGGTTTATCCGTAAAAATATACGCATGGTTTGTGCAGTCCTTATTTTTCAACACCAATATTTCCGAACAGCCAATATTTCTGTTATTTGCAAAAGCGGGAAGAGACGAAAAGTAGCTAACATTTTTCTGGTAGTATTTTAAAGATATCTGCCTGTTTTCTATATTGCCGTCAAATCGACGGCTTTTAGTCTTAGTAGGTATACAACACATTTTCTCTCCCTCTTTACTATTGAATATAATTTTGTAAATGTGTGTGCATATTTCACGCAAAATTAGAAAAAGTTATAAAATTTCAGAAGCACATAAATACAGACATAACTATGAGGACATAAATACAGACATAGCGCTCAATTGTAATGTCCGAAACCGTCAAAATGATGGCACAGGTCTTTGTAGCGTTAATTAAAATGTATATAAGGATAAAATGTAAAGCATTTATAACTTTGATAGAGTATTATTAAAAAAATGTAAAAGCATCTCTCTCAATACTCATATATTATGAATAGCTGAAAACCCGTACTTCGCTACGGAGTACGTTCAAATTAAGTACAAAGGTCAATGTATGCAATTATTGCCAACAATATGTTTAAATATATTTATAATAAATACAACGATCAATGTATGCATTTGATATAAAAAAACGATAAAATATATTTATAAAAAAATCGGAAGGGATATTTTTATAGACAAAATAATGTAGAAGAAAATATTCAAATTAAATCTAATACAACATACTAAAGAATATAGTATAGTTAATATAGTACAGTTTGAGGAACATATCTTTTACTGTAAAATTTTATATCTTTGACATATCTTTTAAAATTTTTTGGATAATTTCCAATCGTCTGCCGCATCAGCAAGAATTTTTTTTTTATTTCGTTGCTATGAACGTGACGATAAATTAATTTAAAGTACCAGAAAAATAAATCATGTGATCAGCATTTAATAAATTAATTCTAAAAATTAATATTTAAAAATTCACCAAAAATCAGAAAATGGAAGTAAAGATTCGAAAAAGATTTCATTTTAAAGGAATTTTTATGATCTTTCTGTTGATATAAATTTTATAATCCTCAAATTAATATTTTAAATGTAAACTTAAAAAAAGTTACAAAAACAGCTTAAAAATTTAATTTAAAAAAAATCTAAGAAGAATTTTTCAAAAATCTTTCTTAGTGCACCCCTAATCTATAAGAAAAATCGCCATGCAAAATTTCAGCTCTTTAGGTCTAGCGATTTGGTCTGTGCGTTGTATGTCAGTCAGTCATTTACGGAACTGTTTTAAATATACGTATAGATCATTCTCAAACTTTGTTTTTGACTGCAGTATGTATGTTATAACAGGTGAAATAAGAATCTCATAGACGTCACCGTAGATGAAAAAAGAAACTGTGTCAAAGTGAAAATAAAATTTTGTTATTACGCTGATTCCATGTAATTAATATTATTTTCCTTTTAGGAAGATCGACTGGTTTCGATCCCCAAGAGTCGGTTATAGAACCTTAACAGTAAAACTAACTGAGAAAAAAAAGCTGATCACGGCTTTATGACAAAAAAAAAGTATAACAGAAAAAACTACTCCGATAAAATGAATCTTTTCATCATATGAGGTTTTTTTTTCGATTAAAAATATGACACAATAACTGCAAGGAAATCTGATTATCATGCACAGGTTTAAGGGAACTTTAGCTAGTTTTACTCATTAGGAATGTTCATTATTAGTAGAAGAAAAAATTAAAAAAAACTATTTGTGGCACAAAATAATATAATCTTCTATCATGAGGCAGTGTTGAAACTCTTTGTACTTTATGAAGTATAATCACCAGGACAAACCTTTTAGCTAGCATTTAATGCTGTTACAACCTTTAGCGTCTGCTAAGGTATAAGATAGAATAAGAATATCAAAATAGGATCATAAAGCGAAGAAAATTTGTAAAACGTTAACATCAATAATCTGCTACGACTTATAATTGAATCCGGATGTCCTATTCTCGAGGATAGTATGGTATCAACTTTATTTACTTGGTGATGTCAGAATATCCCATTTTTGAATTATACTTAACATACGCGTATCTTCCTTTTTTTCTGTTTTTCACAATGCTGATTTTTACTTCTGTGAAAACCATTATATTTGCCTGGTGGTTCATTATCGTTCTTTTCAACGGCTGAGTGCCATCGTAAGATAGGTGATCACGATAAATGCTTGAAACTGTGACTCCTAACCTCGAGCTATGCATTCTGTCTATTGAAAAGTGCCGTCCACGTGGTATAGTGGCTAACCTCATGAGCTTCCACCCAGTCGGTTTGGGTTCAACTCCTGAATAAGGCTAGGTCGTTATCGTGTAACTCCTATCACAAGGAGCAATGTTGGTTAACCTAAATGGTTCTTTCATAATAAAGAATCCAGCAAAGTTTCGCTGTGAAGAACAAAAGGCGAATGTGCCAGCGACAAGTGCCAGCGAATTGAAAAAAAATCTATTGGACGATCCTAGTACTTTGGTAAGTTTACTTTTTGAATTCCCACTCTCTCGAGTTCAAAAACTTTTCAGTTTAGATAAGAATAAGACATGAGTTCTTTTTTTTAATTAATGGACAAACATCTAAAATATCATTGGTATTTAACATCACAAAAGAGGCATTTTTTCTTAAGGGACACAACAGTTAATCTCCTGGCCCTCAGACAAGTTTAGACAGGAATTAGGAATGAGATTTTTGTTTTGATTAATGCACGAAAACCAAAAATGTCATTAGTATATCACAACAAAGCAGGGTATATATTTTAAAGGGACACAGCCGTTAATGTCCTGGCCCACAGACTAGTTTAGATAGGAATTAGGAATGAGCTTTTTGTTTTGATTAATGCACAAAAACCAAAAATATCATTGGTATATCACAACAAAGTGGGGTATATATTATAAAGAGGCACATCCACTATTATCCTGAACCTCAAACAAGATTACACAGGAATTAGAAATAAGCGTTTTTCATTAAATTAATGGACAAAATCCATTGGTATCATTTGTACTTCACAACATAGTAGAGTATATATCCTTGAGAGGCATATCAGTTAATATCCTGGCTTTCAATTTATCTAATCTGCATCAGACAAACCAAAAAAAAAGTATCCAAAGTATCAACAATAACTATCATATGGTATAATAGAGAATAATCCATTAATTCGTTTAGCTTTAACTCTTAATAACCAGTCAATAAATTTCTAAATTATTAGTTAACCACAGAAATGCTTGCATCATTTTATGAATTAGAGGCATATGCAGGATCACAATTATAACAAACCTATAATTTTGGAGGCCTCAAGATAATAATATTTATAGTTAGGGTTTCTCAAAATTTTTATCCATTAGTGCTTAGTACAGAGGTTTCAAAATTGTAATGATTAGTTTGAGTCTGCCGGAAGGAGAAAAATTAAGTTTGTTCTCAAACCTATTACTTGTAGTCACGCAAGGGCTACAGATTTAGGAGAAAAATCTTATTCCATCCAGAACAATATTTCCTTTCAGGTGTGAAAATGGGAAATAACTTCAGCAAATTTTCCGTCCATCATTTCATTAGCCCAAAGGCGTAGCAATTAGTGCTGAAGGCACTTGTTTTGGTATTATCAACTGCCCATCGAATAGAGGAAAGAAACCAGATTTATTTTATGAGTTTGAACGGCATTTATCTCAGATAAAAAGACAAGTTTTTATTCTTCTTCTTTAAGAAGTGAGTTAGTGGAAATCTAAATTTTTCCATACTGGCACAAAAGCATTTGCGGCCACTGGGGAAAACATTACAAATAAATCCATGATTTTGTTAGCTGGTGAGATAGATTATTAGTGAAGTGGAATGTTACCATAGCCTTTTTTTAGTTGTAAAGTACCTTTAATGGTAGACCATAACGACATAAACTAAGTGAAGACATTTTTCTTCACTTAAGAAAGATGAACTTTTTTCTTTAAAAAAAAAGTTTTCAACTCCGGAGATGACTTCGTAAGCTCAACCATAAAACGTAGAACATATTAGAAAATTCCTTAAAATTTTCCCTACGTGCTAATAACTCAAAATTGGAATCCAAAAAAAAGGAAGCAAAAGAAAGTGGAAAACACATCGGTGACTATTTTCAACATTAAAAAAATAATGGGATATTTTTGAAGTTATCAACTCGAATTATGATTTAATGTTTCCTTAATTTACCCTTTCATTGTTTCTTTCTTGTTTTTGCTATTGTTTCTAATGCCCCATGCTCGGAAGTAATTCCAGACCATGTCCGTACAGGCTAGCGTACAGAGGGGTGCGGTTCCGGTTTATAATGGCACCACAAGGGTCGCAGTCCGATTTACCCGGTTGCCAACTCAATTTTAGCCGAGCGACCGCAGGGTTGACTTCTGGGAGGAATGTACCCTCTACCACCCTCTCTGATTTCGTAGAAGGATATTCAGGTATAAGGATTTAACGTTTAGATTACAGGGACCATATTTCAGATTCCCTCCTTAGAATGGAAATTCCATACCCCTTTGCAAGAACAGCCATTAAGGAGGTTATATATATATATATATATATATATATATATATATATATGTGTGTGTGGGGGGGGGGGGCAACGACCACAACATTAAGTATGAACATCCTTTATTATATCTTGGTTAAGTATTAGAACAATGAAAATAAACAGCGCGAGAGGGACGTCTTCCCATCTCGGAGGACAGCGATCGTCTAATGGCAGGAATACATCATGCTGGCGCACGTAGTGACGTCACACAGACAGTAGCGCCGCGTAATGCTTGGAGATGGAGATGGGATTGAATTTCCCATATATATATATATATATATATATATATATATATATATATATATATATATATATATATATATATATATATATATATACTTTCATTACCCCGTAGTCTTGGGATACATGCTATCCCATCCTATAAGAAAAAGGTTAGCATCCCCATATCTTGCCTAGACACTAACTTATACAGTGGCGCTTGTCGAGATTCGATCCCAGCAACTTCAACACCAAAATCTGACGTGATACCACTAGGCTACTTCAAGTCTCATGTTTGTTCGTAAATTATGTAATGAAATAAAATACACGTGGATTTCTATATTTTCACTATAAAGGAAGCCCTAAGAGAAATTTGTTACACCTCTCTACTAGCGTCTCCAAATCATGGAATTCAGAAATAGTAATTTCCCCAACTCCTTCAGAATTTTCATGACATGCACAGTCAAGTGTTTTCCAATTACACTTATTTAGTACCGCTCAATTAGAGAACAAATATCTTTAGAATATAAATATTTTTTAATTAATTATGTCCACCAATTCAATTCTAAAAATTAACACAGGTATGGTTTTTAAATATTTCAAAATGGAATTATTATTTTTTTTTATATTATTTTTAATCTCCAGAATACTGTTTTCAGCTACTTGCAATAAACATCAAACTCAACAATTCAAAAGCTTTTTTTTCCAACAGGTTCTCTTTTTCTAGAAAAAAAAAATCCTTCTAAAAAATTAACTGCTAATTAGCTTTGTTAATGCCCAAAACGAAAGATTCGTTTGTTTCCCACCGTTTTTTAATGTTTCAGTTCTTAGGAATTTTCATTTCTAACTACCTTCTTTACTATTTCATTTATGTTCAGTATTTGGAAGGATTAAAATATAATTAAACTTTTTTTTTCCCTTCGAAATTCAAATGCGTCTTTCAAGTGCCTTTTCTCTTCAGGGATTACCTCATTTGTAAGTGAAAGAATATCTGAGAAATGCAAAAAGAAATTTACTACCGGACGCAGTTGGAATTACTGAATGCTTCCTGCTGAATAATTAAAATAAATACGCTACGAACAAAATAGCTTGTTTACAAAATTATAAATGTTTTGTATACATTAAAGGAACCGAAACAAAAAAAGAAATCATAATTTGAAAACATTTTATCTACTAACAGTGTTTAATAAATGTGTCAAAAAGTAGATTGTTTTAATTAGTTTTATGTTTATTCTCGATGAAAAATGTTTTGACCCCGAACTAGTTTACATTTGTGGTATAATAAAGTCGGACAATTAACAGTAAATGTTACCAGCTTAGTTATCTCATTTAGGATAGAAATATATGATTTATTAAAAATTAATGAATATATATATACATATATATATATATATATATATATATATATATATATATATATATATATATATATATATATATATATATATATAATATATATATATATAATATATATACATATATATATATATATATATATATATATATATATATATATATATATATATATATATATATATATAATATATATATATATATAATATATATACATACATATATATATATATATATATATATATATATATATATATATATATATATATATATATATATATATATATATATAAATACACAAATGGAGGACAAAAATATATGAACACCTGTGAAAAAGTTTGCTGCCTTTCCCACCTGCAGAGCAGGCATGCCACCTGGCATACAATTCTGCCACCCAGTGGACTCGAAGGGGAAGGTATCAGTCGCTTAAGAGCAGTTAAAATGTTACATGTGTCCATAATACACTCTGAAAGATGATGCAATGACATTTCTGACAGAGTTCGAAAGAGGCATCATTGTTGGGGCGCGTTTAATTGGAACCTATGTAATGGAAACAGAAAATCTATCGAGTTGTGCAAGGAGAACGGTATCAGCCGAAATGGTGGTGTACACGATAGACGGTAAGATGGCGTCTGCAAAAACCCAGCAGTAGACAAAAGATAAAGTTGATTGAGAAGGATTGACCGGACATCAAGGGAATTGTGGCCCGAAAGCACAAGCAATCGCTATCCGAGATAACATCTGTTATGAACAGTTATCTACGGGACCCTGTTTAAGACAAAACTGTTAAAAGGGTCCTCCATGCTGCGAACATTTATGGCAGAGTGGTAGTTCGTAAACAGTTGGCGACATGACGTCATGCTTACCAGCAACGCCAAAGGTGTAGAGTTCACAGAAGCTGGGTCCCACAACAGTGACAACAAGACATTTGGTCTAATGAATCAGCATTTATCCTATTTCATATCACCGGGCGTGTTTACTTGTGGAGAACGCTCAGAGAATCATTTACTCCAGACTGCCTCTTGCCGGCTGTGAAGCATAGAGGTAGCTCCCTTAAGGTATGATGAGCGATATCTCAGCGCGGTCTTGAACCAATTGTTACTATGCTTGGGAATTTCAAAGCCGCTCATTATCTCAGCATTCCGGGAGATCCTGACCATCCTTTTATCCGCACATTATACTCTGGATGTCTTCTGCTTTATCAAGATGATAACGCTCCAATCCACACTGATAAGTGTGTTCAAACATGGTTCGATGAGCATGCTGATGAAGTAGAACATCTCACCTGGCCCCCTTAGTCTTTTAACTTGAAAATTATTGAACCTTTCTGGGGTTATTTCGAATCCAAACTTCCGTCGAAACTTGCTCGATTTCAGCCACCAGCCACACTTTTGGAATTAAAGACTTTTCCCCAGGAGGAATGGCTTCATAGTCCTTAAATATTGTGCATTACCTCTATGCATCCTTTCCACGTCGCATACAATGTGTACATATATATATATATATATATATATATATATATATATATATATGCGTGTGTGTGTGTGTGTACAAAACAACATAACAACATAAGCTAAAGAATAAAATAAAATGAAATAAAAAATATTAAATAGGCGGGCATAGACTGCCAAACAAATTAACTCAAAACCTACCCTAGCATACACTACCATTCGTACAGTATACACTACCATTCGTCTGTTAAATGCCCATCTTGATTCCTAATAAAATTGATTAGAAATTTGTGGTGAAGAAAGGCTAACGACATTAAATTAAATATAACTGTTTATAGAAAAATCCAGCATTTTGTCTAATTTTTATATCAGTATCTTGAAATAGTTTTTAAATATTCGTCTTTAGGAACTCTTCCTAAATACAAAAAATATATCTGATGATAATATCATTCCATTAAAGATGATAACAAGTTGAAATATGTTACAAATTATAAATTTAAACAATGTACTTAAAAGAATTCCACCATTTTAAACTAAATTTTAGTTGTACATCTCCTAAAAAATGTATACTATCAAAGATATTTTACGCCAATTACTTTGACAAACGCTAGTCTTTAAATAGTCTTGGTATTTCTATGTTATTCTTAAATATATAAAATTTTATACCTTTATTGCTCCCATATAAGTATACAGTAAGCAAAAAATACGTCATGATATGAAATATTTGACATAATGAGTTATATAAATTGTAAAAGTAAACACTCTATATTTATAGTGTATTGTTTATTTCATTGAAAGAAAATAAAATAAGTCGGGAATACTATATAAATACCATATCATGATCAGACGTTTAATGTTCAATAAATAACTATTTCTTTACGATAAGTCCCTATTATATACTCCTGGATGGATAAAATTAGATAAAATGTTCAGCTAAGTATAAAATATAACAAATGATAGATATTTAGTGATTATAATGTTTCATTATTGCGACATATATATTGGTATATATACTAGGAAGAGAATTAATGTAACATATGACCGGATTTCTTAAAACAATTCCTTTTATGTCATTTATCAACTATAGTAAAAATTAAATTTTCTCTTTTTCGCCGTAAGCTATGTGTAAATGAGGTCTTGAAAGTTTTATAATTGTATAATTAAAACCTGACTAACTTTTTCATAAAACTGTCACCTAATGTTGAATTAAACGAAATTTAATTTTTTTAATCTCTATTATATTTTTAATCTTTGTTTTTTACATAATCTTCCCGAGAGAAAAATTAAAATATAGGTATAAAATATGTAGAAGATACTTTTTATCAATATTCTTAAAAATATGCATTCAGAAATAGAACAAAATTAAATTTTCTATTTAAGGAATATAGTAGTATACAGAAATTGAGATTTAATTCAACTGATTCTACATTAGACGCGGAAGAACGGTAAGCGTCCATCAAGAGAATACAATATCTCAGTTACTAGAAATTATATAGTGTCAGTCAATGAGTTAGTTGCTATCCTCCTTAAAAAATCTCGGTAAAAGATACATTTCGTTGAAACTTTGTGGCAACACAGATCTTCAGGTGCTGTGGCAGGTGCAGTAGCGGCTTCGACGCGGCAGTTTTAGTTCTTTTGCTAAACAGTCGTGAATATGTTTCAGTAGCTGCCAGTGGCGTCCAGATTTGAATTGCGTGCATTAATCCGCTTCCTGTGGGCAAAAGGTTGCGACTGCACTGTCATTATTTGGCAGCTGCACGAAGTCTACGGTGATAACGCAACATCGCACCAAGCTGTCGCCAAGTATCTCTCATTCGAAAATGGCCGTACAGATATCGAGGATAAGTTTCTTCAACTTCGACGACAGATGAGAACGTTGCACCCGTGAATGAACTCATTCTTCAAAACGGAGATGCCACAATTGACTAGATCGTCTTGGCCATTGACTGCAAACAGAAAGTGCAACTATTTGAAAGTGCTCTAGCATTTGTGGAACGCTATCGACAGGAAGGAAGTGTTATTTGGGACTAAATCGGGACCGTTGACGAGACTTGGGTTCATCATTTCTCTCCTGAAATGAAACGCATCTTTCTCGAATGAAATGCCGAACAGTTCCATCCGCAGGGAACGTAATGATGGCGCTGTTTTTCGATAGACAAAGTGTAGTGCATACCGAATTCTTGCCGTAGGGTGCCATATTTAATGCAGCGTCTATACTGTGAAAGTAGTTGTGAAAGTCGCTTAAAGGTCGACGACCAGGTAAACTTTCAAAAGGCATTGTTCTCTAGCATGACAATGCGAGACCATATACGGCGACCCTAACGAGGGATCTTTTGAAAAAGTTTAAGTGGGAAGTGTGGAATCTTGTGCCATGTGACTTCAACGTCTTTGGTCCCATGAAACAAGAACTTGCAACACGACGATATCACTGACATAAGGAGGTAAAAATTGCAACGCCAGAATGGTTATCTCACGTTGGACGGCAATTCTTTGCAGATGGCATAGAAAAACTGGTGCCACGCATCAACAAATGATAAAATAAAGGAGTTGATTATATCGAAAAATAGATCATGTATTATACTTTTATGTTAGTAAAAGTTTGTTCTATAATTCCAACTCGGTTTTGTTTTTTGCCAACGAGTGCAACTAACTTTTTGACTGGCCCTCGTATATATATATATATATATATATATATATATATATATATATATATATATATATATATATATATATATATATATATATATATATATATATATATATATTATTTTTCATCTCTTGTGTATTTTACATAGTTTTCCCGAGCAAAATTAAAATAAATCTATGAAATATGGTGAAATACCTCCTAACAATATTTTTTAAAAAATATGCATCGAAAAATAAGTCAAAATCAAATGTTCTACTTAGGGAATACTGTAGTAAACAAAAATTGAGATTTAGTTGAACTGATTCTAGATTAGACGCAGAAGAACGGTAAAAGTCCGTCAAGAGAATACAATATCTCAGGAAATAAAAAAGAAAGGTGTATAATTCGCATCCCGAAGCTAAGCATGTATCTAAGTGTATATCAATTTCTCTGTTACGTCTATGTTCCAGAAAATCCTTTTGCCTTAATACAATTCTTTTACTTTCCAGTTTTGTTTCATTACATTTCTATTCTCACTCGTGTTGAGATAAGGAAAACATTTCGAAGCGAAATTATTTCGTGTATTTGTGAAAACTTTCGAAAGGAACATTTTATTCTAGATTTCTCTTTCGGAAGTATTTTTATGAATCTCTTCTTTATTCTTGACATTTCTGGGCCGGCGAGGAATCGAAGCATACTTTTGTATTTCTATTTTTACACTCTCTAGGTGTGTGTCTAGCAGGCAGAGGGAAAAAAATGTATTGTGATCAGGCAAAAATTCTGTCTTATGTTTTCAATAGAAATACATGATCCAAGAGTTGTTACAGTGTTGTACCTGTCGAGAGACTCAGTCTTATTTCAAGAATAAATAATTTTTTTTTACATTTACTGTAGTTTGAACTTCTTTCATTTAATATCGGAAAATTTTTTATGGTAAACCTTTTTCTACTAATATTTTAAATACTTTTTATACATGTGTCGATAAAAAAAATCAGCTATGCTATTTTTTTCTAATGGATATGTTTTTATAGCGAAGTTATATAAAAATTGAGTTTATATCTGCACATATTTGTTTATCATAATTTATTTATCTCTCCCTACCTCTCCTTATCTATCTCTGTTTGTCCATCTCTTTGTCACCTTAATGTTATTAATCTTGCTGAAGCATTTTTCCTGACTAAAAAATAATTGATTTTGTGTGTCTAGAAACGACTTTTTTCGGCAATCTGGTAGCATTTTCCAGACAACACTTTTGCATCGGAGAATAACTCAGTTGACGGAAGCGTAAAGGTGAATAACAGTGTGAAAACGACATTAAAAATGACTGCTGCAACTGATTAGAAAAGCAAGACGGTGCTCCACCATATTGGCATAAAAAAGTACGTCAGTACCCGAACGATAGTTTGTCCCATCGCTGGATTGTCCATGCTGGGCCAAATGATGTGCCATTGCTTTGTTGGCCACCGAGATCCCCAGATCTAATCCCTTGTGATTTTTTTTCCTATGGGATTTTGTTTAAGACAAATATGTCGTGCCTCCTTTTCCTCAGGACTTACAGTAACTGAAGCAGCGGATAACTGAAGTGTTCGAATCCTTAACAAAGGATATTCTATCACGAGTATGGCAGGAACTGCAATACCGCATAGATATTTGCCGTGTCACCGGAGGGAAACACATAGAACATCTATAGTATCCAAATAATATTGTTTATATTACTTGGATCATATTATTTGGATAACTATAGTTTCACTGTAAAATTGATTTGTCAAAATAAAGTTATTACAGCGTTCACAGGTATACTTTCTTTTTGTCCCATTCAATATGAAACACCCTGTATGTGTATACCAATAACACATATAAAAACGGCATTTATTTGAGATAAATGCTGTTAGCCACCATGTCGTTAGCCTTCCTTCATGTTTGAACGGCATTAATTTGAAATAAATGCCCTTAAAACTCACAAAATAAATCTGGTTTCTTTCCTTTATTCGATGGGTATTGGTTATACCAAAATTATTACACCTCTGTAGAGTAAAACGTACAGCCAGAACTGAAACTAAAATATTTTGCTGAACATAAGAAACAAAACAAAAATATATTTACTTTATAACTAACAAACAGAATTAGATATTTTTTTCGAAAGGGTTTAAACCCAACTAGAGGGGCCCTTGAGCGCACTCTTAAATAATATTGAAAATAAAGGAAGGAAAAAAATATGACAAGCTTGTCAAACTCAAAGGCAGACATGTGCCAAATGAACAATGTTTATGTTTATGTGGGCCGTGAAAGTAAAAAAAACCCTTCAAAAGAAGTTTTTGTAGAAACATCGGTTTATTTTGAAACTTTTAGAACAAAAAAATCAAGAATAACAATAATATCAGTGCTTTTTTCCCTGACACTTTTTGTTCTTGAACATTAACTTAACAGATATTGAATAATTGCACAAATTAATAAGCGTACTCCGAAAGCGAAATATAACCTCTTTTGCACCCACCGAATAAATCACATAGTACAAGACTACTTACTGACCAGACTGATAATCGGCTGCTATGTGGTAATCGGCTGCTATAATACTTACTGCTAGTGGGGGAGAAATGGTGCACCTGTGCGTAAGTCGCGTAAGTCGTATAAGGTGACACGATGTTTACATACCGTTATATTGGTTGGGCCTGTGCGGCACAAATAATTGTTGTAGGCCGCAAGTTTGACATGCCCGAATCGAAGCATCTCTGGTGCTACTTTTAGCCAATGGGATGTCAAAAATACGGTAAACTAGTAGGCTGTTTTTCTGGCGCCATCGCTTTCACGAACAATTTGAAACCTGTGCCCCATGTTCGTTTTCGAGAGGCATTTGGCAGAGCATACTCGTCTGGGACTAAAAGAAGCTTTAGGAATAACTTTCATGAAGTTTTCAGCGGTATGACGTCATAGGTCGAGACTGTATCGCCCCGATCTCCTCGGGATTTTAAAAATCTCGCAAATTCCAGTGTCATTGCCACTATGCGACACAAGACGCGTGAGAAACACGGGCTATTGTCCCGACAGGTCCGTGTTTCTTCGATCAGAGGTTTGAAAATCGGTAATTTCTCTAATATGATGTCACTGCTTTCACGGTTTTTACAGAATCGTCAGCAATGCTATACTTTCCGGTTTGGGGGAACAGGCCATTTGGATTAATAGACCTTTAGGGTGAATAAGTGCCGTCACTAGTGCTACTTTTTGCCCATAAAGTGCCAATAAAACGTTAAACTCGTACGGCAGATTCGGTGGCGTTATCGCTTTCATGAGTAATTTAAAATCTGAGTACCCGTGTTCATTTTTGTGATGCGTTTGGCAGAGCATACTTGCTTAGGGCTAATAAAAGCTTTACGAATGACTTTCATGAAGTCTTCAGTATTATGACGACATGCTTCGACGTCGATGAGGAGATCATATACCCCGATCTCCTCGGGATTTTAGAAAACTCGAGTATCCTTGCCGCTCTGCGACACGACACACGTGAGAAGCACGTGGGACCGTCACGAAAGCTCCGTGTTTGTGCGATCGGTCGCGGCAAAATCGGCGATTTCGACAATGACGATCACCGCTTTCACGGTGAATTCGGAATCTGCGCCACTGGCGTATTTTCCGGTTTCTGGACAGAGGCCTTTGAGAGTAAGGGCCTGTTCTGATAGGAGTCCGGTAGTTGAGCGTTAAAGTATTCAAATATATTTAACCAATGACAAACCTCCAAATGATTAGCAACGAAATTTTTAACGCCTATTACTGGTTTATTTTTGTCTCAACATCATCTTTCCTTTAACGCTCCGCTACCGGACTCCTATGTGAACAGGCCCTAACAGAGCTTTTGGATGAATTCAACGCGTCTTAAGTGCTACTTTTTATCAACAAGGTGCCGATAAAACGGTAAACTCGTACGGTGGATTCGGTGACGTCATCGCTTTCCCGAGTAACTTGAAATCTTCGCACCCGTGTTCTATTTTCGGATGCATTTGGTAATGCATAGTTGCCTAAGACTGGAAAATGTTTGACCAATAACTTTCAGGAAGTCTTCAGATATTATTACGTCACATCGTGGTAGTCGGCAGCTAAAATACTCACTGCTTGTGTGGGCGTGTGGTTTGGGGGAGGGGGGTGTTGCACCAGTGCGTAACGTGACATAAGGTGCGTAAGGCGCATAAGGTGACACAATATTCCAATACCGTTATACTGGCTGGGCCTGAAGAGCACAAAAAAATCATCCAGGCGTGTTTGACATGTATGATGTATGGAAACTCTATTATATATGGAACCACATGACTAGTACATACATAGAGTAGACATATAGTATTTTATAGTATCGACATCCTCATTCGACAGTGAAGAATTTTGGAGGATCCCAAGCCGCATCATCGTCTACAGCAGATAGCAATTTTGGACTACAAAACCAACCGAAAATTACGAAGTTATCTGAAGGAGATGCCAATTTTCAATTTGTTTGTCCCTATCTATACTGTCAGATCTCTCCAAGAATGGTTTGTGGCTCATGAAGATTAAAGGCCTGTTCACATAGCAGTCCGTTAACGTAAGCATAAAAAGTCAACGGAGTGTTCACGGATAATAATATGTGAGTCAACGGATGATGTCATAGCGCTGTGCTATATGATTGGTTAAAAATTAACGCTTACGTTAACGGACTGCTACATGAACAGGCCCTTAGGGGCTGTTCACATTGCGTCCGCGACGTCAGCTTTACTCGTATTGAAATATATTTAACCAATTACAAACGATTGACCATGAAATTGAAGTCTATGATTGGTTTAAAATATGTTTATACAAGTAACGCTGACATTGATGAACGCGATGTGAACAGCCCCTTGGTAAAACGTCTTTCTTTGCCCACATGGTCAACACATCGAATCTCAAAAAATATCGACTCAGTTCCACAACACAGGGCTTAGAACAGATAGCCTCTCTTAGAAGAAACTCGAAAACCACCAATCCAGTTCACATAAACATTGAGAATCATAGAAATTTAAGCATTAAGGAAAGATATAATGAAACTTCAATTGAAATTTGCCAATACTTCCGGATGCTTAGTGCATGTACGTAAAGATAATAAATCACTTATTTTACA
The DNA here is from genome assembly GCA_907164885.2 of Dolomedes plantarius. Taxonomy (NCBI): domain Eukaryota; kingdom Metazoa; phylum Arthropoda; class Arachnida; order Araneae; family Dolomedidae; genus Dolomedes; species Dolomedes plantarius. Next base: position 128,211,156 of record OU015493.1, on the reverse strand, counting down.
ATGGATAATTTAAAATTTTTAAATTTGGAAAATAATCCGCTTGTAGTTATGCCTAGTAGACTCACGTAAATATAATAAATAACTTACTTTTCCATTGATAATTTTGACTATTTTGATTTAGAAAATAATTCTATTGTATTTAATCTCATATTTTTAAATCAACTAGAAAAGTACCAAGCTGTGCAAAAATTATCTACCACTAATAAAATACAAAATTAACTCTCTGGAAAATACCAAGATTAAAAAGGAAATACTGTAACACAATATTAATTGTATTATCTAAAGCGAAAATGTTCTCCGTAAAAGTTTTAAAACCACCAACAAGCACGGCATCCTTCTATTCGAATTGACAGACACACGATAATTTCAGAGCCTAACATTTATCGCGGAGCGTTGCATGTTAAATCAGAAATCGCCTCTAATTAGGAGAACAAAAAAAGGCGGAATTGCATGCGTTACATTCGGTATTTAATTCGATACATAATTTCGAACAAAACAGCCTTCAAAACAGTCCCGTCAACTGCAAGTTAAAAATTAGAAAAGAAAGAAAGGCTGCATTGACTTAAAAGAGAGAAAGGAGAAAATTAAGTCATTCAACAACTTCCCCTTTTGGTTTTGTTTCCTTGGAAACACCAAGGAGGAATTACCCGCTAAACGCATGCGAAGAATTCCACTTCTATTGTCTTGCTCCAGGAATACTAATTTTATATGCTGTGTTTTGAATGATTAAGAAAGGGAGATTTTTTTTTTGTCGCTCTAAAAAAATGAAAAAAATGTACAAGCAAAAGTGTTCCAGTTTTTTTTATAACCAATAAAAAAAAAGAGATTCTGAGTAAATCTGATTAAAATATTCAAAATCGAACGATTTTTCTTTCGGATTCTATTGTTTCTGCTGCTAGATTAATTACAAGGACTTTATTATAGTTTAATGATATTTACACGACATATTAAAAAAAGGTAATCTTAGAAAACATTTAAGGATTTTTATTTTTTATGTTTTAAATATTTAAAACATTGAATTAATTAGAAAATTGGTAAACGTGTTAAGGATTCAAAAGTTTTGCTAAACTTTGCAATGCAGTTTTTAAAGAATCAGTAATGTTGAAATAATAAATAAAATATATATATATATATATATATTGTTAAGAATTTGAAATTTCTTTTTGTTTTTAGCGTTGCTTGGGAACGAGACGGCTAGAAGCAAAACCAAAGCGGAAGTTTGTTCCCTTATGTCTCTCGATACGTTTGTTTCTTGATACGTAATATGTATTGAAATGTTTGTAAATAGACTTTGTTTATTAAAGTCTGTGTGGAAATATACAGTCTTCAATGAATTCGACGGGGCAGAATGAATTCCAGAATGGCCAGGGACGGAGAGGTTCTGACCCCTCTTCACTGAGGGAACATGCTTCGCGTTAACGCACATGTTTTGTTATAATTGTTGGTTCAGGTTTTTTTCTTCTTTTATATATATATATATATATATATATATATATATATTATTTCTTTTTATGTAATGATAATGCCCCAACGCCCCACCTTTATTATTCTAACTTGTAGTCAAAATTATCCTTGTTTCCTCTCAATAAATAAAGTACAGTCCCTTATTGCACCCGCGGTAAATTTGTTTTTAGATATCAGCCGCTTTTCCAAACGCGCGATAAGTTACTTTTAGAAATGACTGAGCGCCATGCGTGCTTAGGTCGCCGCGCGAAAAATCTTACGACATTTCATCATACATTCACGCGTTTGGTTCTGGCCAATTGGGAGAATTTTAGACTCTAGCGCCCCCATGGTATAAAAACGTTGAGCAGCGTTTTTCGGTGGCTTCTTTCCTTGCTTGCTCGCTTGCTCTTCTGGCTGGATTCCCTCGCGTGTCTCTCGTACTTCGGATTTTGTTTGCGTCCTGATTCTGCTACTAACATACGATGTGTCGCTCTGTCTTTTCACTGCCCCAGCGGCTGGCCCTGTGGCTTATTTCGTCTTCAACGTTCAACTATGTATTGCCGTGTACCTTCGATTAAAAAGAGAAAGTTAATTAAAATATTGAGAAGGATCAAGATCATAAAATTAAATGAAAGTGACGCCTTGCAATTACTCTACAACACCAGAGAGGATCACAGTTAATTTATAGACTAAATATAAAATATGTATATATAGTTGAGTAGAATATCAGGTAGAAGAGGGAAAGTTTTTAATCAACATCATTCGAAGAATGATAAAGTGATAAGGTCAAATTACTTTAAAAAAGCAAAGCATGAAGTAATTCAAGAAATATTAAATCACCAAGAATTCAAGCTTCAGGCTTTTCGTTCAAGAGTCCAACTAATTACACACGCGTTACGCAAAACGCAAAGCAGCCAGGTGGCGCTACCAGTACGCCAAAAATATATGTATATTGAATTTTCAACAATACATATTAATGAGAAATTAATCCACTTTGAATCATGTTAAAATTGAAGTGAAAAAAATGTTTTTCTCGGTAATTCTTGTTAAATGGTCCAACTTCAATTATTCCAGATGTGACGTCGCTTCGCTTAGTGATCACAAGTTGCGAGAAATTTATATCTTAAGGCTACTGTGTACTAACCCTATTCGATTATGTTCCCTCAATGTTGGAGAAACCTTTTCTACTATTTACAGCTACATAAATGCTTATAATTCAATAAAAAACGGTCTTTCAAGATAGCCTGAACTTTTCTGCGCATTGCAACAGGATTGATTTTATAAATTTCGTCCACCAAAGCGTTTAAAACACACTAGATCATTAGATTAACACACTAGATTTTTTTCCCCGAATAATTTAAGTTTAAAAATATTTTCATTTAAAAAAACGAAAAGTGCCCCAAGCTGAAAAATTTCTTTCCCTATTGCGGAATACATTTTTTTTCAAATAAATACTTAAATTCAAGTCTGCAATCCTTCGACACATTTTCTCCATAGGTTAACATTGAGGTGATCGAATACAATAGGGTTAGTACACAACAGCCTTAACCTATATAGCTTCTAATAATTTCCCCACACCTTCATTAAAACACTACAGCTTTTCCAAACACAATAAGTCCTTTCAATGAAATATCTGTTAATGGTCTTAATTTGAATCTAATAAATGTTTTTTAATTTACCAGAGTAAGGCAGTTTAAATCAATAGGTCCCAAATAGGTCCCTTTAATGAAATATCAGTTAACTATTTTAACCTGACTTTTTAAATAATTACAGACTTTTTAAATAATGAAAATCTTAAGGTGGTATAGTTTTTTGGCAGTTTTTAAAAATTTATCAGCGCAAAGCAGTTTAAATCAGTAGGTCCGCAATACGTCCATTCAATTAAATATCTGTTAATTGCTTAAATTTTTCGATTCTTAATAATTTCTTAAAATTTAATCAACACAAAACAGTAAAATATCATTTAAATTCCTAAACTATGATACATTAACATTTTTCGTTCTCAGATCCCCATTTTCAAACGTGTTTCAGTAACAGGAAACCGATACTACTGTGAGGTAATCATTTCTTTCGTCTCTTCCGAGATGTCACCGGTTCTCAGTTTCTTTTTTATAGACGACAATGCCAGACCGCATCGTGCGCAATGGATCAATTGTTGGAAAATGAGGATATCACTAGTATGGATTGGCCTGCTAATTCCCCAGACCTGGATCCAATAAAGCATGTATGGGAAGCTCTGGGGAGACGTTTTGCGGCACGCTTATCTCCACTTAAAAATGCCCATGAACTGAAAAGAGCACCGAAAGAGGAGTGGTCAATGTTGCCCAAACAGCTCATATACCAATTCGTTATAATCTGGGTTAGATACTGCAAAGCAACCATTGCAGTTAAAGGACATCATATTCTATACAGATCATCCCCTCTTTGCTATACAGAACATTACATCTTTGAGAGATACCCTTTGAACGATGATGTGAAATGCTTTCTAGCTGTTTTTCAATAAATTATCCGATTAACGTTAGTATTCTTTTTACGCATGTGTTATTTCACTCACCAATGTGATACATATCGAAGTCGTTGTGGGAAGAATTTCATACATTTAGGCTGCTATTGCGAAGAAACTTCCAAAAAACCATATCGCCTTAAGTTTTTTTCTCTCCAGTGTATATAAAATGGGCACATATGCATATACTGTGCTTGCTAAAAACACAACATAAATATAGTTTTGAAAACTACAAACAAATAACCTTTGAAAAATTCGATGAAATCAGTACTCCTGACAATAGACCTCACACACACTACGATTTGAAGTGAAATCGTATGTCAGCTGGAATGAAATATGATGCAGCTAACCAGGGAGAATAAGAGGAAACGATCATTAGGGTCTTATTTACTCCGTGCTCCGTAACCTAGGTTACCAAAACCGTCAGTCGGCAGAAACTGTGTCATCGTGATAAATTAGTTTCTCTCATTACTTTGTTGAGGCCATAAGAGATTTTGGGGGCTGAAAAACTAGGGCTGTTCATTAACATTTTTTCCAATTTTTCGCGGAATATTCGAGATGCTCTTGTAAATAAGTTTGTTTTGTTTATTAGAAAAATTTATCTCCGTGTTAATCGCTCATTGTTTTTCGCGAGGAAATGCTTTTTTTCACGCCGTCATTTCTTACGAAGTATTTTCTTAATCAGAGGCATTTCTGGTTAATTTAATTTACAAACTTTTTTTTTCACCTGTTTTGTTAGCTTTTTTTTAACTGAGTGATGTAGTCTGTAATTATTTAGAATCGTAGTCAACTTTTCAAGTGAAATGTCAGAAGAGCCTAAAAAAAGATTCTAAGTAATTGTCACAAAAGATTTGTAAACAGTTTTGAACAATTCATTTACAAGGATTTTTTAAAAAAGTTAATGGTTATTTATTACTTTAAAACATGCTGGAAAAATCTTTTACTAGTAAGAGGAACATTTGACACAATGTTAATCGCAAGGAATTTTTTTTTCCCTTTATTTATATTTTTCTCCTATAATGTAGATTTTTGAATGCATGGGTATTAATTTTTTTCCATACTTATCTTTTATATACATCAAGAATCAAATTAATGTTTCAGTATGAAATTTTGTCCTTGTTAAATTTTGGAAATTTTTAATATTTCAGGTCATAGACGAGTACTTTGTATAATTTCAATATGCAAATGAGCAAAATGGTGAAAGTAAGCAAAATGTTGTGATATATATATATTAAATCTGTATTTCAGCTCAAAATATATTTAGTTTATATGTTTGTTACAGGGACGAATAGGCGAAGATCTAGTTTTAGAACATGCTGTTCGTCACTACAAGGGTAGGAGTTTTAGCTCTGCCCTAGTACCACCGCAATTTGGACCGAACACCCAGAAGGCGATACCTGGTAGAATTTGTACCATCTTTTCACATCTACAAAGTACTCGGAAAGAATATCTGGCCCACGTATTAAACATACCATGCCCGGCTTAGACACGAGAGCATTTAGTGACGCTTGCGGGATTCAAACTGAGCACTCTCAGTGTCGAATTACGACATGCTAAAGACTAGGTTTCCCCAAGCCCTACAGCTTTCCCTCAACCCTCAACCCTCAACCCGTGCCCTTCAGCTTTTTAACCTTTTCCTTACGGAATGGGATAGCATGTATCCCAAGAATGGATGTGTGTGTATATATATATATATATATATATATATATTTTATATATACACACACACACACACACACACACACACACACATATATATATATATATATATATATATATATATATATATATATATAACATACAAAATCAAAAACCTTTTCCAAATTCCAAATTCGTTTTGATTCCCTTTAAAATTACTTACGTAAGCAAGCTATTTTCATTTTAGGGATTGAGAGTATCCTAAATTCAAAAGTAGATAGTTGATATATAGTTCTTTAACCCCTAGTCTCGTGGGCACTAAAACTTATATAACAGGCCACAAGACCATGACCCCAGAAATCTGCTCAGGCCAACAGGTGCAGTGTGCAAGGATCATGGGACAATGGCATCATGAAGATTATTTAAGCCACAGCAAGGTTTTTGCCGGGGCTGTCTCTGTCTTCGTGCTAGCCATGTAGTAGTGTCCGTCCTGCTTTTGTTTTGTCGCCAGCCTATTCTCCAAAATTCAAGATACGTTTCGGTGTCGTTCGCGTATTGTAAAGCCTGCCTCCTGACAGCCTCGGCAGCCGGCCGGTGGTGGATATCATCTTTAATGTCGCTCCTATAACGCAAAATGTTTGTTTATGAGATGTTCACCTCCTCAACATGTCTGTCGCCGCTGTTATCTTTGTGTATAGTGCAAACTCCATCTCATCAACTTGCGCTGTGCAATTGCGTCGATGTTAATTCTGCTGTTCGTATATGTTCTTCAGTGTGTCTTCATAATCCGGAGTAAATAAGTCCAGTTGTTCAACATGTGGACTATGTTTTTCTCGAGTGTTTATTGGTGTTCTCCACTCCGGCCTCGTAGGGAAGGAATAAAAGGATATGCGTGATGTCACTTCCTTACTCACACACACACACACACACACACACACACACACACACACACACACACATATATATATATATATATATATATATATATATATATATATATATATATATAACCCCTTAATGGCTGTTCTTACAAGGGGGTATGAAATGTCCCGTTCTAACGAGGGAATCGGAAACTCGGTCCCGTAAGCTAATGGATAAGAAGAAATCTTATGTGTTGCAAGTGCCACATTTCACGAACGAAAAAACTTGTATTACCTGATTTTCACTTAGTTCAAATTTAAAAAGCAAGTATTTACACTTGCAATCTTTGTGCGTATTTTATCTTGCTTTCTGATTGCTCTCCTGGTGAGTTTTTCCTTAATGTAATCACTTGGGAAAGTGTAAATAAAATAAGTATAAAGCAAACTAAGATGTTAGTTCGATGCGAAAGGGAATCAGAAGAGCAGTGGAAATTCAAAGTTTTGCGATTACGTTAGATTTCACAGAGATTAAGCAGAATTGTTTTTTCCGATCTGAATTAAACGAGTAACTCTAAACGTTAGATTTCACAGAGATTAAGCAGAATTGTTTTTTCCGATCTGAATTAAACGAGTAACTCTAAACTTACGTTTATCAGCGAATAAATCTTTATCCCGGGCTATGCAATACCTGCTTCGCCGCGCTCGGGAAAATACGGTCGTTAAATGTAGTCGTATTGCGAATATTTTGTTTATTGAAACTCGGTCAAGCGTTTTCAATCATTCAAGAATATTTTACCCGTTTTACTTGCTTTTTTGAGTGGATGGATAAAAAATTTTAAAGTTGTCAAGTATATTTATGTGATGAAAGGAATGATTCTGAATGAATGATTCACATTTTTTTTCTCAAGAGCTGATATTTTATTAAAAGTTATGGATTTCGACAGCCATGACATTTTAACAAACAAGCTTTCTGTTTCATATTATTCTGAATGACGCATAAGATCCACCACTTTCTTTAAGCTGACTTTGATACATTTATTCTCCTGTTATATGAAGGACAGATGCGCCATGTTAAGGATTTGACATGTTTTTAGAATCTTCCAAAAATAAAATTCCTACTTAAGGCTGTTGTATACTAATCCTATTGGATTCACTCACTTCAATGTTAACGTATGGAGAAAATGTGTCTACTATTTATAGCTACTATATATAGCTACAGAAATGCTGATAATCGAACAAAAATGGTATTTTCAGATAGCCTGAACTATTCTACACCTTGCAACGGAATTCATTTTATAAATTGCGTTCACCAAAGGAATTTAGGATCGTTTAAAACACACTATACTATATATTTTCCCGAATAATTCAAAATTTAAAATATTATTTGCATTTTTTTAAACGAAAAATACCCCAAGGTGTAAAATTTCTTTCTCTATTACGGTGTACAATTAAGAAAAAACCTTTACATTCAAGTCGGCAATCCTTGGTCAAATTTTCCCCATAGGTTAACAATGAGGGGATCGAATCCAATAGGGTTAGTACACAGCAGCTTTAAGAATTGAGAGATCATTTTTGAAGTTGCATTTACTTGGAAAATAGTTCTCAATTTTGCGTATAATGAACAAGAAAATTCAGAATGTCGCACTCAAATAAAATATTTTTTGATATCATTATATATATTTATATACAGTGGAATTTCGATCTATCGTTTTTCAAGGGACTGATCGAAATGAACTATAAATACGGGAAAACGATAGATGCGGAAACATAACAAAGCAATATGATCGTTGGGACTGGATAAAATGAGCGACACATACGGAAAAACGATGGATCCGAAAACGATCGATCGATATTCCACTGTATATATATATATATATATATATATATATATATATATATTATTATTATTATTATTATTATATATCTTGGGGTCTCTGTCCACTTGCGTTCTCCGTCTCCCAAACTCCCACTCGACGCTCCACTAACACCTCGCGAAAAGCTGTCGTCAGCCACATAACTGAAGAGAACAAAAATAAATAAATAAATAAATAAATAAACTTTATTTATATTTTCTCAACAGAGATGGCGCCACTGCACTGAAAAAAATCTAAAAAAGGTGTTTTAAAAACGTTGCAGATTTTAGCTTATCTTTTCATATACAAAGAATAGGTTTGTTGATAGATCTGCTAATTCTGCTCCTTTGGAGGTAAACATTTTGAAACTTTCAACTCGTAGTGGAACTCTATATAAATATTCAAAGATAGTCGTAAATGGGCAAAAATCAGAATTTCTAATACTTTGAGTCTACATTACATTTTTTTTTGTTCATTAAAATAAATTTTCGATACACATGTCATAAATTATAATTTCTTTTAGGTTAAATATTTCACAGAAAATTTTCCTAACATTTCATTAAAATGAGAAATTATGTCGAAACCCAGTTTTAAACAGGGAATTAACCTAAAATTTCTAATAATATAGATGATGCTTAATCTTTATATGTTACATACTCGCAGTTTACAGGGAAAAAGTTTTAATGATACTATGCAATTTCGCCCTGGAACTAAGATGCAATATTAATCTGAAGATATTTTGATAATTACTATGTTCTGCATAATTTTAATACCTCCAATAATTAATTTAGAATAAAATATTATGGAATTTGTAAGGATATATACCATTAAAATAACCAATTCTGTAGAAAAGCTGATGTTTTTTGGATAGTTGAAGTACTTATTATACACTGAGTCGATTATGATGCATGTACTGACTTTTAAAAATGGCAATATTTAAATGGTGTCAAAAAACAAAATTAATTTCCAACTAACAAAAGCATTTTCGTAGTTATTAAGATTAGCCTTGTTAGGAATGCATAAAATTATTACGCAAATAAACTGCTATGGAAATACGAGAATCAATTAGGAGTTAGAGTTAACAACTGCACACTCGAGTAAATATAAAAGTATGGAAGTTTCGCAATAGGGATTTGAGACAGTCCTTAGTAAGTTTGTGTGTATGTGGGTGTTTGTGTATAGTTCTACTTGAATCTTACCTTGATGTAAGCAATATGTGTCTGAAAGGTCAGAAGTAAAATTAAATGGTTTAATTGCATAAAGGTTTAAATAAATCAAAGGCTATGTAATGAACACCTCATCTTTTCCACACTTCTTCAATTCCAAATTAAAAAGGGTGGCTACGTGTTTCCAACTACTTAGCGCATTTGTGAATTGTGCATTGCTACAACCACACCGATACTCCTTGGCTTCACGATGAACTATTATATAATTCGAAGCATGTAGCCACTTTTTTAAATTTAATGTAGAATTGAATAATTACAAGATAAAAAGCACTTTTTATATACCATGTTTTTAAATTTTCTGTTGAATCATATAAACTTGACAACTCTATGTATTAATAAATAGTTTTTTAAATTTTTTTTTATGAATTATCCCATCAACTTGAAATAAAATGAAGTTAATTGGAAGTTAACTTGCGTTTAACTTTTCGTTCTCGTCCCGTCCGACAGATGGCTGCACCAGTCAACAAAACAAAATTAACTGAAAATAATAAAAACATGGTAAAAATCTACTTAAAGATGGCTAAAAGTATAAAAAAAGATGCATTGTCATCATGTTCTGAGCTATTCTAAAAGTTTTAAATGTCTAGCTAGTCGGGAAGTTAGCTAAAAATCGATTGCAAGATTTGTACTGGACAAACACACAAACACACACACAAACAAGAAAGCAAGTTAAGAAAAGCATGGTAAAAAGCGTTCATTGCTACTTATTAAGTACAAATGTCTCGTACGTTATGCCAATAGATTTCGCGAAAATTTTTCACTTCATCTTATTAACGTGCCAGGATAATTTAAAGAGATGAATCCACCCACTCGAAAACAAGTTAAATATACAAATTAAAAATACCAGGTTAAGTTAAAAATTATCAATTATGTTCATGGAGAATACTCTAAGTTCTGGCCTACCTGTATCTTAAGGCTTCTGTGTACTACCTCTATTGGATTCGCTAACCTCGATGTTAACTTATGGAGAAAATGTGCCTACTTTTGATAGCTACATAAATGCTGATAATCCAATAAAAATGGTATTTTCAGACAGCCTGAACTTTTCTGCACCTTGCAACAGAAGTCATTTTATAAATTTCGTCTCCCAAAGGAATTTATGAGTATTTAAAACACATTATAGATATGTGCCCTGAATAATTTAAATTTAAAAATGTGATTTGCATTTTCTTTTAAAATACAAAAACTGCCCCAAGTTGTAAAATTTCTTTCTCTATTACGGAGTACAATTAAAAAAAAAAAAACCTTGAAATCCAATTCGGGAATCCTTGGACACATTTTCTCCATAGATTAAAATTGAGGTGTGCTAATCTAATAGGATTATTACACAGCTGACGCATTAAATTCAAGCCAAAAGAATCCATTTTATCGACCGCAATAGTTAACAAGAGAAAAGAAAATCCCTTTCTTCAATCGAAATTTCGCCAAATTTCAGTCGCTAGCGAACTTATCTCTCAATCGGTCAATGCCTTCATGTCATCCGTGCATGACTGCATTGAATCTGTCGAGAACAGACAGGCTGCCACTGGATAACCACTTATACACAGATAATCTTGTCAAATCAGCTGAATATGTGTCCGATTCGGTTTGAGTGGCGGACTGCAGTTATCACACATAATACTGATTATTACCATATTTTGAAATGAAGGATCAATCTGACTGTGTAGTCAAATGAACTTCATTATTGGACACAAGATTGGTAATGTGTTGAAATACGCAAGGGTGAACAACGTTTACGAGTTAATTCCTGGTTACAGGAAAGGTTAACGAAGCAGGTGAAAAATACTTCCTTTACTAAATTAAGGAAGCAATTTTTATTTATCCTGCTATAATCTAGACACTATAAATTAATTGAGTAAACTGTAGTAAGTTATAAGCTGCAGAATAAATAAAAATTAAGGAGGCAATTTTTTTAATTCTGCAGTAATCTAGACACTATAAATTAATTGAGTAAACTGTAGTAAGTTGTAAGCTGCAGAATAAATAAAAATTAAGGAAACAATTTTTATTTATTTATAGTGTCTGCAGTAATCTAGACACTATAAATTGAGTAAATTGTACTAAATTGAGGCATTGAAGTAAATTGTTCAAATGTATGATCGATTGTAATTCGTACATCCAGGTAAACAAAACTGAATTGCTAGCGATATAACTGGGGATTTCATGATTTCGATAATTAAAATTGTTATTGTTGTTTCTCATGACCCCTGGCAGGAGACATTCCATATTAGGTCCATATAGGCCCATAGAGGGCTGAAGGGAGCGGTTTCGGTTTATAAGGGCACAACAAGGGTTGAGTCCGATTTAGCTAGGTGTCACCTCAATTTCGACTGAGCACCCCCCACTCCCACAATGGACTGACATCTGAGGGGATCGTAACCTATCCCTCCCTCTCTAACCTCATAGAATTTCCGGTCTACGAATTTAAAGTGCCCATATGCGTCCTAAACAAGGAGGTTTTAGTGGCACATCAATCCGAACACCCTCAGCACCAAAAGCCGACGCGCTACCACTAGGCAACCTCGAGCCATTCAATAATTATAGAATATGTTGTTATTCTTAACAACATATGTATACAGAAATGTAATAAAACAGATAAAATAGATAAAAAGGTTATATTACTGTTAGAATTGTCGATTGAGAATATATTTTAAATCTTTCACTTTTCATGGTATAATTATCATATCTGACTACCAGTGATAGGCACTTTCCTTGTAATTTCAACAAAGATAGGAACGGATTAAGACGTATAAACGTATAAAGTCTCAGTTTATTATACATAGCAGAAAGTATTGAACTTTTCTAATATAAAAATGAAAAGTTAAAGTAATACATAAATATGCCATCCAGCAGCACACTTGTACAAATGCTCAATATACTGTTATGTTTACAATTATACATTACTAAATGTCATATGAGCGAATGAGGAAGAAATCAGATAAAAAATCTCATTTAAACCTGGCAGATTTCTGGCAAAGTACATTCGGAGATTATGTGCATTTTTATTTCAAAATTGTGAGCATGTTGAAACTTTACATTTTATGAGATGAATAAAATAACTGCTTGTCTCAT